>WEKY01007878.1:61210-109309 GCA_013390045.1 Picathartes gymnocephalus
ACCCCGGCCGAGGGGGCGAGCAGGGGAGGGGGTCCCTCGAGCGTTCGACGCCTCCCGCAGGCCCCGAGGCTCGGCCCCCGGGCGAGGGTGGTGGTTCTCTTCCTCCAGCATCGCCATCCTCAGCAGCCGCCTGGGCGGGGGGAAATCCCCTGCCCCGCCGGGCAGGCGGAGCCCTCGGCCCCGTCCCTGCAGAGCCGTCCCTGGCGGCAGGCGGGGCGGCAAGCAGGCGTGGGAGAGTGCGTGGTGCGAAAGGTTTGCAGAGCCGAGGTGGAAGTGGGGGACTCCGTTTGCGGCTCAGCCCTCCGGGTGGCAGGTGGTCTGCGAAGAGCTGCGAGTGGACTCGATGTTCTTACAGGCCCCTTCTAAGCTGAGCTCTCTGTTAACTTGCGTGTGTTTGGTGGATTCGGCCGTTTGTCCTGGATGAGTGGTACTTTTCCTTACCGGAGTGCAGCCCAAGCCCCAGCTCTCCATCAGTACTGCAGCTCTTGGGCCTGGTGCTGGCCAAGGCCAGGTGTGAGGTCTGGGTTAGCCTGGAGCATGTTGGGTGTGTGGCTGCTGTGGGGGCAGCTGGTCGGGCTGGCCCTAAGAGCTGCTGGTTAAACCTGGTGTGTGGGTAGGAATGCCAGAGTGGGCACAGTGTAGGTCAGGCAGGGCTTGCAGAGTGGTGACAACTGTGAGTAGATCGTGTCTCCTTGGTGTCCCCATCCCCGTGGACTGTTTTGGGCTGCATGTGCAGCTTGAGACCCCAAAGGACTTATGTGCTCCAAGCTGACATGGTTTCTACCAAGGCTGAGGGTTTAGGGATTTGGGCAGCTACTCGTGTGGTGCGTGCCCAGTTGAGCAGTGCGGTTGATCACTGAAATAACATGTCATCCGTGGTGCCGGTTTTTAGTGTGATGGGAGCATGTAGAGCCAGAGTGGGGCGGTCTGTTAAAACTGCTGTGGCTGTTCTGAACTGCTAACTCTTGTCACTATTGGCTGGGTTCGAACTGATGGTATATTAGAGGTTTTGTGTCCATTACCAGTTTGAAGTGATCTTTCCCCCAGAGTTTGGGTTTTGAATGTGGGTATGTTGTCCAGAAGTCATGAAATATAAATCAGGTGCTGTTGTTGTCTGAGTATTTCTGACATTCAGCTTGTAAATGGATCTGTGTTCACAATAGTTTAATCACAATGGCTTTTACTACTAGGAGTAAGGCTTTGTTTTCTGGATGGCAAGGAAAAAGCTATGGTCTGATTTGTCTTTCTGAACTTTTTTTTAATCCTGATTATTACTAATATGACCAATATGTATCAATCGTGATGTGATGACAGTGTGAGTGGCTGATGTGTTTTAGGCGTAGCTTTTTAAGGCAGAGGTTTTATATGCCAATATCAGATTTTGAGTTTGTTTGCCTTCCTCACCATAGTACAGTCAGTAATCAGGAATGTTTTTGCATCTGTTTCTTTTTCCTACTCCCCTCTTTGTTCCCTGTCTCCAGAATGAATGAAATGAACTTGAGTCCTGTAGGGATGGACCAGCTGACCTCCTCCTCTGTGAGCAATGCCCTGCCGGTCTCAGGAAGTCACTTGGGCTTGGCAGCGTCACCCACTCACAACGCCATACCAGCACCAGGTAATGGGGGAGAGTCCCACACGGGGTGCTGCAGCTCCTGCTCTATGTTCTGCTGTCACAGCAGTGGTCATAATTGGGTAGCAGTGTCTGCTCTGATAGTAAACCATATCCTAGGTAGTGAAATGATGCAGGGTTGGGGAAGGGGAAACCATAAATCGTTGCTTTGTGGGCAAAGTGAAAGGTACGAGTGGTTGTCAGGCTTACACCTTAGTGGGAGCTTCGTTTTGTTCTAACGGGGTGGTTTGCACTGTGGGTGAGTAGTATCAGAATCCTTTGAAATTAGAGCTGTAGCTGAAAATCTGTCTCCATTTATGTATAATTTCTCTCAGGGGAAAAATCACCTTTAAAGCAAAACTGTTTTCATAGCTTGTCTTTCCAGGGGGCTGCAGAGACAGAAGTCCATTATAGTTGTGAAGTAGAAGCAAGCCCTACAAAATGTATCCAAAAAAGATCTAGCCATATTCAGGCATGCCTCTCAGTGCTGTGATAACTGATCCTTTCTTTAATGCCTGGCACCTTACTTGGACAGTGCCATGCTGTATTTCCTTAGGGCAGGAGCTCCTGGGGAGTTAGTAATCTTTTTGTTAGCTCATGTGTTCATAAACTCAGGTAGTTCTGTTGAATTTAAATGGGCATTTTCTCTTACAGGCTTGCCTGTTGCAATTCCAAACCTGGGCCCCTCCTTGAGTTCCTTGCCCTCTGCTCTGTCTCTGATGCTCCCAATGGGTATTGGGGATCGAGGAGTGATGTGTGGTATACCAGAGAGAAACTACACCCTACCTCCACCACCATACCCTCACCTGGAGAGCAGCTACTTCAGACACATTCTACCTGGTACGTGCTCTGGTGCTGATGGATGGCAACAGAAACTGTTTTAAGAACCGTCTGTTTCTGTCCTGAAGCAGGCATGACTGACAGTTTTTGCAGAGCTGTTGTTTCCCTGAGTTTGTCTGAAGACTGTTGTGTCATTTACACACCTTTATTTTCAGGTATCTGTTTCTATATTTGTGTATTAAAAGAATTTCAGGGCATTTTCTATTTAAACCTAGCCTTTGATTGCTCCTCCTGCTTTGATTGTAGGATTAGCAGAAAACAAAGCATGCCTGGTTTCTGTCTCCAATGGCTTGTAGCTTGAAAATAGCTTCTATTTTTCTTCTCCTGTAGTCTGAAACAATATTTAATATGTGCATAATAGGAGGTCACAGTAGTTCAAAGCTCAGAGAGGGCAAGACATCAGCTGCGGCGCTGAGCACTTTCCCACCCATTTTAACCCCTGGCATATTTGTTCTTCATTTTTGTTCAAGGTTGATTTCCAAAGACCTAACACACTGACTTCTATCTTGATTCCTTTCTTGTGCTTTGGAGTATAAATGTAGAATTTTACATGTTAGTATAGGAAAACTTGGAAATTGGAGTCTTAAATGAAGTGCTGGTTTTGTTTGGTAGCTAAGATTGACAGGGTGGAAGGGGTAGTTAAAGTTCTTCAGGGTGATTTACTGAGTTTTGTTGGTTCAACCTGGGTTAGGAATAAACTGTAGCAACCCAGGTCTCGTGCAGCTACCTGTTGACTGCAGGCTGAACTGTCCAGCTGTTTAGGAGTAACCTTTCCTACTGCATTGCATGCCTGCCTGTTTAGTTGCCAAAGAGTAGTCAAGGAGACTATGTGCTAGGACCAAAGGTATTTGTCATTCTTCTGAGCTGGAATAATCTTCCTGTGATGTTTAGTGTGATGTTTTATAGGGTTCTTCTGTCAGTCATCCTTCTGCCATCAAGGATCCTCTGTGTTCAAGCCACAAGGCAGCATTGCATGCAGAAATATTTGATGCAGCTAATTGTATTAAACTGTTCATTTCATGGCTTGTTGTGCTGCAGAAGGAGTATCTGTGCTTGCATCCTTGTAATAACAAACAAATGTATTTGAATGGACAACTCTCACAGAACAAGTGGCTCATAGGATTGAAGGCTAAAAAGAAACATGCTGATTCACATCTTGCAGAATCTGCAAAATCTGCTTCTGTCTCTGCTGGAAATAATGTTTACTTGAATGTGTTGTTATATTTCTTCCAAAGATTTTTTTGTTTGTTTGTTTTTAGTATGTAAATACAGTTTAGTGTTTCTTCATATTTTAAGTTCCAAGGTTGTTTGATGTTAAGAAGCTTCCCAGAACTACCAGAAAAGATAGTAGGGTTTCTGATTTAAATTCAGCCAAACTACTGTTTTAGGAGAGACAACATGCTTTCATGTAAGGAAAGAGAGCAGATGACTCGTGAAATCTGTGAGAGAACTTGTATTTGTCCTTCAGAATGGCAATTGATGGTCTCTGATGTTATAAATAAATCAGTTTTCATAGGAACAGTTAAATGGTTAATGATGTTAATGAGGTTATCCAGGGCTGAGTGTTACAATTTGTTAGTTAAGGTGTTAATTACAAATGTTCTATATGCAGTATTAATTATATACGTTGAAGTATGGGTGTAATACTTTTATATGAACATCAGGAGGTGCACATGAGGCTCTTTAATTGCTTAGAGGTACCAGAACATTCCAGGAGAACATGATGTCATCACCCTAGACACCGACGGGAGGACAAGACGAGCCAGTGAGATGGACTCCTGGCCAAACGATTGGCTGAGAATGCACCATCAAAAGGACCAATCACGAACCCCGTAGGGAGCCATTGAGATCACGGATTGAAAAACTGACCAATCCCAGCCCAGGACAAGTTACAAGAACCCTCCCCGGACCTCGCATGAGGTCCTCCTGCAGTGACCCTAGCCGTAGAAGCACCCAGCGTGGCGCACGCTGTAAGGGACTCTGCCTTGCCGTGTGGATCGCTGGACTTATCCCAGGTTCCCGTTTCCGGTTGTGGTTAATAAAGCAGTTAAATTTCAGCCGAGTCAGACCGTCATTTCTGACATCTGAGATGAGATGGACAGTTATGCCACTTAGTCTTAGAGAAAGGAAGTAGTCGTTGTTAAAACTTAAATACCTAAGCAAAAATTATGTGTCCTGGAGAATTGTTTCTGCTTCTAGCAAAGATGAACCAGGAATTACCAAATTATAGATTTCACTAGCAATCCTGCATCCTTTGTGAGCTATTTCTTGGGAATGAAAAATTAAGCCTAAAATGTGAAGAACCTCTTTCTCATTCAGTCTTTGTACTGAGCAGCCTAGGTGGAATTCTGCCAGAAACTTGGCTGTTCAGTTTCAGAAATAACTAGAGACTTGCTCTGTTGGGTGGAAACTCTGAATTAGTTGTCAAGTGGTACTTTGACAAGAGTGTTGGGCTGGCATATGTTTGTGAGCCATGTGTTAGAATTAGTGGATTTTAATGGGAAATAGTGTAGACAACATGTCTTCAGGGATCTGGGTCTCAGTGTACTATGCTTCGACTGATTTTTATTCAAAATTTGAAAACTGATGTAATCTCACTCCCTTCTTTTTCTCCCTCTCTTCCTATCAGGTATCTTATCTTACTTGGCTGACAGACCACCACCTCAGTACATCCATCCCAACACTATAAATGTTGACAGCAATCCAGCATTGTCAGTCTCCAACAACCCCTCAGCCTTGGATCCCTACCAGCCCAGTGGGTCCGTGGGACTGGAACCAGGGATTGTCTCCATGGACTCCCGCACAGTGAACACACACGGTCCTCAAAATCTGCATCCTAGCGACAGCCACGAGGTAGCACTGGATACTACAATCACCATGGAGAGCGTTTCGAGGGTAACCAGCCCCATCTCTACAGATGGGATGACAGAGGAGCTTACAATGGATGATGTAGCCGGGGATCACGCGCAGATCCCGAATGGCTCCCGGAGCCACGAACCTTTAGCTGTAGACACAGTGGGGAGTAATTTGACATCGGACGCTGTGGGACACGGTGGTGTCATTCCCATTCACGGTAGCACTTTGGAACTCCCTGTTGTCATGGAGCCTGACCATATTGCTGGGCGGGTGACAGGGATATCGGACAGCACACTAAGTGACCCCATTCATACTGTGGCCATGAGCACCAACTCTGTGAGTGTGGCGCTCCCTACCTCACACAACCTTGCTTCCCTGGACTCAGTAGCTTTGCATGAAGTGGGCCTCAGCCTGGAGCCTGTGGCAGTGTCTTCCATAAGTCAGGAAGTAGCCATGGGGCCAAGTCATGTCGATGTGTCTGCAGACAATCTTGCCTTTGTACCATCATCTTTGCAAATGGAAGACTCCAATTCCAACAAGGAGAACATGGCAACCTCATTTACCATATGTGAGTGGAGATTTTCTGCTTTTTTGGGGTAGGGTTTGTCATGTAGCTGTTGTCTGGTGTGGCAGGACTCTGGTTGCTAGTCTTAGAGATTTATGATGAAAAGGACAGATATTTAACAAGTCCAAAAGTTGAAATATCTGCAGTGCCAGATTAATAGTTCTGAAACAACAGTAGTTGGAAGTAGTAGAAGAGGTAGTAGGATGTTTTAGCACAGTTCTCTTTGTATCCATTTCCTATGTTGCCATGAGGTTGGAAGCTGAATCTTGATGAAACTCTTGATTTGGTGAATATGTTTGATATCCTTTGCAATTAGAGTTCTGTTTTTTAAAGTCACATCACAAGTGACTGTTCTTGCTTCATTAAACATACACAACAAACACCAGCACAAGCCATACTTCTCATTGAATGGATATAATTGTTGAGTATAATGCTACATGATTTTGCAAAATTTATATTAAACCATGAACAGTTATCATGACAGTGTTCTCAACAGGAAAAAAAGAGCAGAGAGGGAAGGAACTTTATAATATTTCTAATTATTCTCATCAAAGGACTTTAGTCCAGAGGTTAATGGATCTCATAGGAAGAGAGGAGCACTGGGTATTGTACTGTCAATCCTGTTATCGTTCAAGGAGTGGTGTTTGAGAACTGAGAAGTTCTCATTTGCTGGGAGAGAGATCTGAACTTTCACCTGCAGGATGTCTGACTTCCTGCCACTGACGCATAAGGCCAGCTTTTATATTCATTTTTATTAGCTGTGGTAGCATTGCTGAGTGCTGCTCTTCATCCAGTCTGGCCCTACAGCTGCCAGAACCTGATGGCTTGTTTTGCCTGTGGAACATATTTTAAGATATTGAAAGATATAGTGCCTTGCTTAGCAAGGGGAGAGGTGCAGTTTAGTGTAAAGTGTCTAGTCAGTCAGACATCTGGATTAATTTATTAAAATTTCATTCTGTGGGATAAAATACAACTTCAAATCAGGTGGGCGTAGAACTGTGATGAATTTACAACTCCCAGAGGAAGATGGGACTACAGTCGATGCACTCAGAGGTTCCTACAAGCATCTGTTGCATGTTGAACAAATAATGATCCAAATACTGTGATATCCAATATGCTTGTGGTGAAATCACTTCTCTTACTCACTTAAAAGTGAGATTTGATGTTCTAGCTTTTTGTTGCTATACTCAGCATAGTCCTGAGCTGTTTTCCAGACAGTGCTCTCCTTTGGTAGGACATTAAAATGGCTGCTGCATGCCTTATGCTTGCATGTGATTTGCAAAACAGATTCTTGACTTGGGGAGGTTTAAATTTTAACTTTTTGTTGTTGTTTTTAAACTTCACCT
This sequence comes from Picathartes gymnocephalus, assembly GCA_013390045.1. Classification (NCBI taxonomy): domain Eukaryota; kingdom Metazoa; phylum Chordata; class Aves; order Passeriformes; family Picathartidae; genus Picathartes; species Picathartes gymnocephalus. The sequence continues at coordinate 68,427 of WEKY01007878.1, forward strand.
GAACAAACAGGAATTTGTGTGCAGACAGATGGCAGCAAGGACTGGGAATTGTTCTAGAGCCCCTTAGTGGTTTTTCCTCATTGAGATGGCAGGAGTCAGGGCCTTTTTCAGAAAACTTTTTACTGTTCCTAAGCAGGAGATAAAAAGTTTGCCTTTGCTACAGTCCTGAATGTTTGCAAAACTTTTAAGAAGCATTTTTTTTGGTTGTGTTTGTTGACAGTTCTGGGTATCCAAATCAGAGAAGTAATTGCTGATTTTTTAAATTTATTATTATTATTATTATTATTATTATTATTATTATTATTATTATTATTATTATTATTTGGCAAGGACAAGAATGGAAAGTATATTACCCTTTCTGTAGAATGTGAGGTTTTGGGTTTTTTTTTTTTCAACTTCTTAAAAATCGTTGAACCTTTCCAGGTGGATATGTCCTGTGCCTAGAACTTCTCTTCCTCTGCCCCTCCTTGGAGCTGGTCCACAGACCCATAGTGGATGTGTGCCAGGCAGTGCTTAAAAGTTCCACACAGTGGTTCTCATTACTCAGGTCTGGCTGTTGTTGTTGCTTTACTTCTACATGTCACCTGTGCACATGAAATAATGCTTGCATAGGCTCTACCTAATGATTTTTGGAGTACCTTCCTATCTGTTAATGTGTAGTTGCTCAAACTGTACTTTATGTGAGGTCAAATTCTGGTACCCTGGTATATGAAGGAAGTATGTGCAAAAGATCTTTAAGCATGTAAGGATAGAGCTGCTCTTCAGGCCTGCTGAAGGCTACTTCTGGATAGGTCTTTTATATTGGAGTTGGGTCATCAAAAGGCCAAAGAAGGTCTTTGTGGAGATCATGATTAATTACCTGAACGATTCTTCTTCAGAAGAATAATGATTTATCAGGAGAGTGGTTGCAGAGTAGGTGTTGGTTGCTCTATTCGTAGAGAATTAAAATGACATCACTTTTCTAGATGAAATTGTAATGCTGTAAGGAGCATTTTATGCTGTACTTTCCCCCAGATTTATTAGACTGAAGACTTTCACTGGTTTCTTTTATAACAGTACTTCTGCTGAATGACAGATTGGGAAAGCGATGCTACTGATTCTTCTTGGGCTTTTGTTTTTGTTGCATTCAGTGGCATGCTCACACTGCATGAGTTTATGGCAGTGAGGCCTTCAAAAGCAGCAATGAGGTCAGGTTTTTGCTGCTGTAATTTACACATTGTCTGAATTGAAATGGAGGTAAGGGGATTTGTGGTTCAAATTTGAAAAATTTTAGAAAGACAACCTTACGACCATTTGTGTGGATATCCTTGAGATTCTACATGCAAGAAGTGTTTCTGGTAATACCAAAAATGGAACCAGTTAGAAGTGTTTGTTTTAATTGTCTTACATTTTTCTGCCAGCAGAGTTAATTTCACTTGTGATCAGAGTGAAAATGACTCTTCCATCTCCAGCATTACCACCAGCACTGGGGAGGCTATCATCCATATTGCAGTAGCTCTGATGAAGAGTGGACTCTGTCCCATTTCTGGATTCCCCTGTGGGGTAGTCTGGAGTCTAGGTCATGAATTTACCATCTGGAAGGCAGGTGGAGATCCTCACATTTGATCTGAATTGGATAGAACCAGTGACATGTATGTCTGTGCCCACCTGACTGTGACAACATGGTCCATATTCTGCTGAGCAAAAGCTAGTAGGTGCACAAATTGAACCTGATAGAAGCAGCCTTTGGCAGGGGCTGAGCTGCAGCACATTGGTAGGCAGCTTATTGCACTGTAGGAGCAATGTATGTTTTTAATGCCTGCTGTCCCCTCCTGTCCCTGCAGGGTGCACGCTGTGTGACAAGGCGTATCCATCAGACTGCCCGGACCACGGGCCCGTCACCTTTGTCCCCGATAGCCCAATCGAAAGCCGAGCCAGGCTGTCCCTCCCGAAGCAGCTGCTGCTCCGGCAGTCTATCATGGGAGCTGAAGTGGGTAAGGATCACATTACCGTGCACTTCCCTGCAGCAGTTTAAAATACACTCACTGCCTGAAATCCAAAACTGTAGGGAGATTAATGTGGAAAAGAAACACCACAATAGAGAGATGCTTCCCTCTTCAGTAATCACCCTGACTTATATTACCCAAGAGCTCCTGTGGGCTGCTTACTGCTTAGACTTCAGCTATACTGTAGGGCTGCTGCCACAGAGTGTGGCACTTCTTAAGTGCTACAAGCAGGGTATGGTGTTTATTTTTATCATGGTGAACAGCCTGGGCACAGCTTTGGTAAGAAAACAGTGCAGCAATTGCAGTTTGGGGGAAGGGAACAATTAGAATTAATAGAGGAGATTTCTGTCTGCTTGTTCATCAGCTGGGTTTGCTACCTTCTGGGTGCTCTCACTGGAGTACTGATCACAAGTGCTTGTTTTTTTTCCCCCTTCATTTACATTTGGCATGTAGACTGTGACCTTGTCACTGGATGTGGACCTTGTTACTGTATTTCATGTCACTGTCACCTGGAAGTCAAAGAGCACAGTGCAATACCCTAAGGATCTGAAGGCTAGAGAAGAATGTGATTATTGGCTTGCTTAGTGATGCTGCTTGTTGAGAGTAGATGACATCTGTTCTTTTCAAGCTGCACTAGTTTCCAGTTTATTCCTAAGAGCTATTCAGTGTATTCATGTAGACCTATATATATATAAATGTTTAATAATAAATAATATACACGCAGGAATCCCTCTGCCCATGACAGAAATACAGCTGCCTCTGGGGAGAAATGCAGAAGCTGCTTAACAATGCCCAGCAACAATTCTGGAAATTCCTGGGGATTAGGTAGGCAAAATGTAGTTACTGAAACTAGTATTTTCTGCTTCTGCAGAAAGTGCCATGAGAACTTTAATTGGTACAGGTGGCTAGGATGTTAGTTTTATAGCTTACTGAAAAGTAAATGACTTGCTTTTGGCCAAATAAATATTTGTAATTACACCAAAGTGGCTCCCAATAGTGTCATGTGGTGGTGGTGGTTCTTGTCTCTGCCATAGGTGTGTTTCACATGTGAAGTAGAAGCTTTGATGATCTTATGCGTAGATATTTCCTCTGGAGATATCTCATAAGCCTCCCACTTCTTTATTGTGCATGATTAGTTGTTGAAATAATTGATTTCTTCAGATTTTGGTCTTCTAATGGTAGGTGTGTGGACACGAGAAACGATTCCTGTGAGGACTTGTTTCGGACCTTTGATTGGGCAGCAGAGCCATTCTCTGGAGGTGGCCGACTGGACGGACAAATCAGCCAGTCACATCTGGAAGGTCAGTGGTGATACAGAGCCTGCCACCATGCCTTTATCTGGTGAAAGCTGCCACGTGACAGCACCTTTTACAATATCATCCTTGCCAAAAGTTAAAAGTAATGCAGTTTAATTGTTTAATGCTTACTGTCAGCACAGCAGAGCTCTATACCTTGCAGTACACTAGTAGTTAGTCCTGAAGTACAAAAAGCTTCTTTAGTGCCTTCTCTTTTCAAGGGCTGTATGTGGTTTCAGTATGTGTGTGGAGTTGCAGCAGAGATTGCATGTGAATTACTAGGCAGCAGTTGTTTGTTTGTTTTGTATCTCTGTTCAGTGATAGTCCCACCAGGTGATGAATGATACGTTTTAGGAAAGCCATTTTAAAGCTTTCTTTTCCCCCGTCATTTTGTTTCCAGAAAGTAAATCTGATCTGTATAAATAAAACGTGTACTGTTTGCGCAGATATTGTTATTCACAAGACTTGGTTTGTAAGAAGAGCAGCCAAATGCATTTCTGCTGGGAGGTGAAGGTGAGAAAGATGCTGATAAACAGGTTTTCTGGCCTCCTGAGTAGCAGAGGTCAAGGTTCCTGTGTGAAGAAGAAAGTAAGGAGTGAAAACAGGGCTGTGGTGTTGGCAGTGGCAATGGAGACTTCCTGGCTTGTTCTAGGTAAACACATCCTCTCTTAAAGAAAGAGGCTGGCTTTCACTGCGTTTATTGCCGTGTTTTGTCCTAAGATTCTATTTGTTTTTCCTGGTAGATCTATCACAATGGTGTCCTGGAGTTCTGCATCATCACGACTGATGAGAACGAGTGTAACTGGATGATGTTCGTGCGCAAAGCCAGGTGAGAGCCACCTGTACTGTGCTGAGTAGCTCTGAGTCTGAGCTGCAGGCTCATAGGAAGCTGTACTGGAGAATGAAGGTTGACCTTCATTCAACTGAAGTTAACCTTGATTGTCCTTTTGCTTTTAATACTTTATTAACGAAGTGTCCCTCAGTTCTTTTGGCCAAGTTCCAAGCCCTCAGAGCTTGTGAGATCTGTCCTTTTCAGTCTTTCTGGAGTCTGTGATGTAAACTATCCAGGCTGACCTAAGTATTGCTTCATCCATGGTCCACTGAAAAGGCTGAACCTTTCCTGTTTCTCTGTGACACTGAGTAGGTTCCTCCTGCAGTTCATTTCATCGTTCTCATATTAAAGTTCTTGACTCCTGTATACTTAATCTCCCACTGCAGTGGGGCAGAGCTTTTGCTGGTTTCAGATACTGGGAACAAATACATGCAAGATACTGCTTCAAAAGATGAATGACCACGTCTTGGAAATGCTCCTCAAGAGGACTTTTTAAAGATAATTTTGCTATAAAACATTACTGTTTTTATTCCTGTCGTCCGTTTTCTGTTTCTTCAGGGATGTATCTATGTATATGAATTTATGTATAGGAAAAATACATAGATTTTTGTAGTTTCTTAGGAGATCATAAACTCACTTCTCTCAGCCCACTCCAATGTCTATTAATAATTTTCTCAGAAGTGGTGTGAGAAATGCATGATTTGGTGGAGGAGATTGGCTCTCAAGGTCTAGTTTTTCTTTCCTTTAATAAAGAAGGACAGAAGTGACAGACATGGAAGTTTTTATAGTATGCTGACAAGTGCTGAGGTTCTTACTACCTTTTTTTTAGGAATCCTTTCTTTTCCTTTTCCCCTTCCTTTCTGTTCTTTTCTATATTTCTTTTCTATATTTCTTTTCTATATTTCTTTTCTATATTTCTTTTCTAGATTTCTTTTCTAGATTTCTTTTCTAGATTTCATGTCTTTCTTTTCTGTATTTCTTTTCTAGATTTCTTTTCTTATTCTTAATTATTTTCTTATCCTATTCTATTCTTCCTTTCTTTTTCCCTTCCTTTTCAGTTTTTCTTTTCTATTGTTTTCTATTTTTTATTTTTCTATTCTTTTCCATTTTTCCCTCTTCCTCTTCTCCTGAAGGGCTTTTATTCCTTAATGTTGTTACCTCTTTAGGAACCGGGAAGAGCAGAACCTGGTAGCTTATCCTCATGATGGAAAAATTTACTTCTGCACCTCTCGGGATATTCCCCCTGAACATGAGCTTCTCTTCTATTACAGTCGGGACTATGCACGACAGCTTGGTAAGTAAGAGCTCATTTTTGTTGGCTTTGCAAGGAGTACACAGCTTGAATTCCCTTTCAGTGCCACCTCTGGGCTCTGTGACTTGGGAGTGCATTATGTTCCTTCTCAGTTCCTATTGGTGACTTGGGAGTGCATTATGTTCCTTCTCAGTTCCTATTGGTGTGTGTCATAGTTTCTTTTTACATTTCATGACTACAGAGTACCATCATGTAAAAGAAATATTTCCCTACTTAATTCCACTGATAGGAGTAAAAGGTCACAGTTTTGAAGAAAAAGTGTTTTAGTCCTGTTCATCCAGGGCTAAGGGAGTTTTGGAGCTGAAGATGTTCCTATCCTTCCCCAGCTTGGGTTGTGATAATTTAGATTGGGTGAAGCTGTGCTCAAAACTGTTCCAAAGTTTGGCCCCTCAAAACATTTCCAATGATCTACCTGAAAAAGCTGGAAAGCAACAGTGGAGCTGAAAAGAACAAAGGTGAAAATCTCTGCACCTGGCTTTGCTACCACAGACAAAATGTTAATGTGGACCTTTTTCAAGGTCTTACTGTGCCTCATTCCAAGTGATGCTTTTGTGCCCAAAGGTGTCCCTGAGCATCCAGACGTGCACATCTGCCACTGCGGGAAGGAATGCGCTTCCTATGCGGACTTCAAGGCCCATCTGAGCAGTCATATTCACAACCACCTCCCCAGCCAGGGGCACAGCAGCAACCACGGGCCAGGCCACGGCAAGGAAAGGAAGTGGAAGTGCTCCATGTGCCCCCAGGCTTTCATCTCCCCTTCCAAGCTGCACGTGCACTTCATGGGGCACATGGGCATGAAGCCGCACAAGTGCGATTTCTGTAGCAAAGCTTTCAGCGATCCAAGCAACTTACGGACACACCTCAAGATCCACACAGGTGAGGACTGAGGGTTTTCCACAAATGCCTGTCCAAGGACAGGGGAGAGGGTGAAGGTCAAGTTACAGGCCAGCAATAGACGGTGTGGGTATTTTTGCCTCTTTTTTTTCAGTATTCCTTATTGGGAATCACAAAATGCGAATTAAAAAGCTGGAAAAAGGAATAAAACTGGGAGTTCAGTGCTCTCAAGTCAAGCATAGGAAGCTGTAGGTTCAGTAGTCAGTTTTAATGGACTGATCAAATAGTAATGTGGTATATACAACCACAGAATACTCCATGGGGTGGGATTCAAGTGGCGTTCAAACTTAGTGTGAACTCAGTAGCATGCTGGAGTTTTGAACTATTTCTGGCAAAGAATAACAGAGGTACTAATAAGTGGGAAAATGGGATAAAACAGAAGTTACCATAGGGCTGGTGAGGTTTGTACCTGTGCGTTTGTTAGATAAGAGAACTTGTTCATGCAGACAAAGGCAATGCAGTACATCAAATGTGGTGGGGCTCCAGTAAGGCATCAGATACAATTCCTGTGGGAAATCAGTGAGGATAGGGATGTAATAATGTACAGTAACTAGATGGTTACCATGGATACTGTTACAAAGGAAGCTACCATTGTTTTTACTGAAGAATTCATCTTGGATAAGACTAGTCTTTTTAAGTGTTTGCCTGAATGTCTTGGTGGAAAAATGTACAGACCTGCCGGAGGTGTTTTGATGTCCAGAACAGGGAAGCATGGTTGGTGGGGACAAGAAGCACAAAGCCTGCCTCACAGGAAAGGCTGACTGACCGCGAGCACTGGACAAACAAGAAGCAGCAGTGTTTAGAAGGACAAAGTGCAGAAAGGTGTATCACACTAGGGCATCAGTGGTTTGAAACAGTATTGTGACATTGGCTTTTTTGCTTGGGGGCATGGAGTAGGGGATGAAAAGCTTTGGGAATGATGAAGTCAGATGCCTGGTTTTTTGCATAGCTAATATAGATTGGAACTAAGTACGCCTTTATGCTGAGTCTGAAGGAACTGCGGAAGAAAACAGGTCCTGTTCACAAAGCATCTGCCTTTCCTCAGGGTAAAATTTAATTTTTCAGCAGTGGTCAGGCTTGTTTGCTTACAGCATTTATTGAGACACTGAGTGCCAATCTGTGGGTGTCCCTATGTACTCCTAGGTCAGAAGAATTACCGCTGCACCCTCTGTGACAAATCGTTCACACAGAAGGCTCACCTGGAGTCGCACATGGTCATCCACACCGGGGAGAAGAACCTCAAGTGCGATTACTGCGAGAAGCTCTTCATGCGGAGGCAGGACCTCAAACAGCACGTCCTGACTCACACTCAGTAAGTGACCTCACAGGAGCTTTGGGACTGGCCAGCGTAAGAAATAATGAAGCTGAACAGCCCAAGACAGAATCTCCAGTTTGCAAATAGTTTGGCCTAGGGAGCATAGGTGGGTTCATCCTCTCAAACGACAGAGAAGTCACTCTAGACAAAGTCCTTGTTTTACTGGCTGCAGTAGTGGAGTTCTAGTGCTTGCAATATTTCAGTGACACAGTAAATGCCAAGCATGCTCCTGGTGTTGTGAAATAGTATTCTGGAGTGTTCGTAATTTTGAAGAGAAAGGGGGTTGTTTAATTTACATTTCATTCTTTGCTGAGAACTGCTTCCGTGTCCCAGCATGACCACAAAAGACATAAACTTCTCAGTGCTATTGTCACACAGTGACCTTGTTAGTGAACTGGCCTGTTTGCTCTGGGGGTGTGGTGCAGGCATTGCCAGGCCTTTCCTCCCGGCAGGTCTCACTCGGGCACTTGCTCTCCTGCTCCTCCTGTAGGCAGATTCCTACCCACAGCCCTTTGCCAGGCCAGGTCTTTAGCTCTGAGAATCTCTCCATCCTGTACATTTACTCCCAATCCAAGGTAGTTCCTTAAAAGCTGCTTGCTAGTCCCTTTGCTTATTTCATTTGCAACATCTGGTTTTTGTACTCACTTGGAATCCATTCTGTCATGCTGCCTAGGAGACAGTGTAGTGCAGCCAGCATGAGTGAGAGAGAGGCAGACACACAGACTCACTTTGCTGCTTGTTCCTACAGTCTGAGCCAGGAGCACTACTGCTGGGAGGTATTTTGCAGTGTCATTACAGAATTTGTTGCAGTCTGGTAAGCTGCTCTGCTTAGAATTTGCAGACTGAGAGTTGTTAACATGCAGCAGCCTTGCTTCCTTATTTGTTCTTCCCTGCCACCTCCCCGCCCCCTTTCTGCAGGGTAGGAAGGAAACTGACCTTTTCATCAAGGGCAATATCTCTGTCCTTGCTAAAACATGGACCTTCATCAGCATTTTAATACCAGGTGCCTGCTGGCAGGAGCAAACTCACTTTTTTGTGTCTTGCAGAGAACGGCAGATCAAGTGCCCCAAGTGTGACAAGCTGTTTCTGAGGACAAATCACCTGAAGAAGCATCTCAATTCACATGAAGGAAAGAGGGACTATGTCTGTGAAAAATGCTCTAAGGCTTATTTAACCAAATATCACCTCACTCGACACTTAAAAATATGTAAAGGCCCCACATCCAGTCTGTCAGCCCCAGAGGAGGAAGAGGAGGAGGATTCAGAGGAGGAATTAATAGACTCTATGAGGACTGAAGACTGTAGGATTAACAATGGAGTCTATTCAACAGGTGATGCTCTCTCTGGCCACAAATGAAGAAGAGAGGGAAACTTTCTTGGATATTATAACTAGGGAAGGTAAAAACCCTCTTCTTGTTTCCCCAGTCACGAGTGTATGTCAGGTGAGGAGTATTCCTTCTGTTTTGGTCTCCACACTACCATCACTTCCTAGAATCTGTAGCCAGAACACTGAATGAGACTGGATCGTGCACATACAAGTGAAGAGTTGCTAAGAAGGAAATGTGAGGCAATATTTCTTTCACACACGTTGTGCATACTTCTTTTCCAAATCACTCAGATTAATCCATCCAGTGCCAGGACACGACACAGCTTGCATAGCCCTTGGAGCAAAGAGCCACAAACCAGAAATGTAGCTGATGGATTGCAGTGACCTGTAAGCCAACTGTCCTTAACTGCCCAAGGTGTCACATGAAGAGAAACCAAGAAAAAATAATGGTGGCTGTTGATGTATTTTAAGTTTTTAACTGAAGGATGTGGTTTGGAACAAAGCAAAGACTTACCAATGCTCAGGTTTCCTTCTTAAAACAAAACCTTTCGGTTTAAAAAAGAAAAAAAGGCCAGTGAAATCAGCACTTGCAAACAAAGTAATCACTCCACTACAGAAAATCAAACATTGGTTTTTGGAGAACAGTTATCCCTTCTTCTTCTCCAAGTTCACAGCCCATGGAAGCCGGCGAAGAGATAAAGACTGTATGCACTTAGTAAGGAAGGGGCTTACAAATGATCAGGCAGTGTTTACAGTATATGTTTCTCCTCGTGCTGTAAACCTTTTACCACCTCGAATGATGGGAGGGTTTGCTGCTAATACTATTTATGGAATGAAGATTATTACATTTGGTTGTTTTCTTTTGAAATAATTAAAAATGTGGCTCTTCTCTAATGTTCTTTTTTAATATATACATATGCTGAAAAAGAACGTTCCTCTCTTTGATGATGCTAGGAGAAGTAACACCACTTTTTAATCATCTGCCCCTCCCAAGCTTTCCTGGGACAGGGTATGTGTAGGAGCACTTCCATGAACTGGTGCAGCTAAAGAACTGTAGATTTGCTGTGTCACTCCTCTGCCTGTGCTGCAAAAGAAAATTCAGCTGTGCTCTGTTCTCTTACAAGGTAACTGGAGGGTCCCTTGGGAAAGAGGCTCTGCTTCTGGCCCTAAATGGCCCAAGCTCAGATGTACCTCACCCTGTACACTGCAGTTCCTAGAGAGCTCCCAGGATTCTTAAAATGTGCAAATATTTGCCTCAGATCAGTATGTGACTAAAAATATCCAGAGAGACAGGTGCTGGGATCTTGGTAAGTCAAGGGAAAGATGTGTTGCTTCCAGTAATGCAATTTCTTCCAAAAAGCAACTTTGAGACCTGCAATGCCAATTACATTACTAGAGGTAGAGATAAAAGAAATTACTTACCCTCGAAGATCTTAACACAGAGCATTTATTTAAAATTAAAGCTTTAAACAGCTTGGAAGATTTTCAATAGAGAGCAGCTGAACAGAGGTGGTTCTGGTACTTAAACCTTCTTAAGCTTCACAAAAGCAGTTGTTCATTTGTTGTCCACACATCATTCAGTACTGCTTGGCAGAGACAGAATGCAGGCAGGAATCCAAACACATCCAGAGTATTTTTGGTTTCCTGCAGAGCCATGCTGAATGCCTTCACCAGACTAGAAACAGCTGAAGTAGCTTTAGAATTAATTAGCCAATTACCCTCAAAGGATAGGAAGGAAAGTTACAGACCTGCCTTTGCCCCATCTGCCGTTTGCAGGGACACCAATTTACCTGCTTTACCTCACCAGAATGAACTACAGCAGTGGGAAGAGCTTGGCAGCTATGAGTATGATCCTACAGCTCCTTTGGCATCAGTAGATTTAATACCCAGGGTGTTTTTGCAGCAGAACACTCTACAGGCCACCTTCAGTGTGGGCAGAGGGCAAGTGCTGAACTTTGAGAGTAAGAGCATCAAATAAGTTCCTGAGGTAAAGCAGGTGGGTGTTACATTATAAATGCAAGGAAACTTTTGAGTCACATGCCTTGATTAGGTTCCTGCTTCTGCAAACGAAGTGTTTTAAGCTGGTGGTTGGACTGGTACTTAAAACTTTCCTCTGTGCCTTCAGGTGTCAGGCAGAAATGCCTAGCCAGAGCTCAGATCATAACACAGAGAGCTTTTCACCTCTAACAGTGACCAGCTGGGATCCCAACCCTCACTTTTGTGTCCTGACAGCCTCTCATCCTCCTTGAGAAGCAGCTCCTTATTTCAGTTCAAATGCCCTTGAAATACATCTGGAGTGTGAAGAGAAACCCAATACTGTGTGCAACATCACTAAGCTTCAGGTGCTGTGGAACCTGGAAAAAGAAACCCCCAGTCTCGGTGGTACAGAGCTGGACTAATTCTGGTTTGATATTGGTGATATCAGTGTTAAAAATACATTCCAGGATTCTGCTTGGAGACTCCAATTTATTGCCTGAGAACCACTCTTAAGATTTAAAAAGTTACATGGGAGATCTTTTAAAATCTGTAAACCCGGCCTCAAATTAAGGATAAGTTATCTATTTACACTTGTAGTTTAATTCAGTTAATATTTTGTTTCTTTATTATGCAACTGTTCTGTGAAATATGCCCGTAGAAGGTAAAAGACAAAACTGTCTTTGCAGTATTCAACAAACTTCTGTAGTCACAGAATGCTTTTCTAGTGACTATTTGATTTTATGTATCAGCTTTACATAGGGTAGCCCCTGTGTCAGGGATCATTATCTCAGGCTAAAGAGAGTGATTCAATCTTTCAGAGCTGGTAATAGAGGCAGGAGCTTAGAGCTTAACCACACCACCAACCTTTCTCTGACTGAGATGAAGAAGCCTGCAGATTGCAGGACACCAGAGTCATTGCCATGAACTCTCACCAAACAGGGGCATTTGTAGAATACACATTAGTTGTAGTCCCATTAATTACTTCAAATTTTTGATGTTTGGTCCATCATGATTCCATTGCTGTCTCCAAATCGTTGCTGCTACTGCTGGCCATGGAGCTGGAAGCCACAGAATTGGCACTAGCCAGGATGAGCCTCTCTCTGTTTCCAAAAACTTCATTCACTGCAACACAGACAGGGAATTGCTTACTTGTTAATCTCCCAGAGGAAAGATGAGTACAGCAGGGACAGCCTGGTACGCACCATGGAATGGAAATCCTAACCTGGTGTGGTTTCAAAGCTCTTCCCCTTACCCCAAGTAAGGAGTTGAAGCTTAAAGGTCAGAACAATTGCCTGCATATGATACCTCAATTACAAGTCCTGTTATTTTTCCCCCAGAGCATCTACAGGTTTCTTCTGCATAATTCCTGTACCTAAGTACTGTAAAATTTATAAAGTTTGAAGAGCACATCATTAAGTTTAAATAATTTATTTCTGGTTTTAGTCTCTGATTCCCAATAGGCTCTTAAAAGCCCTCTCCAAAAAAATCATGCTGTTTAGTTACAGGTAGCTACAACTGATCAAAACCAGTGATCACTTTTCTTCCCATAAGTACTCAAAAAATGTGATACCAAATTACATCAGGAACATCAGGAAAAAAACCAAAATATAGGTGTTACAAGAAAAAAGGCCTTACACTTCAGCTGCAAGAAAATAAATTCTGTTAAGCAGTTCTCCAATTTAGAAAAAAGCCCATGTTTTTTGAAGCTGAGAATGTGACCACATATGCAGTCTTGGAGTATGTAAAAATACTAACCTACAGTTTTCTGTCAGAGTCACACTACATTACTGAATACAAATACATCCTGCAAGCAAGGGGAGAACCACAACATCCAAAGAAATGAGAACATTACCTGCAGAGATCTTGCTTATATCCCAAACTCGCAGCCCTTCCCGCTCTCCTCCAAAGGCAAAGACAAACGGCAAGTCAGGGCAGCAAGCTGCACAGAAGAGAACTCCCTGGCAGGGTGGGAGAAAGAAAGAATTTTTTTTTAATCTTAAAATGAATTTGTCGTCTGAAAATACTTTCACCAGGTTTTAACAAATGTAATCTTAAGTTTCTGAAACTTCTTTTGTAAAGACACAAAATGGAAGTCAAGAGCTGCTAATTATAAACAGTTCACACCTTTGCCTTGAATGTAGCAGATGCAAGCTGGAGCACCCCTAGTTCTACTCACAGCATTGTATCTGGAATTTAGGTCTGAGGCTTTGAAGCAGTCTGCCAATTCCATGTGGAATACTGCACTGTAATGAGAATGATTTACCCAGAATATACGCATGTTACTATTTTTTTCTCTACGAGACATTAGGTAAAACAAGATTCAAACTACACAGAAAAAGAATAAGCAGACATAGTTTATATATAAAACTTATTAGTATCAAGAAATAAATACTACTATACCATTTTCATATCCCTGGAATGGACTAAACTTGGTCTGTCTCCCAGGATATCCCAAATTTTCACGTATTTGTCAGCAGATGATGTCACAAGGCACCCTTTGATCTGACTGCTTAGTTGTAGCCCTGGAAGATGAAGAGTGCAGCAGCGTGAGAGCAACAGGCAATCCCCATTTCACAGAGATAAGGATACATTCTGAAGTGAAGACGTGAGAACACCCCCAATATTCTCCTCACACTAAACTCCATTCCAGAACAAAGGAGCAAAACATTAATGGAAGTTCCATGCTGCCACTGTTCCTGTAGTGAGAGTCAGGCATCCATGCAGGCCTATTTTGCCTCCCACTCCCCTCAGCCGAGATTTGCTTCACATGGCAGCTACCATGCTTAGTATGCAAGTTATTTGTTAAACAAAGAATCACTAGCACCTCAGTCCTAGGGATTAAAGGCGTCTTCCAGATGTGCCCTGCCCACTGGGGACAAACAGGACACAAAATGACACACAGGCAATTTACCTGACACCTCTTCATCGTGAGCTTTCAGAGTAAACAGGGGTTTATCAGTACGAGCATCCAGACAGTACACAAAGCCATCGTCTGTGCTTGCCTAAGGAAACCACAGCATTTAAAAAACAAACAGCCACGGTCACTCATCTGGGAAAAAACTCCAATGAAATAACACCTACCCTCTGGTAAATCCCTGTGCACCTTGTGATCTGAGGCAGACACTACTTCTCCCTTGGACAGGATACACTGTTCCCCGGCCTGCACCCCCAAAGTCAGGCTCCACCCAGCTGCTGCCCAGGCTATTCTATGAACCTCAGTTATGCTGCACTGATGACATGGAAGTCTTAATCCCATGCCAATTTCCTAAAGGTATATTGAAGATAGTTGACCCACTAAGCTTGGCCCTCAGGCCAGGCAATAAAATACAGAGCCTTCTGTCTCTTCCCTGTCAGTTCAAAGTTTTTGAAGCCATTGGTGGCTGCCTAATAGTCCTGAGCAAAGCTGAGTGTGATTATACCAGGAGAGATCCACATCATAAACCCAACAGAGCTTAGCAGCCACTGCTGTTGGTTGTACACACAAAGCCACTGAGACAAATAGGGAAGATTTGTTTTTAAATTCTGTTGCAAAGTTTTATTATAAAAAAACTCAACAAAACGAAGATATTTTTACTTTATACTCTAGGTGGCTGTTGGTCTCTTCTCCCAGATAACAAGCAATAGGACGACAGAACATGGCCTCAAGTTGCATCAGGGATTGGACACTAGCAAAAATGTCTTTACTGAAAGGGTTCTCAAGCACAGGCTGTCCAGGGAAGTGGTGAAATCCCCACTCCTGGAGGTATTTAAAAGCCATGTAGATGAGGCACTTATGGACATGGTTTAATGGTGCACTTGGCAGTGCTGGGTTTACATTTAGACTGGACCTCAGAGGACTTTTCCAACCTAAAGGAGATCACTCCATACCAGCCAGGAGGACAGTGCCCTCTAGCGCTGACTGGAAACACTGAATTAATATTCAGGCTCTTAGTTCTAATTAGGTACTTCTCAACTGCAATTGCTCCACTGCAAGAAACACAACAGCAACTATGTAAAGGAAAATATACCCCAGCCACTGAACACTGCTACCACATGACCAGGATGCCAGCTCTGGAGTGAAAAAGCACCAGCATCAATAGATTTTCTACTGTCACAGCAAAGATACCAAGTAAGTAGCTGGTACTGAAAAAACTACCTAAAAGCATCCTACCCCAGACTGCATTTTTATAATAAGCAGCAGAAACCATCCAAATCTCCACTGGCTCCGTTCTGATTCAGAAACATTGTGAACACTAAATACAGGTTGAAAGACATGGCAACAACCAACCAGAATAGAAAAGCATGTACTCACCAAGAAATGGCAAGGTGAAAAATGGTTCCAAATTACTCTCTCAACCTGACCACTAAACCGCCACACTCGATGGCTGTCCTGGGGGTTTCTGCAGTCATACAGCACCGCTGATCTAGGGGACAAAGAAACAGGAAATTAAAAAAAAAAAATCAGGGCAGAACGTAGTTTGTTTTCCCACTGGCATATATAGAAGCCCCATGTAAACTATAATTAAAAAATTAAATGGAAGAAACTTCACTACTTAGTCTTCCAATTCAGTAACAGATTAAAATCCTGCAGATAAGCATTAGATTTTTCCATGTGCTTCAAAGTTTCATCTTGGTCACCAACAGCCACTCTATTGAAACTAAGCAGAGCTTGAATTTACTCAATACATAAGATAGTTATCACATAGCAGACCATAATTATGCAAATATATCACTTAATTATGAACAGACTTCAGTAAAGTCAACTAATGATGCACTAATTAGGAAATCGTTTTGTCATACATATGCATACATTTTCAAATATGCTTAATAAAAAGAAACACTTTTTTAAAAAACCAACAATCTTTACAAATAGAGAAACGCTACTACACAAAGAAGAAAAAGTGGATGGGAGTTAGTGGATCCTCTGGGACCGTTTACAGGTGCATGCTCAGCTGAATGGCTGCAGAATCTGTCCCAACTCAAAAAGCTCCTGGGTGCAAATGCAAGGGAGGAGTGGTCATGTCACTCCAGCAACTTCTCACCACGATCAACATCCTCAGTGTAACCCACTCCCACTCTATCATATAATTAAAGAGATGTGATGTAGGTTTCCCAGCTCTTTTACCAGG
Source organism: Picathartes gymnocephalus (assembly GCA_013390045.1). Classification (NCBI taxonomy): domain Eukaryota; kingdom Metazoa; phylum Chordata; class Aves; order Passeriformes; family Picathartidae; genus Picathartes; species Picathartes gymnocephalus. The sequence goes on from WEKY01007878.1 coordinate 84,471, forward strand.
CATTTTACACACAACAGTTTCACTAATAGTCTGACTTTCAGGCTATGAAGGCATCTCCCAATGCTCACTGAATTGCCTGTGGTCCTGCAAGGCTTTGCAGGAAAAATCCACAAGGGCACTCTTATTAGTTTATGGATAGCACAGTGGTTTAGAAGTGTCCATGGTTCCAAAGGGGCAGCTAAAAACAGGAGCAGCTGGTCACTGCTTGGACTTAATGCTTCCTTTTATCAAAGGAAGCCAAGGGAAGAAAAAGACAGAAGCAGCTTCCTAACAACAGCAAAAGGTCCTCCTCCAATACTTCCACTTCAGCAGATGCTGCAAGAGCTTAACAGAAGCTAGAGAATTTGAAGGTTTGGCTGAAGATTGGCAAGCCTATAAATAATTTCAACATAAGGACAAAGTCTTAAAAGCAGACTAAAAAAATCAATGTAAGAAAGTCATGGTGATAGAACAAAATTTAAAAGTTATCCCATTGAGATGGGAGAACTGAGAGGGCGTTTTTTGGCTGGCAGGACTTTTAAGAACTGGCAGCTACAGAGCAGTACAAGTGTGCAGGCACAAACCATTTCCCAGCATCTCCAGGCTGCAATCACAGGAGACAGCCCAATACACTTTGGCTGTGCCTACAGAGGCTGGAGGGAGAGAACTGGGATTTTAATGTCCCTTGTGCCTCCACCCTGGCCTTACTGCCTGGCAAAAGCTGGGCAAATTTTCACAGGAATAAACAGTGACACATTCCCAATGAAGAAAATGCCATTAGGCCAAATTAAGAAATAAATTCAGTTTGGAGCAGGCAGACACCTGGCACAGAAAATGTCAGTCCAGATGGCTAAAGCATTTGCTACCTCAAAAAAAGAGGTAAGGAAAACTACATCTTGATTGTATGCAAACCTGGCTTCCTTGCTGCAAAAAAATAACAGCATTACTCAAACTGGCACAGTTATAAAAAAAGAGAAAGAAAACACAAGGCTTAATTGACTAGGAATCCCCTCCCCAGGTGCAACATGTGAAAACATTGCCCTGACATACTTATCAAACGATCCAGAAACGAGCGTCTGAGTTTCAAACGGATGAAACTGCAGTGTCTGCACCTGGATAATGGAAGATTTTAGAGAACACACATATACAGGAACTTTCTTGGAACAAAACACAACCATCCCTTGGCCAAGCCAGCACACAGTCTGTCCCAAAAACTCCTCCTATTAAGCCGTTTTTTATTGCTCAAAAAACAGTGCAAGAGGTGCACATTACTTCAAATATCCCCACCCAGTGAAAACAAAATATTTTCCAATATCATTTGACTGAACAGAACCCTATGCCCCCTTTCTGCTCTAGATATTAATAAAAAAAGAAAAAAAAAAAAGGAAAAAAAAAAGCTGGAGGAGGTAAAAGAATATCTGCTTCCAGTTTGGGGAAAAAAGCAGATGTTAACAAAACAAGAAAATCAGGAGTTTGTCAAGGGCAGTTAGCAGCAAAATCAGGTTACAGCTATTAATAACTAGATTTCACATTTTAATTACTATGAGATTAATTTATTTCTGAAGTACCCATCACTATGGTATTTTAGTGTCATTTATTTTAAATCTTTTCACCCAGAACAAACTGTAACTGACATTCATTGTTCCCTTAAGAGAGAGTTACAGTTTGACCTATGTTCAGACATCTATTTTTGTAGCTTATACCAGCACTATTCTATTCCCCACCATTAGGGCCTTCACACAAAAAGCATTTTAAAAACTGTTACAAGTCTTTATTAACTTTCTAAAGAATAAGGTAAATAACATTTTAAAAAGCAAAGTGCTGTTTGCAAAAGCAATTAATTCATAAATTTAAACAATTCCGCACAGATGGAGAATTGTTGTTCTGAGGGTTCACTACTAAGCAGCTAATGAAAAACTGCAGTTAGATTTTTATCTATATTCTACACTGGAAGAAACACAGCAATTATTCCATACCTTGTCTGTGTGTAGTGTCAGGCTGGCTGCTGGCTTACCCACAGCCATGTCCCACAAAATCACTGTGTTGTCAGCAGAGGCACTTGCTAAAACGTTCCTGTTAATGGATCAAAAATCAGTTTTTAAACTCTTTATACAGATGCAAACAAATAATGGTCAAAAATCCAAAATACACACAGAGCTCAATTCAAAGAACAAGTACACTGTGGTCCATAGATTATTTTTCTCAAGCCTGAGGGATAACTACCTGAAGGCAATTCTAAGTTATAAGTAAAGATTACAAATAGGCTGTATTACATTACATTAGTAGAACACTTATAACAATGACAGTTCTGCTTCTATTTCCCCTGACATCACTTAAAATACCATTTACTTGAAGATTCCTCAAACAAAACAAAGTAATAAAGGCTTTGAAGCACATTCTTTCCTTTGACATTGAATAGGATTTTTAAACATTACGTATGCTACTTCATTCTGTTTGCATATGCATGCAGCCAAGAGCCTGACAAACCTGTTTGTGAAATATTTTGCTCTCTAATATCTATCTACTGAAGACCCAACACTATACCCTTTGTAGGCTGCTGAAAGTAACCACTAAAATTTCAGTTAGTTTACAGACCCCACATTTCAACTTAAATTTGACCAATTGTGTTAAGAGCAATAAACACAGCTTAAAAGTTTGATCAGAAAGAAAAAAATCAAAACATCCCCAAATGCCTGTTGAACACACATTTCAATTCCTACAATTGCTTCATTGCTCTTAAAATCAGATTTATTACCGCCACATGTTGTTTCTGATTGAAACTGCTCCCCCCTCCCCTTTTTATATTAACCAAGTGTTTCTGACTGAAAGGGTTAACATTCTCCTGGAAATGCTGTTTTCCCAAGCAATCTTACAAGGGAAAGTTAAGAAAATGCATAGTGAAGGCTGTAAGAACATTTCACAGTAATACCACTATGACCTACAGGCAGGAAGTTATTTGTAGAGAGCTGTCACAACATGCCTTGCTTGAAAGAAAGAAACAACAATAAAACGTTTTATATATAAGCTGCTCCAAGGAGTTTCTTGTTTTGTCCATAAGCTGCCCACTTCAGGGCTGGTTTTATTTCCTGAAAGATCTACCAGTATCAATGAATTTGTAACTCAGCACATTACAGAATTATGCATTTCAAACTTAACTACTTAAGCTGTAATTTTTTTATACTTTTCTCTGTATTACCACCAGACAACCATTCCTAGGTACATGAAAGCTACTCTTTTGTAAGACTGATGAACTGATCACTGTCACACTCTGGGCAGATGTGTGTAATTTAAGAACAACAGACACTACCCTGTAAATTAAGAACGCAATTTATATACATTTACTGAGGCCTGTGTGGGTGTTTTCTTCATCAGTATCTAGTTAAAAAGCATTACAACTGAAGGCTCACACCTGCTCATCAGAATATGCAGAGTTGATTGTGTACATCTTCAAAGGGAGAGGCATTTATGACAGAAGGAAAACAAAATTTAAAAAAAAACCATCAGCCTGTGTCTGACTGAAGCAGTTTCAAGACCCCTGCTGAGGATCCTCTGAGAGATGAACTGTTAACAACCACCTAAGTGATAAAAAACCAGCAGCATCTTTACTTCAGTCAGCACATTGTCCTTAACCTCTGCCCCAAGATGGGCCAGCATTGTGTTGCTTCAATAGCAGCACTTCATTTCTAGTTCATTCAGGCAACAGGGAATTTTCTCTGCCTAGAGGTCAGAGGCATTTCTATAACTATGCTATTAGGGCTTTTACACTCTCTTTCTTGTTCACAGCTTTGGGGCAAAAGAAAAAAAAAAAACCAGAATAGCAAGGACTTTCTTCTATAAATCTACTTGTCTCTGTTGAAATGGTGGTTTAGGCCACTGGCAGATCAGCATAGCTCAGGGCAGCCCGTCTGCTTCTCCAGTTTGAACAAGTGAAATGTAGACAATTTATCAAATGATTCACACCCACCTTTGCCCTGCCTTCCTCTGGACAACCTGCAAATCAAAAGTGACCTGCAGCAATATACAAGTATTTAAAAAAAATTAAAAATCAAGAGCTCTAGTTAAAAAAAGAAAAAAAACAGGCGTGTATTTTTAAGAATGCATTAATTTCAGCAGTGCTTCCAAGTTTTTGGATTTTGTGTGAAAATTGTATGCCTAATTAAGACTCCAAATTTTTAATATCCATTGTTATTAGAATATTCTTTTACCTGCTTTGTTTATTCCATGAAAGATCAAGCACAGCATCAGTATGTCCTTCCACAGTCCCTTCTGAAGATAAACTCTGTGTACACATACGACATAAACAGATTTTGGAAAATTACAGCTTCAGTGCAAATCAACCATTACTCCACATTAATATGAATTCCCTAAAGCCTCCACAAACAACTTCATATTAAATTACCCTCACTTGCTGCAACACAGCTTTTGAGAGGACTGTCTCTGCACCACCTGCACCCTGCCTCCTACCCCAACTCTCAGAACGCTCCAGCTGCTGGGTTTACAGAACTGCTTATTCCCTTCAGGCTAGTAAAAGAAACCTCATTATTTCCACCTAAGGTGCAACTTCTTCAGCTTATTTCTAAACACTCCTGGCAGTTTCCTCTCTGTCCTCCCAATTAACTGAGCTTTGGGTCCTTGTAGCTGCCAGTTCCTGCAACTTCTAATTTTAAATAGTTAAGATTCAAAGTTTAATGGGATACCACCCCATTCCTGTTCTGCTCTTAATTCCAGGCTTTAGTTACTTAGAGAACAATTAGCATTTCAAATATTGTACAGGGGTGGGGGGAAAGGCATTATCCCTGCTCTAAATTTCCTCCATCCAACCAGGTAAACCATTTTGCAACACTTACTTTCTTTCCTTTCTTTTTCTTCTTTTTCTCTTTCTTGCCTCCAAGAGAAAAGACTGGTTCCAAGGATTCTACTACATCAAGGTCCCAAATGTCAATGACTGGGGTCATGTTACCCACTGCAACATAATTTCCTACAAACAAAAACCCAAATGCAACCACATTTATTTAGTTATGAAACAGCATATTTGGCAATCCAGCTGTTGCTTATTTATTTCGTTAAGTAAAACTTATGTGCCACCATCTTCCATTTGAACATATTTATGTTTATAACCGGCAAGGAGCAATTTAAAAATATCAGCTGACAGCAGATACTGTAAGAAAAAAATGTACTCGCTCTCCTTCCCCTTGAGTACATGTAACTGTTCAAATACGCTGTACAAAGTTGCATGTTTTGTTTGTTTTTATGGAAAAAACAAACCAAAACGAAACCACATCCCCTGCAGTATGGGGAAAAAAAACCCTATCTGTGAAAACACAGGAAAAATGTTACTAAATACATAAATATATATAAATTTTGCTGTGGTTTACTGGACATGAAGAGACTGAACAAAAGCAACCTTTCATTTGCAAACAGAAAATAAAGCATATTTTAGAGATTGCTCTGGTCTGCTAACTGACAATAACTTAATTGTTTGTAATAAAATCAGTGTTTTAGTAAAATCATTTGTTACAGCAGCATCACTAAGATGACTGTATCACCAAGCAAAAATACCTTATATTCCCATCTATCTCAAGTCAGTATTATCTTGATATTAATATTGATTTTATTTCTTTGTACTGCAGGAAGAAATTATTTAGTGACAACATTACACATGCTTTTCAAGCAAAAATTCTTTAACTGGACACTTGCAATATCCTTTGCAATTTACCTGTTGATTCATCTGGACTAGGATCAAAATTCAACCACTCCAGACTCAGAGGGTAAGCAGGTAAGATAATGTCATGATGTACATAAAATGAGTCCTCTTCATTATTATAAACTGAAAAATAATTAAGGTTATGCAAGACATCAGTGAAGACGGAAAGCAAACAACTATAAACAGGTCACTTCTACAACAGACAGTTGTTGCAAAAACAGAATTGTCAAGGAGATGTAGAAGGTAAATTCAGAGTGTTCACAGTTTTACAGTAGAGGCCAGACTCTCCAGGTACAAATGTTGTACTTCAGAGAATTACACAAAATAAACATTCTCCCATGTACTTTAGATAAAGAAGTTCAGTAAAGTTCAATACTTTATCCACAGCATACCACACTACTTTGTTTGTAAGATCTCTTCATAATACATGCTCCATATCCAGCACTTTCTACATCAGGATACATTCATGATACAGGATTAGCAATTAAAAAAAATTATTCCAGATGAAATCTAACGGGAAATGAAGGTGAAAAGACAAACCAGAGGAAGGTGAAAAAGTCAGAAGGCATTACCTTCAGCAGATGGTAACTGAGATACAGGAAAAGTATTGGTAAAGCAGCCATAAAATAAACACAAATTCTCTGTAGCCAGCTATTTTTCTCCTTATAAAATAACTTGCCAATTGGACAGCAGAGAAAATCCATTAATTATTTTAATAACATCTTATCATCACGCACACAAAATCAAAGTGCCACTTTTAAGTGTGACAGACGTTCAGATACTAACTCAAGTCTCCAGTTAACTAAGTTGTTTTAGTAGACAACTAAGACAAGGTTACCCAATTTTAGAAACTGCAGAAGCCTTTGCTGCTGTTTTATAAGTTTATATTGAGTATAAACTTACAGTTAATAAAATCTGTAAACACGTCCAGACACAGAAAATGCCACATGCTGGTATCTGAGGAGATGCTTTCACACATTTTGGTCAAGTTGGTTGATTAAAATGCAATACTTTGCCTACAGAAACATGGACCACAGCACAAGTAGCCAGAAACATTCCCAAAAAGAACCACAGTAAGTAAAGATGATAATTTCAGCACATTCAGTAGTATTCATTGGCTGAAACAGAAAAATCTTTTACACAGCAAAATTAAACCCACTGCTAGAACAAGCAGTATTCAGGCCCTATTAAGGATTATCTCTTCTAAACCATGATGATAAAAGTGCTGGTTCTTCTAATCCTAGCAGTGGAAAACTCATTTAAAGAAGCAAGGAAAGAGCTCAAGAAAAAATAAACGAAAACAACAAACCACTAGAGGATGCTTGCAGAATATGGAAAGTAAAACTGGAATGAGGAGCATATAGTCAGAGAATTAAAATGCCATAGTATTTTCTACAAGTTTTAAGAAATGAAATAAGGAAAGGAATTGCTATACAGCCTGAAATAGGCAGGCTATCCTTTAAATAATAACTCCACTCTAGTCCTGGCAAGTAGCTAAAGCACCGTGACATGGAAAGGGACAAAACACAAGGCAGAAGAGGAGAAAAATCCCTCCCAAAACTAGCCCACTCCCTCTTTAACACAGCCACATGGACATGCTAGGCAAGACATTCCCTATGTTCATTGTAAAGAACAAACCCTATTTTACTCACCATGGACCTCCAAACTACAGCAGTCTTTATCAACTCTGCCACAAAGGACAAGATTGTCACTGGGCTTAATCAAAAAGTCCTCCTGTTCATATTGCTCCTGAATAGCAAAAAGGAGACCACAAGGGGTGTTGAGCAAAGCACATAAAAGCACAAAACTACACATGTTCAAAAGGTGGAATCAGTAATTCTGAACCACAACTGAAAACACACAAAATCCAACACCCTGATGCCCAATCACCTAAAACCATCTAATGGTGCTAAACAAAAGCAGGAACCAGACCCCTGGGGAGAGTGAACAGTTATTAAATTACATTGAAGGACTTTTCTGTGAACCTGGGTGGGTTTGTAGAGGTATTTAATTATCAAATATGAAACCATATTTCAAGGCTATCCTGATACAGCTGATTACTGGAAAGAAAATCACCACCAGGAGCCCACAAACAAAGGTTATTTCCCTTGTGCTCCTATGCCTTGACCACTTATATAATATAGCAGCGTTTTATGCAATAATGATGCTGCAGCTGCTCCTCACATCCAGGAAATAATTCCACTGTCTACTTCCTGGAAAGTATTTCCCAGAAAGTACTGCCTACTGGTCTACCAGGCATTCAACTGTACCAGAACAGATGTAACCTCTCGTCTAATATTCATTGTTACTGAGGAATGGAAGGAACTTGGGAATTGTTGTTAGTGAAAAATTAAGAACTGTACAGAAGTCAAGAATCTTACACAGAGTACCATCCTTCCCATCTTCAACACATACAAGACTTTTTGGACTTCTCATTACAAGCTTTTAATTTCTTTTTTATTCACCTCAAGCATACTTCAATATTTGAACTCTAACAAGTCCAGCAATTCTTTGAATTAACTTAAGGTTACACAATACTTAGCCTTCAACAGTTTCAGTAGTAAATACCAAGACAACAGAAAGTACAGATTGAAGAACTTTCAGAATTTGGGGAAAACTTGAGCATTGGAAGAACGGCTTGAGAAAAAGGTATTTATTTTCTGTATATCTACAAACCCAGCTTCTGCAAAGATGTTCCCCATCTGAGAGAGGAAACTAATACAGACAGAAGCAGCCAATGACATGGTATGTTATATATATATATATATATACACACATGTATATACATATATATCTGGTGCTGTCCAGCTAAGCTTAATGGGGATGTATTTCCTCATGCCAAATCCTTAATTTGACACATTGCCTGAGTCCACCTCAGCCTGATTTCTTACACAAACTGCCGGAGGGTGCAAGAGTCTTGCCATCTGGGAAATTTTCTAATTTTGGCCACTAGTGGCCTGAGATTTGTTATTTCTTCAAGTGTTTTCTGTGTCCTACTAGGCAGGTGCAAAACCACTCCATGTACAGAAGTGCATGGTTTAAGTAAGGAGCCAGATCACCTTAACCTCCTACTTATGCAAAAGGCACAGAAAGAAGGGACAGCACAAAGCAACCTTAAAAGAAAAGAGCACCATCCAACCAAAAATCTGGCACACCTTTGAAAAAGGACTGCAAGCACTTACATGTCCCAAGGCAGAGCAGAAAATTTAACTGATTTTGAAGTTTATGCTGTTTAAGATATTTCACATTCTTTAAGTACTTACAGTGGTTTTTAGGGTGATGTAAGGATCATTTTCATTGCTCCCATATACTGCCAGAGTAGCCAAAGAGTCTCCAAGTTTTAAATCACCTAGATGGGAATTTCAGAACACTTTTTATACATGTCAGTAACAGGCAAAGTTAGAAACTCCTGTACCAATACCTGTATTACCTATATAGCAATATATCAGGAGTGGGCTAAATGAACTTCCAAGTTCAAAGGTAAGTACCTCAGTAAGAAAGACTGCTTAGTGCTTTCAGGGACTTCTGCTGCTCTGCTCCAGCACTACAGCAGCCAGAGTGACAACCTTTCCAACATGCTCTTGGTTCTAATGTCAGGGAGGGGGACACTGAACTGTTTCCCTCACTAAATGACTTCCCAAGATGGGACAAGCAAATCATTAAAACTGTGAACTTCCAGCATCTCAAACTTAACGCTCTGTAGTCTTAGGTCATTAAGGTCTTAAGCACAAGAAGTGGAAAGGTTCTTCATTTACACTGCACATCTGACACACAAATTTTTCTTACCCGTGCATTCCTCTTCATCATAATTGTCCAAATCGTATTCATCCAGTTCATGATCCGACAGCTCTTCATTGTTTTGGGAAGACTTGGTGCTGCTGCCAGGCACAGATGCATTCATGTCACCTGCTGTCTGGCCTTCATCACTGCCACCAGAACCATCCCTGTGGAAAGATGCACAGCCCTGAGAAACTGTGGCAGACATAGAACACTTCCAGGGGGCTGCTGGAGAGATTTTAGCACACAGTCCCTGCTGCTCACACCGGTTTCAAGTCTTCATGCCAATAATTTTGAAATCCATTCACTCTTTCTCGATCCTTTCCTCAAATACAAGGCATCTATAATACTCAGGCTCTCAGAGAAAAGCTTTTCCCTGAAAGTTTTCATGACAACACGTGGCATAAGTTTTCCTCAACAAGGTAAACTGTGTATCTAAGTCCCTTTCTCTTACATGTTTTTTGTGAATATAGTGCTCTCAACCTCACTTCTGTGCATTCATATGTGTCCATGTCATTACTTCCTTTTTTTTCCCCACTCACAGGCACTGTCACGTGTGAGGATTCCCACATTTCTTCAAGCTTCTTAAGACCTCATTTACTCATACTTCCCATACTTAAGTGACATAAAAATAACATAGCATTCATTAGGTAAGGACATACTGTGGATTCTTCTTATAGGGTAAACTATGCAACATCGAGGAAATTCAGAACTTTGTGGCAGCAATTCTGCATGCAAGGAATTCAGGAGAAGGAAATGTACTTTAAACACGGGCTGAGAAGCTAAAAGGTGTCCCAATGGAGCATGCTCCTTAGAAATTCATCCCTGCTTAACACACTGTGCTTCTGTCCTGCATGCAAAATTCCCAAGCAACAATGAGCCAAGGCAGTTCTCAGATACAGTTTCTAAATTAAATATCAGAAACCTAATTCTCCTAATTTGTTCAGTAAAATAAACACTTCACATTAACTACATAACTAGAGATAAGTAACAAGGTAATTAAATAAAATAACTAAATCTGAGTTTGATTTGTGATCTTTGCACAGGAAAAAAAGCGAGGTGTTGCAACAAATTCTACAAAGTACAACAAATTATAAATAGATCAGCTGTTTCAGATGGTCTTCGTATTTCCATCCTGAAGTTTTACAGAATGCATAAAAACAGCACCTCAGATCTTTCCATGCTTTTGAAATTGCAAGAGAAAGGAAATCACCCAGAAAATCAAAAGTTTACACATAGAAAGGAGAAACAAGTAACTCTACAGAAAACAGGAACATTAATCAGGTAAGAAAATAACATGATGTGAGAATCTTCCAAATGTTTAAGATTATTCTGAGACTATTAAATAACCAAAACCAGAAAAAACAGAGTAAAATACATCCTGGAATGACACGCTCTATTCAGTAATAGTGTCACTGACACAGCCAACACAACTGGGGTGGATAATATTAATCCAACTATAAAAACTTTTTCTGCCACCTGTTGCATCTGTTCAGCCACACACACTGTGGAACAAGCACACACCCTACACAGCTGAAACACTCAGAAACTTAAATCTATGAATAGATCTGTCAGAAAAAGGCCAGAAAATTGAATAAGACCTCAATCCCCCATTTTCTCTAGACAAGAGACAGACATTTCTTTCTTGTCTTCTATCGATTGTCTTTCCTAAATATGTCATTTCTCATATTATTTTTGTAAATACATTTTTCTTAAAAGCAGAGCAACAAAACACAACTACATAACAAAGGGCTCTCATTGCTGAGGGGAGAGTTGTGATGTCTTGTGATGTCTCATAAATACACCCCTGAGTGATGTTTTGCCTTTTTTACCAAAGCAAGAATACCTCGTCACTCTGATCTCCACTGTGGCCTCTAGAATCGGACTGTCCTGTCCCACCCTCGGCGTCACTTTTTTCCCAGTCACTTTGGGACTCCCATCTCGGTTTGCCACATGTCCAAAGCACCCACGGTTACAAACCCAGCGCCTTAATTCTCACTGTCGGCGGGAACAGCAGCTCCAGAGAGCGCCAGGCCCCGCAATGCCTGACAGCCCGCAGTGACAACTGAGGAACCACACGGGAACGCAGCCGCGTTGACACGTCCATGGCAGCAGGATCTACTTCATCCGACGTTCCTCCGTTCGCCCTCTGAACCGCCGGCCCTCCCGGCCGCCAGGCTCCCTTGGCACGGTGTCTCCAGGCGGAATTCCTGCTGGCTGCTGCCGCTCTCCGCTCCTCGCTGCTGCTCCCCGGGCCGGCCCTGCAGCCCCCGGGCCGCGCTTCCCCCGTGCCCAGGACGCCTCCTCCCCTCCCCGGCTGAGCGGCCGGGCCCGGGGGGCTCCAGTCACGTCCCTCTCGCCACGTCCCTCCCGCTGCCCCAGCTCACCCCAGCCTGTCCTGCGCCTCCTCGATGAGACCCTTCAGCTCCTCCTCGCTGAGCTGCACCTGCGGGGCGGACACACAGGGGTGAGGGCGGCGGCGGGGGGCGGGCGGGGGTCCCTCAGCGCCATCCCAGCCCCGGCCCCACCTTGTCGGGCGTCTCCTTGGCCACGCCGCGCCGCACCCAGGCAGCGCACGGCACCGGGCCGCTCATGGCGGCACCGCCGCCGCCACCGCCACACGTGCGAGCGGCCGGGCGCGCCCCAGTGACGTCACGAGAGGAGGGGCCGCCCGCAACGGCGAGGAACGGCGGAGGAGGGCGGGGACCGCAGTGTGACGTCATTTCCGGGCGCCGGGGCAGGGGCGCGGCTGTGAGGGATGGGCGTGGCCTGCAGGGGCGGGGTGGGCACTGGCGCTGTGGCGGCGCGGGGAGGGGGGCGCTGCCACTGCCCTGTCCCCGGGATTCGGATCAGTTGTGTTGGTATAAACCCTCCGAAATCACCCAGTCCAACCTTCCAGCCCCCTCCGCTCCCCACGCTGCGTCACAGCCTCCCTCACGCGCTGGGAGAGACCTGCCCTGCCACCGAAATATCCCGGCTGCAATCCACCGAAATGAGAAGTTTAGAAAGGCCTTTTTTGTTACTGGTCCCTAAATTTTATCCAAGGAAAAGAAACTACTACTCAGAGTCAATGGCAACACGGAGGTGCAGGGAGCTGTGAGGGAACGGCGTCCCCACAGGAGCGGGTGCTTTCTGTCCTTCTACACGAGCTAACTCATTAAATCAGAGGAAATGGATTAAATGCCAGCTGGAATGTACAGGAAAGTACTCTCTTACTAACTTGCAGAAATCACTGCTGTTTCCATCACTGGAATCTAAATTCAGTGCAAAGTACACGGATGGGAAACTGAAGTAGAGGAAGGAGTGTTTCTCAACTCAGCAACCAAACTTCATCTTGGCAGATAAAATGGCCTTGTTATTCCATCCTCATGTCACTGGACAACACCACTGTGCCATTTTCATTATTTTTTATCCTGATTCTTCTGTGGTTCTGGCGTGAGAGAGAGAAATGAAAATCTACAAAATATTACTACCTCTTCACTTCCCCGTTCATTTCACCGATATGCTGTGTTTTGTCTTAATGTAGACACAAACATGGACATCCTAGTCCTACCTGTAATCCTGCATCTTGGCACGCTTGCCTTTTTGCTGGGCTGTATTTGCTTTGCTTTGCTGGCCGTTTACTCGTAACAGTGTTCAAGAAATCCTTCTTGTCCTCCCGTCCAGGAACCGGCTACAGTTTGACCGTCAGTCTTCCTCCAGCTTCTGAGGGAAGTTTTGGAAAAGTGGCTGCTATACTCAAGGGACAGGCAGAGGGGAGTGTTAGGCAGCCAAGAGGAAGAAAGCCAGGTTACTTTCCACAGGCTTTGGTTCCTGGATATGTTTGGCGGTTTTTTTTCAGATATGTACATCTACAGTGTGGAGGTTTGCAGAACAAAGTGGAGCCGGACTTGTTTTTACTGAAGCCGTACCCAGAGGGGGCACACAAGCTCCACCTTCCGTCCCACCATGTACATAAACACAAGATAGCAGCGCACTGTGGGGAGGCTCAACGGCAGAAGCACCAAAGGAAAGACAGCTGGAAAAGGAGGAAGGAAGGAAAATAGGTACCAATTGTGCACGGTGGATATTATAGCTCAGAGAACTGCAGTTAGTAGTAATGATTTTTCTTCCGAGACCCAATCCATAAATGCTGGGTGATTCCAATACCTCTCTCTGTCATACACTTGCTGGGGATGTGCAACTGTTCTTTTTCAAAAGAAAGACCACACTATTAAATATATTAGTGTTTCACAGTGCCTTGGCAATCACAGAAATGTGTCTGAAAGAGTGGTACCCCAGGCAGGAAGCTCCCTGCAGATGGAGCCAAGATCTAGTGCAGCCCAGCACACCCCACACCAAGGAGTCACCCAGGATGACTTATGGGACATAACACACCAATAAAAAATGGTCTTCTTGGTATTCAGTGCCCAAAGATGGCTCAGCCACGGAGTTGGGAAGATTAGCAAATAAAGCAGATGTTAATTTCTTTATTTGAATGGATTCTGCCGCCACCAGAGGAATTTTGGGACAAGCCCAAAGAGCTGTCCTAATTGAGAATGAGGCTGTACAGCTGACAGAAGTCTCTGAATCTCTGCTAGGTGGAAAAAATGGCCATGAAGAAAGGTGTGTGCTAGAGCAGACAAGGATTCAAATGGCTGTTCCAGGAAGGGTGTGAGGACCAAGCTCAGATCTTGTGGAAATAAAAGAATTGTCATCCCACATTTTCATGAGAGCCTATTCTGGACTGGCCTTGGGCCTTTCCTAAAAACGATCTCTTGAAAGGATTCAGCTCTACTCCCCTGGCCTCAGTCAGAGGTCAGACACAGCAGTGCCTGAATCTCTTAGACACATTTCTTAACCTCTGATGAGGACAGCTGAGATTCTTTTTATCCCAGTGAACACCCATAAAGGAAGGCAAGACTTGACAACAGCAATTTTCATTGTTTCAGTTTAGTCACTGATTCTGTTGTCAGAAACTTCTTGCCTGTCTGAACGGAAAAGCACTAAAATGTCCCTGTTTCTGGATCTGTATTTGACCTATCCTGATCTACTGCTTTTCACCCAAGGATGCAAGTGCTGGATAAAAGCAAACTTCTGTTCTGGAGTGGATTTACCAGGTGAAGAAAGGTAATCAGTGGGAAAAGGCAAGGACTCCTTGAAAGGGAAGGTTCAGCTTCCTTATTAGGAGACATCTCAAGGTGCCAAGAGAGCACCCAGAGTATTCTTCTTTGCATGTCAGATGGAAGAGAGGAGAGCTGGTTGATGAAGGAGTGATGTTGAAGTAGGTGGTTCCAGCAGGCTTTCCAATAACTATTGGAAAACTCAAAAAGCTCCTGTGTCCAAGGTTCTGCAGGGACACTGATACACCTTGAGTCATGAAACTCTCAGAGATACTGTAAACATCTCTAGTATGACAGCTGGAAGGTACTACAAGGCCAGGAAAAGATTCATTGTGCAAATAATACAGGCTGTAGGTAGGAAAACAAAGAGAATTTTATGTGTTTGGAATGTTATGCTGTAGGTTTACAGCTGTGGTTAAGCTGACCTCTTCAGATGAAAAACGGGGAAAGTGATCAATACACTGGCATCTCACTCAGATTTTTTTTTTATTTTTTCTATTTTCTCAAATGATCTGCCAAACTGACTGTGTTGCAGTCCCAGGGATACTAAACAACTGAAAGCAGTCACATAATCAAGAAATCCTCTAACTTAGGGAAGAAAGAAAGGACCACTTAAGAGTGACTTTGAAACACCAATGGCAGCCATCTAAGTCCTCAAGGTTACCTTTTGATTTTCTATTTGCATTCCCTGTGTGTTTCTGTGAAAACACAGAGCATGAATAATGGCAGGAAACCAAAGAAGTATCAGCTCTCAGTAGGGCGGCATCTTGTCAAGGGAGATGATATGCCCTGGTTGCACACTGCTGCATAGCCTGGAGGAAGGAGCTCTTGAACTGATAGCTATGCAGAAAGTTAAGTTTTCAGGTAGTTAAAACAAGGCTGCTTTGGTTTTCTTTCATCCAGGATCTCCTTGAGGAGTTCTCTGGGAGAGCACAAACCTCCTTACTTTGAAAGATAAAACATCCTTGTGCTACGGCTTATTCTCCCAGATCTTACTTGCAGCTTTTGGTACTTTTTGTTTAACTTTATGGAATAAATGAGGTCTATCACTTATGTTCTAGCTGTATCTAATAAGTGTGATCTCAACGTGAACTAGATACCTGTGAAAGACATTAAAACCTCATTGGGACACAGTAACTGCATTATCAGAGACGTGAGCTTATGGAGCAGCTGCTGCCCCAAAATGTGTGCTAGAGAGTTTGGGAATGAGAATCTCATCATCCCTGCGATGATTGCCATCAGCTGGACACCTCAAAGCACCCGAGGACTTGCACCTCTCCATCACCATGGGAGCAAAGGGGGACATCAGGGCCAGTGGTGTTTGCCTCACTGGTGTCACCTCTTTATCTTCTCCGTGTCTAAGCATGTTGCTCAGGGCTGGATGCTTCAAATACTCGTTATTATAGGAGGACATTACAACTTCTTACACAAGCCACTGGCCACAAAATGTGGGCTCCTCTAGGTGAGCTCTACTTTGTAGCAGGGTGGGTTTAGACATCACTGTCCCTTTCTCTGTGAAAGAGAAAACACAGCAGTGGGCAAGACTGTCCTAAATCTTAATTAGCCCAGTGAACATGTGCCACAGCCTTCAGTCTCTACAGAAAACCTCAAGAACACAAATGGGAACGGAATGTAGAAAAAACATGGATAAGTTTACAGAGAACCCAGAAGAATGGTGTGAACATTTATGGCTGAACTTCACAATTTTTTTCACTGAAGAGTTAACTCAAATGCCCAGAAAGAATGGTTTTTAATTGTTTCAGTATCAATGGGTTGGGAAGGCAGACAAATTGTTCGTTTGCTGCATGTGAAGCTTGCTTTTTCTTCCAGATACTGGGGAGGCAGGTAAGGAGGCCTACATCTCCTACTGAATTTGGACAACTGCAGGGTTCCCTATGAGCTGCTTTTCAAACTCCGCTCCTGGACAGCTGAGTTTGCAAAACCTAAAGGCACCTGCGAGAGCCACCACTGGTCTGGGCAGTCACCCAGTCTGATGTGAATGGTGTCTCTCTCCCACAACTTCTGCACACGACATGAAAGGATGTCACCCTCTTTTGCCTCCTGAACCAAACCGTTCCTTAATAATCTGAAGAAAGATTCTAATTACAAAGAAAGAACTTGACTCCAAATCCACCACAACATATGAGACAGAATTCACTGAAAATTCATTTGAAGAGTAAAAAAGTTAAAAAAAAAAAAAAGGTAAATCAAAAATACTTTCAAAACCTGATTTTCACACTCATGCCAAAGTTAATCAAGTCCCTCTGTTTATACCTGACTTCCCTTTGAGATGCCCATTTCCAACTTATTTGTACGCACTTGCCTTTTGGATTTTCCTGCTATGAAGCATTTGCAGATGCCTAATTTTAAGCACCTTGGAGCTCCATTCCCAGGTCTTATGTGCCCATTTTATGGCAGACCAGCACTCAGAGAAAGGTTTATGGGAACCAGCTCTGTATCACTTCTTCACATGCAGAGCAAGCATGCTGACAGCAGTGTGCGTGGGAAAACAGCACCAGGACTTCCAGATGTAAAATCCTGAACATGTGTGGTTTCTGGGAGGTGGTTCTTGGATGAAGCCCAGTCCTGCTGCTGCCTGAAATACATCAAGAAACACCTGAAGGGGAGAAGAAACAACAAAAACACTCACAGCAGCCATTTCCTAGGCTAGAAAACAATGGAATTTTTATTGAACAGAGATGGCTCATAAACACACTCAAAGGAGTTCCACCTGCTGTTCAGCAATATTCATTGCTATCTGAGAATAACGTATGGGGGCAGCTGTATAAAACAGGAATAAAATACCAAATTGCTATATTCATTAATAACTTTGCCTTCCAAATACAGAACTGTAAGTATTTCAAGTCTGAAAATAGACCACAATTGTTAGCATTTAAACCAAACCTTTAGGATAACAAATATACAAAAAAAGGCAGTCAATATATTAAACATTTAAATCAATAGCATACATTTCTCAGAGGTAAACATTGAGCAAACAAAGCCACCGATGATGTTCAGGAATCAGGTAAAAGTTTCAAGGTCAAGCTCCAAACACTGTAGCTTTTCTAAAGCCGTACTGATATTACACTTTTATCTAGCCCCTACATTGAAAACTATGTAGCATGAACATTTGAAAATATAACACTGGCTATCCGGCAGGGAACTGGGAGTTCCTTAAGTCCTCCTTGTGTCTATATTAGAGCACCTGCGGAGACAGAGGGCAGTAGGAGTCAAGCACTTTGTTTTGCAATGTTGGGGTCTGAGTTCTGTTCTAGATGAGCAAGGGCAGTGTCCTCGTACCAAACACCAATTCCAGCACTGACAAGGGAGAAGTATTGGCCTGACAACCTGCATGAAGAATCAGCCTCACAACTTGCATTAAACAGAATGGGACTTGCACACCTGCCTATTCACTGAAAGCCTGTGCTATTTCTACTGCACAGAAAAAGTCTCCTTTAGTAGCTGATCTAATGCCTGAGGTTGAAAGCTTGGGATACATACATACGCTCAAAAATAAGGTGATAAATCTACTATCAACAACTAATAAAAGTTTGTATTGCAATATTGCTCACAACATGAATGTACAATTTGCACAAAACATGGCTCTTCGACATGAATATTTTGCAAGCTACAATATATATATATATATATAAAATATGTATAATTTCTTTTCTTAAAGAATTATATGCCAGAGTGCATGCAAAGAATTTCAAAGCAGTAGCACAACAGGAGCAATCACTTGTTTACAGGTTACTGAGACCATTCAATACAGAAACAGTGGGATATTAGATAACAGACAGACAGGTAGGTAGATGTATGTACACACTGCTTCTTCAGGGACCTTCCCATGTGACACCTGAAGCTCAGATCCCTTTGAAAGACCAAGCAGGGCTCTGAAGGTTCCCACATTCTGACCATAAATCACTTCTGTTGGAGATGACAGCAAAGGAGGCACTTGTCCTTTAGCCAGGAGTAGAGGCAAGCTATCTTCTCCATAGCCAACATCTGTTCCAAATCCTGCTCCTGCATTTCTAAGCAGTGGGTGGTGAGCATCTATCCATCCAAGCAGTCTCCTGCAGCCTTTACAGCTGGAGATCCAGGACTGAGAAGCTGGATCCCCTGAACAGCAGTGCACGGCAGTGCCACCATTCTAGTCAGATATGTACAAGGAATGACATGTATCCTCTGTTTTAAAATTTACATAAGAGTATATACAAATAAAGCTATTCTATCAAGGTGCAAGTTTATTATTCTCTGGTGTCTTCCAGAGACCTTTATACAGACCCACCAGGAGAGTTTACACAAAGTTGGCATTTTGTCATAGTTTGTATGTAGGCTTCCTTCTGCAAACTCCATAATGGAAACTCCTGTTAGTTTCCCTTGGAGTTCTGCCTATGCAGAGGGCTGGATTTGATAGACTACAGCCATGTCTAATATAATTTCCTTGATTTCAATACATTTTAAACTCAGATGAAGTGGCACCATGTGTTTTGGGGTTTTTTTCCAGGATGTCATCAATCTCTATGAAATGAGGCAGGACATGTAACTGGATGTCAGGAGGGTTGCACTTCATGTGTCCAGTCCAGCTTTCCTTGTTTTTGATGGGACTGTGGTATGTGAAGCTGGCACAGTTTGGCCCTATGGGTATGTCTGGAAGTCCTTGGTGCTATTTTACACTGGCCAATGACAGGCGATGCCCTCAAAGAAATAAAGAAAAAATGCCCAAATGCAATTTACTGAACAGTAAACATCAGACTGATGCACTAAACAGATGGATATGGAATGCAACTTGTCTAAAATTAGAATGGTTGTTTTCTTAGGCAGGTCTAAATTCATAAAAATCTTTCCCATCCCATGCAGGCCTCATTCTGCAGCATGTAAATACATGATGCTTCTAATAAAAGTTATTGGGAATTCAAGACCTGTGATCAAGGAGCAGAAGGAAGGCCTGCCCTCTCCCATTTCTCTTCAACAAAAACCTCAAGTAACATAAGTACATGTTTGTGACCCCTGCTGAAGCAGAGGGGCTGTGTGCAATGACAGCAGGATTTGGCCTTCAGCCTTTATGGTGTACCAACCACAACTGTGCAGATGACTGGATGGGAAATTACATCTGCTAGTGCATTAAAAAACCATACAGCCTTGCAGTAACTCCCATTAAAAATTCCCACTGACTTCGGGAGAGAGACAGAGCAATAGAGCAGACTTTAGCAAGTGCATGTTATACTCCACTGGAGTTATGTTCCTCAAAAATCTTTCTGTAATACCATTTTCCTCCATTTTGTAACCTGATTATATCAGGGCATTCAGAGCAGAGGCTTTGCACGTGTTCTCTCAAGCTAAGGGGAGTATTTCACACTAGAAACAAAGACCTCATTAGGTTTTTTTCTTTTTCAGAGTAATGCAATAATAAAAATCAACTTGCTGGTTTCACATGCTGCCGTGCCTTTATACATCCTTAACAAAATGACATCTAGCAATGACAAATGAATTGTAATCTCATTGGAGATTTTAAAAGGATCAACATCAGACAGACATTAAATGGGGTTTAAGATGACCTAAGGTGCACTTGGAGAAGACGCTGTGAGAGTGCTGTAGCAATTTAAAAAAGGATTCAAAAGAAATTAAATACAAACACACCCTTTAAAATAATGTTCAAGTTGTGGACACAGTGGACAAAAGCAAACAAAGCTGCCATCTCAAATTATGGCTGAGCTCCTCTATTTTTCATACACTCTCTTCTGCCTGGATTCTGAGTGCCCTCAGTTGGTCTCTTCAGTGGAAGGGCTTGTGCTGGATCATTAACAGCACAAAACAGGCAATTTTCAAAAGCATCTAACACACTCAAGAGAATGACATCTTTGAATGAGCTACAGATGTCTATCTGTCCTTTTGAGAAAAAATATTTGGTTCCAGAAACATTCGTATTTCTTAGCTATAATCTTTCTCCATTGAAAAACATCTGCCATCCTATTGTCCATACTCTGACTCTGTTATTTTGTTTTTATCCACCATAAATGGGTAAGCAAAGGGGAAGAAAGTTTCACCTGTGTTGTAAATTATAGATAACCTCAAACATGCCTGTGAAGCCACAAACCAGTATTTAAGCCACATCTGTGGGATGGAGGACAGGATCTCTGTGTTTGCTGATGACTGCTGTTGGGTTATGTGATCTTTCATTTCCTTCTCAATAAAAAGTGAAATGAAACCTTCACATAAAACCCCAACAAAAGATGGCAGAAAACAAAACCACTTTGCTAGGAAAAAAAACCCAAACCCAAATTCATAATAACCGTAACAAATGCAAAACAATCATAACCATTCTGGGTTTGTATTACACAAATTAGGAGTCTGCCTAAAACCAGCAAAAAATCAAGATGAGCACAATGGTTCTGCACTCTTGTAGGAACCATCTTACTTCTAGCACATCCTTTCCTCTTGTTTTCTCTTTTCTTTCCTAGCTTTCAGTTCCAAAACATCTCAGGGACAGGTGGGAGTGGATGTGAACAGGGAGAAAGGAAGCAAAAAACTGTCCCACAGACAGTGCTAGCTCTTCTGTCTTTTCAGGATGCTCACACCACGGTGAGCTTCCAGTGATAAAGATACAACCCCAACCCTTCAGAAGTGGATCATTCTCCAATTAAAGATCGAGACTGTGCTTTCTAATTACAGATATGCATTTGGCCTACAAAGAATTCAAAGGTGACACAGTATGGAAGAGAGATGGAAAACAGACCTAATCCACAGACTAGAGAAATCAATGAAAAGGCTTCCAGCCATTTTAAAGGAGCAAATTTCATCATGCTTTCATGTTTTGGTTTGTGAATGATATTACAGTAGAATCTTGTATTTTTTCATAGAACATTCATATATTTTTAACATGTAAATTGCTTCTTGAACCCTGTATCAAATATTTATAAATGCTAAACTAGGTACAAAGTGAAACCCATTTGGGAAAGTGGAGCAGAGGGAGGTTTAGCTGCACTAATGGATATTGCATTAATGCTTAGCGTCAAGGAAGGCTGACTGCCATTAACAAGAAATCTCATTACAAACATGATTTCACGCCTCATAACATATCCCGTAGATCTATTTACTGTCCATCTCTCTCTCTTGAACATACACACAACGATAACTATAGACACAAAATCCAAAGCACTGCACATGCTTCATATTTTCTTCCCCATGAAAAAATAACCAAACCAAACAAAAAAAAACAGCAAAAAAACCCTCAACCCCCCCCAAAACAGCCAACCAACACAACAGCAAAAACCACAAAGAAACAGAAAATTCTTAGCATCAATGATCAGAATTAAATTATTTTACAATCTCACTTCTGCTGTGAATGACTTAAGATGCTTTCCAGATTTTAACCTAATGAAAAGCCTACTCTGAGGATAACTAAGGTACAAATAGCATTACAAGAAGCTTTCAGAGGAGTGGGACTGAAGGACACTCTAGCAACCCACCTGTTACTGGGGTTGGAGAGGGCAGGTTGAGAGATGTGGTATTTCCTGCAGCTTTCTCTTTTCCTTCCTCTCTGTGGTAGATGGCAGAGCCAAGAGACAGTGGGGAAAAGAGCACTGATCCTAACTCGGGGCTGTAAACAGCAGAGATGCATTATTCAACCTTCCCTATAATGCCAAAGAGATCAGTAGGAGGAATGCCCTGCACTGCAGAGAGTGGGATTTACTGATGTGGTGTCTGCATAACGCTCAGGCACCTCTGTTCCTCACTGGCACAGCACATAAGGCTGCACAACAGCTGCAAGGCTCCAGAGGAACAGGGACAAGAAGCAACCTACTGGTCAAAATGCACTGGTGGGACTTAAATAGGTCAAGTTTTTCTAGTACTAATGGGAATTTAGCCAGGGACAGGAGGTAAAAAAGCTCTGAGACACTTTCCTATGGTCCTTGTATCCTTCAATGGATAAACATAAACTCACAACTGAAGTAAGACTGCACATTTTACTGCATCCCCAAATGGCACAATTAGTCATTGGCTTAATAATTGCAAGGCAGAAATCAGTTCCCAAGGTATTGAACTGACTGGGTTAAGCAGGGTATTTGACCAAGAGACTGCTTGGATGCTGGGGAAGCAGCTTTCATTCTGATGAGGCTCCAGAGGCTTCCAGTGCTCCTTCCTACTTTCTGCCTCAGTAAGGCACAACCAGTACTGGGGCACAGGGGGCTTTCAACTGTGCTGAGGGGCAAATCCCAGACTGCAGATGTGCTGTGAGCTCTTCAAAAGCTATGCAGAACAGAGAGAACCCGACTTTGGAAAGGTTCATCTGAAAGCCTCTCACGCAGTAAGCTCCAGGATATTTAATTTATCCACTGCTGGGAAGGGGAAAGGGTAAGGCTGGACTCTCTTGAACCTGTAGCTTTAACAAGTCCATATGTTTTGAAACATGTTAATCTGTCCCTGCCAGAATAAGGTTTTGACCTTAATTAATTAAAATGACCTCCTAACACATTGGATTTTCCTAAAGTGGCAGTCTCTTTTTTTGTTTCTGAGCATCCCCCTTTTCTTTTGTGGCTTATTGTAAACCATAAATGATTTTCAATTGGGTATTTCACTGAGGTTTTTTCCCTGTCTTTCTTTGCTTTAGAAAGGCGGTAAGAAACAAGATTGCCTCTCACTGTGCTGGGCAAAGCCGAGTAATAGAAGTTTTAATGAAAGCACAGCAGCAGAGATGACAGGGAGTGGAAAAACCAAAGTTAACCACGGACAAAGGGGCTCAGGCAAATTTGGTCTTGGAGCAGCAGCAGTGGAGATATTTGTAAGGACAAGAAAGTGCCACCAACTGCTTCAACTCCACGGCCATATCTGAGCATGGGAAACAAGCAAACCCTCTGTGTGAGCACTGAGAGACTGGAGCCAACTGGGCTGGTTGGGAATGCGAAGCAAGTGGTGCGAGATGGGGCTGCTTCCCCTCTTCCTGCTCTCCCCTTCCCTTTGATTTCATGGAAACTGAGATGGGGAACAAATGAATTAGGCAACAGTGAACACCATACCTCTGGAATCAGAGGCAAAGATCTGGGGTTACACATTCAAATTCTTGTCCCTAATCCTCTTCCCTTATTAAGACCTCTTATTAGTGTGCCATTCAGCATGGACAGAAACCTGTGCCTGAGCTAAGTATGCCCATTCACATGGCGTCACCACCTCTACAGGATGAAAGAACAAAACTGTCAGCCTAAAGAAAGGTGAAAAATGCCTCTCCAAAGGAAAAGAAACAAAGTTGCTGTTCTGGTACCATCAGGTGGACAGATTTAGCCAATTAAACACGCAAAGCACAAAGTGTTAGTAGAATTTAACCTATTCAGCCAACACAACCCCTCTTGTAAGCTGCTGTCATGTCTCCTGGGTGTTTTAGTGACAAGCAGTCCAAGCAAAGCACAAAATCCATCGTCTAATGAGACCCTTGACTTTGAGGAGGTGAGATACCACATTTTAAGTCCTGTGCATGCATCCAAGATAAATACACTCTAGGCCATTCGTGGCTGTTCCATGCAAGAAGCCTTGGACAGAGCTGAAAGAATGATAGCTTAATGGCAACAAAAAGAAATTGAATGCCCTCCTCCTACCCACACAGAGCTTGCTTCCCCAGCTCAAAGGCTCACTGAAGGCAGCTGACAAATTCCCATTAGTCTTTCTGCAGGTTTCCAGATTTTCCTTCTGCTTTGGGCACCATATATGCATAATATTCTCAGCAGTGGTCTCACTGAAATCATGGAGCATTGAGCCACAGCTGAAGATTTACCTTCGCTGATTTTTTGCACTTGAAGGTCAGTTACAAGTAACAGGTGGGGTGCACTTGTATTGAAATGTGGTAATCTGGTCAAAGTGGGCAGCCCCTGTTTTCACCCACTGAAGATAACAGGCCCTACCTCAAAATAAATAACAAGTTTAAAAATAACGTAATGATTTTGCTATAAATGTATGGAAGTGCTGCAGGTTTGTTTGCTTATAGGTTCACATCTTAAATTAGTGATGTTATGTTCTTATCTGTGGGGTTTCGGAGATTATCTGAGGGCTATTTCAAGGCTAACTTCCTGCAAACTAGTTTGTTAAATTTTAGGACAAATCCTAAGCAGCTTTGAAAATTCTTATAAATTTCAACATCTCTGTGCCAAAGCATGAAAGCAACATCAGCAGGCCCTTCATTTCCACTTGCACAGCCTCATATGAAAGGCACTTTGTCAAACAAACTAACTTAAAGTCTTTGGCTTTAGGTAATTCTCATTCACAAGAAAAAAAAAAAAGGCAAAAAA
>WEKY01007878.1:109409-271989 GCA_013390045.1 Picathartes gymnocephalus
GCAGTTGTTTCAGAGGCAACTTTAGTGAATGCAGGCTTCAGGATGACATCTCTCAGCAGTATTTTTAAGACAGAACCAGCTCCTGAGGGACCCCGAATATGTGCAACTGACTTCAGCTAGTTCTGTAGGTTCCCAGCTTCCCCCAGGATTTAACCCATAGACAGGAGCACTAGGAATGGCAGTTTTTTCTAGGATGGCCTAATCCTCGCCTTGAGTATGTGAATGTGTTAACTTCAAATAACTCCACTTAAACAGGGTCTTGCATGCCTATGTCCCCACAGGCCTGGCTGCATTCCACACCATAACAGATCCCTCATCTGGTTTTAAGACAGGTACAGCTGGGAAGCAGACATACCCTTTCTTTCTCATCACTGCACCACCTCAGAGCAGTTTCCCTCAGTGCAAACTGACCATTTCCCTTTTTCTTCTGGCCTTTAAAGAGCAGCACAAGGTGCTATGCTTTGAAACAAAACTAGAATTTCCGAAAGCCCCAAGCACACCACACAGTACAGCCCATCCAGGACTTGTGCAACGTTTGGGGTGAAGCCAGTGGATATTCAGTGGAAAAAGGCTCAGTGTCCAAAGCAGCATGTGGAGGATTCAGCAAGGAGCTGTCATTAGTGCCAATAGGAACCTGGCTACTAAACCTTCACACCTTTTTAAAGATGTTTCCTCTGCCTCTAATAGACATTTGCACAAATCTACTCTGGAGCTGAAACCAAGCAGGCAAAAGTTTTATCTGGGGAAAAAATAGTCTTAGCCATTAGAAAGTTGGCCCTTTTCCAGAACAGAGAGCATCTGGCCACCAGCTGTGTTTAGAGGACAGCAAGCCTAAGGAATAGATCAGAGGCAAATCAGAGAAAAAAGCAGACAGTGCCGAAATTTGTAATGAAAAGAATGCCAGCCTTCCCCTGTGATGTCCAAAACCTTTGCCCTCCTACATTCCCCATCTTTTTCTCTTGCCAGCTCTTAAGCCGCCAATTATTGGAAAATTGACTATTCAGGACAACACAGATACCATTTCTGGGCTTGGGAAGGAATCCAGCAGGGCTGTAGAGTAAAAAAACTGGGAAGTGTGGAAACCGGCAGAATATGAACCGAAGTGGGAATCTGAGGAAATTTTGGAAGCTAAGGGAGGACCACGTATTTCCATAAGGAAAGATCTGTCATGAGGCAAGGACAGGATGTCTGTAAGTCCTCAAATATTACAACAGTGGATTAATATAAAAAATGACAGATGGAAAGGCACCTTCACTCATTACAGGTTGGAAAGTTATAACTAAAAAATAAAATCCCAAGTTTTTCTAAGGATGTTGTATTTTTTTCCATTTCACTGAGACTGGAGGCAATATTTGGCCTTCAAAATTTGCAAATTATTGCAACTCATACAAAGACTAAAGGAACAAAAAACTTTTTTTTTTTTTTCCAAGATGATAATACCACGTCTCAAAAAAATGCTAATAAAATGCTCTGTTGGAAAGAGCCTTATCTGATAGGGATGGTATTCATGGGCATCCACTGAAACTCACATTGCTTTTTAGATTAAATTGATAAGAGCCCTTCCCCCCAGTCCCAGATTAATGGAATGAAGAATCCATGCATGAAGCCACATATAATAAAGGTTGGAGATCATGAAACAGGCTAGAAGACAGAATCAGAACTCCAATTCATCTTGATGAAGTGGGGAAATTGCCCCGATTAGAGCAGAACAAATTTAATAAAGAGAAGTTGAAAGTGTTATACCTCAAAAGGTGTAGTAAACAAATGCACAAATAAAGATGGAACTCCTGGGAAGGCAGAAGTGAATCCCTCAGGAATTACAAGACAGACTAGATCAAAATCAGCCATGGGATGTTCTTGTAGAAAATATCTGGGGATATATTTTCTGATATGCTTTACATAAACTACAGCAAACAGTTTCTCTGCTTTGACTGTTAATGTATAAAACTCCTGTTGAAGTATGGAATTTTGGGGAAAAGAGGAAGCCATAAGAGGAATGACAGCAAAAATCAGAGACCTAGAAACACTAGCAAAGGAACTAGGAAAGACTATACTAGTGATGCAAAGAGGATAACTCCTTTCATACACAGAAGAACTTTCTAAAAAGATCTTGTAAGATCATCTGTTTTTCCTGTCAATCAGGACATGCAGGAAAAGTGGTTTGATTTGCAATGAAGAAATTCTGAAGACTCTTAGGAAAACCTTCTGATGATGAGGGTGGTGAAGATCATGGATCCCTGTGACTGGATATTTCAAGAGCCTGCAAGCTGCACACTGGCATGGTTGAGCTGGACCTCACCCAGCCTCACATCAGGAGAGGCAGACTAAAATCACCCTTTCCAAACTCTGGTTTGTGGATCCACAAATGTTTGCTGGCTGCTTCAAGGAGAAATGAATGCCAGGTTTACAGGATGGCTTTTCTGCTGGCAAAAGTCCTGGGGACCACTGGTCAAAAAAGAATTGAAAGTTATGACTCTTTTTTTAAGGTTTCCTTCAGCTATACATCTGTGATGTTGGGATTACCAGCGTTTCCAAGGACTGTTGAAAAGTTATTCCTGTATAAATCCTTAACTGCAATCCCTTCCTGTAACAGGTCAGGGTGCCCAAACACAGTGCCCATCCCCCATACTGCCACCAAAGGCCCTTCTAAGGCCCTTTATTGCTAAAGAAACATAGTGAACTTCGCCACAGATACCCTCAACTCAGAAGGACTAGCATGGAGTTACCAGTGTTTCCCTCCCATTTAATATAAATGTTACTGTTTAAAAAACTCAGGTTGCAGGGTGAGGTCTGCTCTTAGCTAGTTATTTTTGTCATAGAAGGATGGGTTTGCATGGATGAGAAAGCACACCAAGCAACAACAAGCACCCCATTGTGTTGTTACTGTATTAACTATGGTCTTGCTTCTACGATCACAATATTCACATACAAGTAGCCATTACTTTAATGTTCCACACAACGTCTCGTGTGAACATCTACTGTGCAGAAAACAAGGTCTAACTGACTGACATGCTGTGTCTCTGTGACATTAGCAGCAGTTTAGACATTTTGTCATTTGTTGCAGAAACTGTAGAGGCTTTAGAAGACCAAGCACAAAGGAGGATTTACACCTCAGAGTCATAAAACAGCTTCCTACTGTGTTGACAGCTAAAGCCAAAACTGTGTTCTCCGAGCACACCAAAAGCTGGAACATGGAAGGGCACCTGATGTAAATGCTTCAACAAAAGAAAAAGAGGTTAACATGCAGACTTCTAAATTTCCTGAATAGCACGCTAGAAAATAAATATAGTAATGCCACTTTGCCATGGAGAAGGCAGCATCTTTGCCTACTTTTTACAGTGGTTTTCAGAGACAGGACATCCGGAATGTTGTGGCACACAGCAGATTTGTCTTGCTAAAAATACGCTGCAAAATAAACAAAGCTTTGACATTTAAATCACACCCCCCCACCCCACCCCACCCCACCCAAGCCCTGCATTTGTAGATTACCTATACATTCTCAGGATACAGTGAGAAATCATTCTATAGTACATATTTAATTATAATTTAAAAAAGTCTAACTCAGACACAATCTCTGGCCAGTAGCAAAATATCCACACATCACTAAAGTAATCTGTTATTATCTCTTCACTGCAATAAACAGAAATCAGCATTTTGAGAAGGAGCTCCAGGGGTATCATATCACAGCCAATTGCACCAGATAAAAAAATAAGCTAATTTCACAAATGAAGTTTGACAAGAAGTAACATTGCATCTGTCTTGGCGAAACGAAGCACGAACTAAACATTTCACAGGAACAGTTACCATGCAAACGCATGTTTGTTGAGTTTGTCATTGATTTCAACCCCAAATCACAAGTAGCATGCAGTTCTCCTGCCCCCCCAACTACTGTATTAGAGACAGTCTGGGTAATGTGTCTCTTTGGTGTAACCATAGCCTCTCAGGCAAGATTATACCACCTTAGGAAAGAATACAAGCAAAACTGGATCATATGTGTGTTTACACAATGTACATTTTACAATTTAAAAAACCAAAACATGTTACATAGATTCTCAAACACAGCTCTGTTGAAAATGAAATTTTAAGCTTAAGAAACAGGTTTTAAACTACAAGGCCACCCCATTATTTTTTATGAACAGTTTAAAAAGTTCCCACCCCTAAAAATCTGCCAATATATTTTCTCAACTATAACAGTATTACCCACTCTCTAATACAGCTGATCTTTGCTGGACAGCAATAACAGTTCTTACATTTCTTAAATGCACAAGATAATGGACTCCAGGATAGATATAGTTCTTAACTGTGTAACACTGGAACAAATCTGACTTAAATGATTAATTGGTCAATTCAGGTGCTCCCCAGCACTACCCTTCAGGCAGGGACTTCTGCTGTTCACTGATGTGAGTTCTGACTTTTGTTGGCATCAAGCTCCACGAACAGGCTCGTGTTCTGAATTTGAGTGCAAGGGCAATTCACCAGATACTCTGGTACCCAGCTTGCTCAAAACCAGGGAGGAGCTTTGTTTTCTGTATTCTCTCATCCAGATGGGGAGACAGCCCCAGCGCAGCACCTTTGGCCAAAACAGAACTATTTGAATGCGACGTAGAATTTTTTACATTTTCTTTTTTTGTAGTCATTTAAGCAACTGCAACAGGTTTGAGCAACTGCAACAGTAGACATAACTTGCAGGGTCTTTGATTGGAGGGTTGCCATCTTCCTCAGCTTTACACAATGGAGCCCTTTGAAGAAGACAAATGAATTGACTGAATCCTTGTGGCCAACGTCCTCTGTAAGTCCTCTAGTACATTCTGACCAGATGTTTCTCCATTCTTGTCATACAACAACTGTTTGAAAGCTTCATTTTCAATGAGGACCATCATATTTTTTAGAAAGTAGCCTTCACAATAGGCAGACAGTTCTGTGACGCCGAGGAACTACAAGAAAGTGAAGTGAAATTAGAGAAAGATAACCATTCTGTTAGAACACAGGTCAGCAAATACAGTGCAGAAGAGCTACACGCAAACAAATACACAAGCTAAGCCTTTTAGGTAGGCACAGTCTAAAATGTGCTTACTTATAGATATGAATGTGTGGAGAGGAAGGAGTTAATAAAACAGTATTTTATGCTGATTATTCTCATAGTAATTCCATGTTAAAAGACCCTGGCTGTTGGGGAAACAAAATTCCATGGGATGAAGTTCTGCTCCCTTGGAAATTGACGGGAGTTTTACCAGAGAGTTTAGCAGACCCATGATTTCATGCTAGAAGTTACGCCCTAAAACTACAGGTTTGGGAAAACATTACAGACCACGTTTCAAGAATGCTGTCCCTAGCGAGGATGGGACATATGACTGCAGAAAGCTGTCATGCAAAATTTCATGCTTTGAGGAGAAATGGAAACAATCAGCCATTGAAAAACAACTCCCCAGGGCAGAGGTGGATTTCCCAGCATTGGACACTTTAAGATTCAACTGGACAGGGTGCTAGACTGTATTTTTGCAAAGAAAGGTTGGACCAGATGATCCTTGAAGTCCCTTCCAAGCTGGTATTCTACAATTCTACGATTGCAATTTTAAAAATGGAAAGCCCATAAGGGTATTAATGGTATCCATACTCTCCATTCCGCCTGTATTTGTAAATATGACCAAATCCACATTACAGAATCACAGAACACGCTGAGTTGGAAGGGACCCACAAGGATCACTGAGTCCAACTCCTGGCCCTGCATGGGACCATCCACCAAACTGTATCTTTCTCTCAGTCTTGATGACAAAGGCTGTGCTCCACGTGTCTCTGGGACAACCTGCTCACACATCCCCCTCTGGAAAGGCAGGAGATGTCCTGCAGGTGCAGATGAGCTTGCAAAGCAGCAAGGTCAAGAAAGGTGTCCCTGACCATGGTTCTAACTAGATGATCTTTAAGGGTCCCTTCCAACTCAACTAATTCCAGAAGTCAAAGATTCATTCACAGCCAGCTTGGCTATTGCTGCAATGCCCTACCCACAGCAGTGCCAAAATAACTGGCTGTAAAACCCACCCAGGTACCCCATTTCCACTGTCTCCACTGGAGATGCAGGCACAAATAACTTGCAGGTTGGGGCTCTTACAGGCAAACGAGGAGCTGGATTTAGCCACTGGATTTGTTAAGTCCCAGCATCAGACAGGTCTAAAGCTCCATGTAAGAATTTTCTTCAATAAGGATGTAAGTAAGGGCCCCTTTACACAATTCAAAGAAAACATATGATTTTAAAGGAAAATTATTAATTTTACTACCAGTAATACAAATTGAGAAGTTCCCACAGCAGCTAGAAGGCAAACCAAATATTTTTCAAACAATTCCTGCATTGTAATTTTTTCCTCTTACATTAAATGGACCTGCAGATATACTTCATTGCTTATTTTTATAGGTGGATCTTTGTGCTATTCCAAACACTGATTGCCTGTTATCTGTACATGAAGACCTAACGTTGCAATTCTCTGTAGGAAATACCTGATGATGGGAATGGAGGTCAGACCTGCAGGGGTTTGGAGCAATCTGCAGGATTACTCTGTTCAATCAAACCTCCATGTCACAATGCATCAGTTTATCTTTCGTACAGACCATGTAAGTTATAGAAAAAAATCTCCCGTGAAATGCTTGAAGAAGATTTCACTGCACTTATTTGTGCATCATTTCCATCTTCCAAGTGAAAATCTAACTACTACACATGAGGAGGGGAAAAACTGAAACTAATCAATGTGGTAACCACCTCCACCAATGCGTGAAAATAGGTTTTCTAGGACAAGAAATGCCATGCTTTTGTGTCTAATGACTTAGGCAACCTCACAAGCTAAGTATATAATTTGATTCCAATAAGAAACTCTCCAAGACATAAAATTCTCATTACCATCCTTGCAGGGCTCTGAGCCATTGCACTTCCACAACGTGGCATTTTTATATATCGACAAGGTGTCACCAGCATTGAGTGTATCACCCCACTGGGCTTCAGGCAGGAAGAAACAGGTAATGAAAATGGGAAAATGCATCTTGGAAGGTGAAAGCAGAGGTGTCTTCTTCACTTAGTGATTCCTGTAGAATCAGCTCAGCAGTTTGTGTTGCCACAAATAAGGGAGAGATCTCCCACATAGCGGTACACTCAAATTGTGTTTGAACCACTTAGGGAAGGGGCTGAGAAGCTGCCACCTTGGACTTAGACTACATCATTTTGGATTGTCACTAAAGCAGTGAACCAGTCAGTCCCAGTAAATGAATGACAAATCTTAAACACGTAACAAACCTGCTAAGCATATGAAATATATATAGAGAGAGATATATATATAATCACTACTTATCATAAAACTGACCTATGAGGACGACAGCAGACACACAACATGCAAGCATATCCAGTTATTTTTACCTTGGCATGATTATAAATATCCACGCAGTTTTCTGTATTAATGCTTTTTGCACAAATGATCTCACAGTGTCGTTGTAAAGCTTCAAGCTGGAAAAATTTAGCAGCAGAAAGAAGCTAAAAAAAAAAACAAAAGGCATGGAAAAAATAGTCAAAATCTGCTGAGTGATACAGAAGCAGAGCTTGCTTCTTTACTGTTTCATTATATTTTTTTCTCTGCCCCTTCTTCAGTTAGCATGAAAGTACTGACAAAAAGTCAGAATGAGAAGATTGCTTGTTTGTTTTAACCCTCTGCACTCCATTCTAAATCACACAATGGGAATCCAAGTACACAGAGAACACCAAAGGCTGCTCATGTCCACATGTTGACTTTGGAATGGGACAAGGAGAAAAAGGAAACAGCAGCTTGAAGAATATTCTGTCACTTTGCAAACATGACTCCACAAAATAAGGGACCTGCAAATACATCCCCAAACCCCAAAGTTCTCGTTCAACTGTTCCCCAAAATCTTATTGAAACAGAGCACCTGGGCTGGATGTGTGGAAGTCAGTAGAAAGTCAGGATCAAGAGTACAGAGGAATCTAAATCAAATGATGACAACCATCCTGGGCAGTCTTAATCTAGAGAGACAAAAAACCTCAACTCTGCCACCTCAGCAGGCTCAAAGGAATGGAATCAGATCTCCATATGCTCCTTATTCTAGGTTGTCGGCAGCTGTAAGGGGATGTCTGGGGCAAGAGCAGTGAAACACTGTCTGGGGTCCACATTATTCCAAGGAATGAATGCACAGAGGTGGGAACCAGCTTTGTGAGGCAATGCTTAGTTAGCATTCATGTGAGTGTCATGTGTCTGTCACTGCTCTACTACAACTCTCCTGACACCAGCACTGACCTCCCTCTTCGGCCCTGCATCCCTCCCTATGGCTACACTGCCTGCCCTGGCACTGCCTTGGCATTTCTGCATGCCTGTGGGGTTAAAATGCCTTAAATTTTGAGTTAGCCATCTGAATTCAGCAGTGCTAAGATTTCCTCTCTTGCCTTTTTTCTGTCCTTTTACAGCAGGGAAAAGTAATTTCATTTTCTGTCTTTCCATGGTCTCTGGCTCTTTGCTCTGCCTTAGAAAGCAGGTTGGGGTTCTTCATTGCTTGACACCTTGCTGTAATCCAGCGAGACCTCAGGCCAAGATGTTCAGGTGTTTAAATAGCATTTATTCAGGTATTCAGGCTTTTACACAGCCCTTATTATTTGGGACTCATAACGAAGAGCTAACCTGTGCATCCCAAATGGGCTCTCATACAGCACCAGGGAACAAACTAAACCCTGAAACTTCCATGACATTATTCTGACTTCTCCTATGCAGTCTTTTCAAGATCTACTTTAATCCCATAAATAAATCCAAGTGCTGGAAATCTGCAGTGCTGATGTGATAGCAGCCAGCTGGCCCCAATTACGAATTGCAGCAAAGATTTCTGTGGAGTATTTCTGGTACTTCTTGTTATCATATTTGTAATAAGGCAAGTTACTAAATGCAGTTTTGAAAGATAAAGCCAAATCCTATTCCAGCTGCCTCTGTGGCTCAAGCAGTCATGTGCTGGTTTGTAATTACTTTAAACTGTGAGGAACCATGGCCAGATCTGTTATCAAGAGATCAATCAATCAGTCATACATTCTGGAGTCACAGAAGTTTTGAGATGTCACAAAAGTAGAGCAAGCTGCCAGCTGAAATGCAGCACAAGCTTTTTAACAGCCTAGGTGATAACACACACATCTCTATAAAGCCATTGCACTGCCTAGTCTAAGATACCCTATTTCAGAAAAGGTTAGAAACTCAGGAGGTCTTTCAAAACTCTGAGTGAAATAGAGAATTAGTGAACTTCTCCTGTACAGCTCAGGAGATTGATGTGGGTATTCTTACTTAAAAATCCACTGCCTGCACTGGAGTGGGATAATTTCAGTCCTGACCAGTTCCATCCTCTGGCTGCCAGACAGTAGTGTTACAGGGACAGAATAATACAGGCAACAGTGAAACAGCAACAGGACACGAGGAAACGGGAAGTAGCTGCACCAGGGGAAGTGCGGATTGGCCATAAGGAAAAGGTTCTCCACTGAGAGAGTGGTCAGGCACTGAACAGGCTCCCCAGGGAAGAGCTCATAGCACCAAGCCTGCCAGAGTTCAAGGCACATCTGCACAACACTGAGTGATGTGGTTTAGTCTTACACAGTCCTGCAAGGAGCAGGGAGCTGGACTTGATGATCCTTATGGGTCTTTTCCAACCTGGATATTCTATGACTCTGTGATCGTGGTGGCAGACACTGATGATTACCAGCTGTTTAAGTAGCTCTGAATTCAGTATTTACTGACCTGCATTCTTTTTGGCTGCCTGAAAACTCCCTGAATGACTATCAAGAATTTGCTCAATTAGTTCTGTATGGTTGGAGTGGTTTTGCTGATCATAGCTGACAATGATGGCACACAGTATTTGGAAAGGGATGACTTAATATCCATAAGGTTGTGGTTGCATGGCTACACTGAAGGTTCAGTCAGCTTCAGCTGGCTTGGTTTGGCTTTTGCAAAAGGCCACAACAGCACCCGGATGTTTTACATCCAGTGAGAAAGGGGCAAATCTCAGGGAGCAGATTACAGTTTTATTCATAAAATTTGAGTCACATGCTCAAAACTGAACTGGGCTGTGTCTCCTGTGGATTTCACTCACACGGTTAAAGCCCAGCACATGCCCAAGACTTCTTCCATGTGAGGAACCAAACTGGATGTTTTTAATGCTGCTGAGATAGGGAGGATGGAACACTATGTTGCTGGAAATTGGTTCCAGATTTTCGTAACACCAGCTTTGCCTCTAAGTAGGTATTTGCAAAGTGTCTCAGTGTCCTGCAGGACTGCAGAGAGCCTGGCCACTCTGGGTGAGGCACTGCTGGCTCTTACTGGAGTGCTCAGGTCTTGCCCAATGGCCATGTGCCCTCGGAAGAATGGTACACAGATCAGTCACCATCACTCCCACTGCAATTAAATAAATGTCTCTTACCTCCATAATTTCATTATTTTTAATCAGGAGTGACTCTGCACCTCCATAATAAAGATACTGCATAACCAGCTGTAATAAAACAAAGGGAGTGTTTATAAAAAGCAATCCAAGACACAGAGGAACAGCGGACGATGCAGGCAACACCCGAGGCTCTCCTAACACCACCACAGATTTGTAGGTAAAACTGGCTCAAGCCTCCTGATCTCAAAGATATATACTTGGATATTCTCTCTGCAAAGTTCAGTGTTTCCTTCTCACAGGTATTCTAATGCCTCAACCCTCATCCTCAAATTGTCTGGACTTTCTAGTGACCTCCAAGCAGTTTGCAGGAAACTGATTAACTCATTCTGAATTTTCAGTGTATTTCCCAATCTGTTAAGTACATCACTGATTCAGGCAGACATAGTGTACATAATGGTTATTCCCTTATTCCTTCCTTGGCAAAGGCCACCTTCACCCAGCTGTGTGTGGGCATGGACGGATGGTAAGAAAGAGGTGGAGAAGGCTTTGCACCGTAATACAAGCCAGCTAAGATCCCTCTCCAGGGAGCCCACAGTTATTGTAGGCAGCTGGGAATTATTTGCAGCGGCAAGTCAATACATGGAGCTGTCTGAGCTCTGGCTCAAAGCAAGGGAGGCATATCCATGTACGAGCTACAGGTACAGAGAGCAAGCTCTGCCTTTTCATGGCAAAAAAATTGATTGGAGAGCATTGGTAAGGAAGGGAATGAAGTGTGTCTCTTCCAAACCTGTCCATTAAATACAGAAAGAGCCAACTACAGAAAGAAGTGCTTTATGCCAACAGGCAGTGCTTTGTGTGCACAGCCCATGTCAGTGAAATGCACGTTGCTGCATCTGCTGGGGCACATTTGCAATCAATAGCACTCTGCAGTGCACGAAGAGAGATGAAGCCTGTGCTCATGAAACCACTACTCTGGCTTATCAAATATATATGTACTAATTTGGACAGGGCATGCACGGTGTTCCTCTTACAAGCTCCATTCAAATTCAGTGTGAGGACTGTACCTGAAAGATGGGGTACTTCACGTAGTTGATCTCAATACAAGTACTATCAGATGAGGGCTTGCTAGACAGCAGTGCTTTAAACCTAAATAAAAAGGAGCAAAACTGAAATACCAGCCCAATTACCTCTGTGAAAAAGTGCAGCAAAAACAGTACAGAAGTGCAGTGGAATGACAGCATCAACTCTTGCAAAAACAGTACACTGAAATGAATGGATTTGTCACTGGATTTTTTTTTTTCAAAAAGCATCAAGATTTAGACACTAACATAAAGTTCAAGCTAAAAGGAAGAAGCCTCTCTCTAGGAGATTTCAATCTGAAATTTTTGAAAAATACATCTAATATAGCAATAGAATAAAATGTACATCAGAAATTCAGATTCTGTAATGATGCACATTACAAAACCAATTTTTTTTTCTTGAAGACAACATGATCTTTTATTAAGATTTGCAACATTTAAAACCTGAACGTTTTCCTTTTTTGAAGGTGATACATTTTGGCTTATGTCTATTATGCTGCTTTAAAAAAATGTTTTGGAGCAAAATATTAAAACAACGACCCTAAGACTTTTAATGCTCCTATGCAGGTTCAGTACATTTGTGTAAGAAGAGGCAGGAGAGAAAACTGGAGAGGTTGCTGTTGTCTGATTATCAAAACCCAAAATTCAGACAAAAGTTTCATGACAAAAACCACACATATTTTTAGTTAATAACTGCAGACTTATGTGAGATATATACATACATAACAATCTACTTCTCAAAACCAGGTATTCCCATTGATGAGAAGGTGAAAATGGGAAATACGCTGCCAGAAACACTTTCCCTTGTACTTCCTCTCTTTGTTGATTCATGTGACCTTCCAGCAGTAGTTCAAAGCCTGGCTTATCTATCAAGACCAGCATTTGCTGGATGGTAACCTTTTCCATATCATGCATCTTGTTAACTAAAATACAGATAACAATTTATTTGCTTTTACTAGTACCAAACTCTATTATGAACACAATTTAGTAGGTTTAAAGCTGGAGTTTGATACATCTACCAAGAAGATCTAAACCCCAATACCCATTTCTTAATTGAAGGTAGGGTCAGATACTGCAGTAACTTTATGCAAATCTCTTTACTCTGTGCTGTGGGTTGGCAGCACGACCAGCATCAATTCCCATATTGCTTAAATTATCCAAACTCAGTGCTTTGTCCTTGCCACACCTCAAACTAAACTGTTATGGAGGGCCAGCTAGATTTGTTTAAAAGCACACCTTGAATTATACAGCTGCATACAAATAACATTTATGAGAAACTCTTGGGTTGTGTTGAGCTGGGTAACCCACATTCAGCCTTCTGAACACAGGAAACAGACTATAAATACTGCCTTTGGATACAGTATGATATGTTTCAAAGCTATTTTGTTTTATTTAAAAGCTGTCAAATGCTGCCAATGAACTGTGTGATAGTAGCTTGTTTCTCCTGGAGACTGCCTAAACTGATGCAAGGCAGGATTTAACTGCTCACGAGATAAATTATTAAGAATCAAAATATTAAGACTCCTGTATGGTCAAGAACTGGGTGCAGCAACAAGCACCATGCCAGTATGCCTCAGTGGAATGAAGTCAGATGCACGGCCAGAGCCATGTATCACTCACTGGGTGAAAATCTGGTGACAGGAGCACTCGTTAAATGTCTGGCAGATCAACCAGAAACAACCTGTGGGGATGTTCTGATTAAGAAAAACTTGAAGACTGAGCCACTACCCTCAAAGAACTGGAACAGCAAAACAAACAAAAAAAAGCCCCACAAAATCCAATTCTATTTTTCTTAAAAACCAGAGATGTATCTCTATTTTACCTTGGTGATGCAGTAAATAGCAACACTCGATGTGCATAAAATGGTCTTCCTTCCACCAGAAATGTGACATCTGACATCTCTTTATTGTTAAGAAAATGGGGATCTAGAATCACAAAAAGAAGGGAACAAAAAAGCCAATAA
Source organism: Picathartes gymnocephalus (assembly GCA_013390045.1). Lineage (NCBI taxonomy): Eukaryota > Metazoa > Chordata > Aves > Passeriformes > Picathartidae > Picathartes > Picathartes gymnocephalus. Next base: position 122,846 of record WEKY01007878.1, read on the forward strand.
CTCTAACTTGAAAGAGGTTACGAACGTACTGAATACTTCCCTGTTTTGACAAAAGAAAGCAACAGAATAGAAGGATACTGTTTTAAATGAGTAAAGCCCATAAAGCTATTTTGGACAGCCTGAGACAACCACATGGAGTTCAGAGGAAGGGAATTCAAAGCTCTGAAGTCTGTGATGAGCTTTGCTGCAATGACAGCCAGCCATCCCCGCCGTGTGAGGCTGGCACAGCCTCCAGCTCTGCTACCCAGAGCAAACTGCAGCTCAGCACCTGCTGGAGGGCCCTACGCTCATTTTTACCCTATTAGGCCACTCTCCCTGTGTGAGGAAGTCTGTATCAAGCAGAAGAGGGCCCTGGAAAATTGCTTGGGTCTTCTCTCAGTCCCGTGAAAACACCCTGGGCCCTGCTGACCAAGCTGGGAGGGCTGTGCCGGTGCAGCATCACCCGCAGCCAGCCAGGGTGGTGTGAGATCCAGACACACACCTGGCTCCAGGCCCCAGCCTTGGATCCCAGCCTAATTAGCAACACAGACAAACCTCTGCAGATTTATGGCCCCACTGGAGCGCACCTGATCGCCCTCCGGATGTCAGTCTGAATTTTAGGTCAGGCTAAGTTTGGGGCCCTTCCTTTTTCTATTTCTGTCTTTCAAATTGAGGTTTTTCTGACTTGGGGCCCCCCCAAGCACGTGGCCAGCAATAGCCTTCCCACAGCTTTCCCTGGAAAGCCAACGAGGGTCTTCCAGTCACACTTACCCAGGCGGGAGGTCTGCTTGCGCTTAATTTCCACCAGCTTTGGAATTGGGTAGGGTCCATAGCAATGAGTGAAAATGACAGAGAGCTGCTGGCTGATCACCTCGTTCTAAGCAAAAGAAGACAAATATATGCAACACAAAATCAATATCCAAAGGACATGTTACGTTGTTCTCAACAGCTGCCTGTTTCGAAGGTGAAAAATGTGATTGCTGAAGCTTTATTAAAAATCAGAGCTTATGATTATTAGCATTTGTTAGAAACTGCAGTTCTCATTTACTTGATTGCTATGTCTTCTGTACAAATCATTTTAAATGAAAAAGTTTTCTTGTTGGATGACAAGTCTTCTTTGCCTAACAAACTCCATAGCCACATCCCCTCCGCAAAAACGAAGTTCCTTTACAACAGTGATTTCATTTTATTTGCAGACTTACTGTACTGCAAAATGACTTTTTTTTTTGCTCTTTAGAAAATGGTCACTGGTCATGTCTTAGGAAACGCCAGCTAGAGATAGATGCAGCTGCACAGCCTGCACACGTTTCTAAGTGCAGCAGTCTCACAAACAGACCCCTCCCCAACAGAGTGACTGAGGCACCACGGGCCAGCCACTCATTTAATCCCAAAAGTTTCATTAACACGCTCTTACACCTCTGGCACCGGCATGGGCACCACTCTGCTGTGGAAGCCACCAGACCCTCACAAAACCAAGTCTGGTCCCTGGCCTTACCCCCTTCTGCCCCAACTCTCAGGGCAAGGCACCCACAGGATGCTTTCCTAAGCACTTTAAGTATTTGTATGCCTAAGCTGCAAGGGTAGAGAAATGGATTTAATGCTTAGCTACCTAAATCCCAGATGAAAGCAGGATTGAAAAGCTTTGGCAAATTTTATCCCACACTTTGCTGATAACCAGAGCAAGTCTAGACAAGTTCAGCAGTGCCACACTGTTAATTCATAGTGACATCTTTTCCTACCCTGTTGACTGATGATTCTCTCCACACCACAAAACTGTGAAATGGTAAGACACTTAGACATAAGAGGGTCAAAGGCCAAGGAAATAAGCAGGTGAGGGACAAAAAAAAATCATAGCATAAAAATTTGAGGAGTATAGATGTTATACTAAAAATCTCTCCAGGCTTCAGAAGCAGAAATTGAAGCTTTCCTTGCTCTGAGCACATTTCAGAAGTGCTCCTTAAATCCCACAAGTGACAAGGAGGAGTGGCAGAGATGCTGTAATGACTCTCTTACTGAATCTAATCAAACAGGGTGGGAAGGGGTAGAGCTGTTCCCTTACAGGCACATGCTGATGTCAAAGGAAATTACACACACTTGCCCGCAGGCAGGAGCTGGCTCCTATTACTACGTCAGATGTAGCACTGAAAGAAATGCTAAGATAAGAGAAACACTCATACTGAGAGACGCTATTTAGCAGGCACAGGGCCCAGCCCTCGGAGAGGGGCTCACTGCTGTGGCACCGAGACAAGGAGGGCGTCTCACCCCAGGAGCATCGCACTGTTCAGCGTCCTCCCGTGGGAGCTCTGCAAAGCGCCTCACAAAGGGAGTGAATCACAGGCTAAAGAGAAAAGGAAGATTTAAGGCCAGATTTAAAGAAGGAAGTGACTCAGCTGCTGGGAGGGCTAGGAGGGAAAGCTTTAGACAGTTAGGGCAGAAAGAGCAATTTCTTCTCTGCTTGGAAGGGCTGTGCCGAAGCGCCAGGGCTGACTGAGTCAACCAGGGAGGAGCGCATCCAGGGGGATGCTGATTACCAGCAGGGCAGCTCCCGGCTGGACCTGGCACATGCTACAAGTCAGAAAATACAACAGAGGATGGAGAGAATTCCATGGTTATAGCAGAGGGAAGCTTCTGGAGAGGAGAAGTAATGCTCACCTTTACCTGCAGTGAATGAAGAGCAGAGCTCCTGGCAGCCCCTTCCCTAATTTGCTGGGATGCACAGGTCCTGTCTGTGTCACTGAGGTTTTGGTGGGTTCCATGAACTCACCAGTCCCAGCCTCAGCTGTGCCTACGCAGTAGTTTTTTAAAGGCATACATATACATCAATAAAGACAATGAATCTCCTCCTTCCAGGGTGTCTGTGGGAATGTGCTGATGGAAAATCTGGGTATTGGCTTCACATTGCCTTGTTAGGAGCTGCAGACCCAACTCACCCGACCACACCACAGCACCATGCACCAGGACATGCAGCTGCACCAAGACCAGGGAAGGACAGGCCAAACCCAGACACCCAGGTAGGAGCAGGGGATCCCTGCTAGTAACTCCAACCAAAAAAAAGAACCAGTTGTGCCTGCAGAGAAGCCCATGGGAGCCTGCCTACACGGGCAAGGTGCTGCCAGCTCCCCGGGTCACCAACAGGGCACAAATTCTGTGGTGTGCAGATACGAGCCCATTAAAAAGCCACTTTGCCCACAAGCCTGTGAAAAAAATGGTACAAACTAAGCTCTAATTAGCTCAAGATGTGATATATTCACATGAGAGATGCTTAAAACTCCCAATACACGGAACACAGATGGGACAAAGAGAAAAGAGACCTTAGGATGGAGACATCAAAGAAAGCAGGGCCATCAGACAGACAGTGGCTTCAGACCTCCAATGCTGAACACTGACCTCATTTGGCAGAGAAGAGGCTGGAGGCCTTTGGTTTCTATTGGTTACATTAAATACGTACATCTCACGCTATCCAAAGGCCAAAAAATGTGCTCATCGAGAAAACTGAAGCATGTGCTTATTTAGAGTGACTGCTAACAAGCAGCAGCAAGAAAGGGGAGTGGTAAGTTATTACAGCCCACCGAGTTTGCTTCCCACACCCCCAGCACGCAGCCAAGCTCACAGGGCTGTGGCTCTGGATCTGCTCCCCACAGTGCCTCGGCTGACTTTTACCAATAAACCAGGCGGAAACAGGAGAGGGAAAAGAGATGCTTTATCTGCAACTGGATGGCTGTGGTCAAAATTGGCTTTTTGAAGCCAAATCCTGCTCTTGGAGGATTTGGACTGCCTGTGAAGTAACTGGGAACAACTGCAGAAGTCTGAGGCACAAGCACTGCTCTGGAAGACAGGAGGGCACGTTCAGCCTAATGAACCTTCACCTTCACACAGTGCCCACACTGAGGTGTTCAGAAGCTCCCACTTAAGCACCAAGATGGATAATTCTTCCCTGTTTATCCTATCAACCTAACTATGAAAGCCCAGCTGTAAGAGCTCACTGCAGCAGTTGTGGGCAGCAAAATTAACACTGGAGGAGCAAACCAAAGTTTGTTTTCTTGCTACAGTTTGATGTTGGAAAACATTGTGCCAGGATGTGTGAGGTTGACACCTGGAGCAAGGCCAGCCTCCTTCTAGACACGGGCGCTCATTTGCACTCAAAGGGAGCTGACGCACATCTTCTGTGGGAGGGGGAAGAAAGCTTGGCACAGGATATAATAAAAATATTTACCTAGCCATGGGGTAGTTTACAGATAGGCAAGAGGGAACAGGGAACAACAGCGAGTCTTCTGAGGGAGATGGTGCTTCCAGCAGAGAGCTGGTTGGTGAGCAAGCAACTTTGCTTTGTAGATACAAGCGGTCCCCTGACTTAAAAGCATTCTTCAGCAGAGATCTAAAGGAATTTCCCAGTCCTGCTGAATGCACTTGAACTGTGAGGGGAATTCTTAAATTCTTTTGAAGCAAAGCTACAGGCTTTCAAGTTGTTGGACCAGAGATGCCTCGTCGATTCATCTGAGAAGAGGTGAAGACCTGGGTGGGGAGCGCAGGGATATTTTTTCCTGAATGTCCATCTGACAAAGGTCTATGGCAGGATTCAGGGAAGCCTCTTCCAGGCTTCAGCACATACCCTGGGAGAGCTTGCTCCACTCCAGCTTACACAGATCAATACAGCATAGCCATTCTGGGATATGTTCCTACAAAGTACTGGACACAACTGGGAAATACATAGCAAATATTCTCCAGTATCTCTGCAAGACATGTGTCTACGCCCCAAATTTTTTGGAGTAAAATGTGTGTTGCAGACTGCTCAAACCCCACTCCTTAGTTCTCCTTACCAGCCTACAGACACCCTACCACCTCTTTGTGGCTGCCCACTACAGCTGTAACAAGTCAGGCTTCTTTTCTTTACCTCTCAAATCCCAAGCAGTATTTTGGGGTTTTCTTCTACTGAAGTCACCCTCACCAGCTCAGCTCCATGAATGCTGTTTTAACCTAAGTCTGCCAGGCCCTCAAATTCCTCTACCACCTAGCCCAAAAACCAAAATCTCACCACATTAAGGCAGAAAAAGTAACACTTACTCTCCTGGGCTGGGCGTCTGCCTGTTAACACACATCTCCCCAGCAAGCTGAGAAACCACACTGCTCAGAGAACAGGGGCACTGGCAAAGATATCTTCTCTCTCTGGTCCTGAGGATGGTGGGGGAGCCTATTTCTCTGCTAAATGCAGAGTGGCAGAAGTGCTGTTTCCAGTCACCCATCTCACACGCAGTCCCCAGCAGCTGTTCCCGCAGCGGTAGTCTGAGGATACCCTGAGCCCATTGAGGACTCATCCATGACATGCTGGGATACCCCTGAATTAGTCCTCTATTTATGCTCCCCTCTCCCAGAAAAAGATGATGAAGAGTGAAGTAACAGACAGGGCCTTTTGCTGTCCCCCATCCCTGAACACTCAAATTCTGAGACCTTCTTTGCCATCTTAGAACCCTCTCCATCCTTGCACAGATGTTCCTGCTACTGTCCTCTTGCATAATTCACTTTCACCAAATGCCTCAAAACTAAGTAAATGCCACTTCAGATGGTCACTCCTAGATGGTTAAGCAGCACACACATAATTAATACCAGTCAACAGCTGGAAAGGGAGGGAAGCCCCAGAGGTTGGAGCTACAGTTAGAAGCAGCGAACTGTGCAACAAAATGGGTTTTGTTAGTGTTGGGCTCAAGCCCTTCCACTGCACGCACAAACGGAAAAGAATTAATCACAGGTAAGGCACGAATGGACCCTTCCGTTGCTTCTGGGAAAACCGCCAAGCCTCCTTTTCAAAAGGCTCTTTATATCACAGCTGTGCATTGTATGTAAAAAGCTCAAATCCACGGACACAGTCTAATCCCTGGGTGAGAGCCCAGAAAAGGGCAGGTGTCACATCCACGGCATTTATTTATTGTAAATGGGAGAAACGGCTCCTGCCTCTGGCAGGGGAACATTTTAGAAGGTAGCAGAGGGTACGAAAAAAAATCAAGCCTGTGTTAGTCCCGAGCTGAAGGTGTGTTATAAAAGCACAGGACAGGGTTAACAGCGTGTTATTGACATGCCACTCGATACCTGGCGCTCGCATCTCACACGCAGAATGCAGGATGTACATGTGTGGATAACCTGGGTCCGGCTTACTCGGAACTGTTCAGACACAGAAGTGCTACAAGTGACAATGGGCAATGCTACAGATCACTGCAGTTGCTTGAGAACAGTGAAACCTGAGTAACAAAATCACAGCAAGTCCCAGTCAAAAGATCGATCACCATGTGCTGGCTGGGCACTGGATGACACACAAAAGGGCATTAGCCACTCCATGGAATCTATAAGCAGACCCTTTAGCATCCTGGGATGTCTCCAGGGTTATTTTTAGTGCAGGTTTTGGTGTCTGTCTCCTCTGTGGAAACTCCACATTTTTCTTCAGCTGAAGTATTTCAGTCATCAGCCAAAATATTCCATTTTCAGGTGTTAACTTTTTTGAGACAGGTAAAATATTATGTGGGAAACAAATATCCTAGTGAAACCCTTCATTACAATAAAACCTCAATTTTCTGTTGAAAAGCAGCTCAATGAGACAAAGAGGCAGCCTTTCCTGATGGTCTCCAGGTCAGAGAAACACGCACAGCACTCTCCCAAGGGAGGACTTTCCCCTGCAACACAATTACAACACAGTGCCTGTCCCAGTGCTATATAGGGTTCACCTCTCCTCTCTACCCTTAGCTCATCCTGCAGAACAGGGCAGTTTGGCTTCACAAAACAAAATACAGCTTCACTCAAGCTCATCTGAAACATTCATTTCAGCCCTTCATGATGGAAAAAAGTTGAATTTCCTAGCTCCTTTGTCTTCCAGCACCACTTTCCAGGTCACATGCAGACCCTGGGGAAATACTGATGTTTGCTGACCACCATGCCAGGACTTAGTAGAACAGACACGTGAGCTGAGTCTGTTGACATTCTCCGAGGAACCTCTCCCAACATTTATTTCAGAAGAATCAAATCCAGAGAAACCCCACCAACAGAGAAACAGAATGCTCATCTCAAGCTTCAACTTTGAAAGTTTTCCTGGAACACAACAGGCAGATGTTTCAGTCTTTCCTGCTGCCTTCTATTTGATGGAGGCATGAAAATACTTTTTCCATTATTTAGTGCATCCATGAGAAAGGCTATTTCTGAAAAGATATATTTAAAAAAACATCCCAAAACTTTCCTTTTAAGAGATTTTGGTTTCTAAATGGAGAAGTTACTGCTGAAAGAGTACTTTAGCTTTTAAACCATATAGGCTAGATTTCTCAAGATACCCACATGCCCAAATCCTTTTGGAATTTTAAAACTGGTTATTGTTCTGAATTGCTATTTATTCTCAATAACTGTCAACACCAGACTGATGGCTGCTATTCAAACAGCCCAGCCTTCCAAAAGAGCCTGTGCACTCCTGCACATTTCTTCGGCTGCCTATAGGTGAATTTCTCAAGGTTGGAAAACTGCAGGAATTTTAAACTCTGAGGAAACACCTTTGCAAAGTAGTTTCCTGCATCTTTCAACAGGCCTGGCTGCCCAACACCTCACTAACAGGCTAAGTATTAAAATAAACATGTTGTCACTGACGGAAATGGATGGGAAGGATGAAGAGAGAGCTGAAGAATGCAATGAAGGTATGGCAGTGAAGGACTGCTCCTATGACTTCTCAAGCTGGTTTAGTCTTAGACAATACACTAGCAGGAACACTTATAGTCCTAAGCCAAATTTTCCTGGTGTGAAGCACTTCTGGAAGCTTCAGATGATGTTTCAGCACATGTGCTCAATGCACGTGTGGACTCACACGTGCACTTCAGCAATGCATGGCCACACAGGATCCAAGGAAATGGCAAAGAGCTCCTTACCTGTCCTACGGGGGAAAGGGAGAAAGCTGTAAGAGAGATTATTTGGAATTAAAAGATTGCATGTTTTCTCCAAAAAATAGGCCAAGGACAAGCTGATGTAAATTGCTGCAGGCAGAAAAAGCAGTGGATGAAACTGGCTGATGACCTGATACAACTGGCAAGGGTGCTGGTTCATCTACATGGACGGACCTGGGTGATTTAATGACAATTCAGTCTTATGTAGTGCCCTGGAGTGGAAACCTAAACCCAACCTCCTCCAGAGGCTAGATGTGTTTTAACTTCCAAGTGAGGGGTTTGAGTCTCTCTTTTCAGGTTGTGAAAATGTCAAGATCAAACTGAACAGCTCCAGGATTTTCATAGAGGACAAAGAAATATCTCTGCACATTCAATGTATGATCCTCAAGAAAATCTCTGCAAAAACAGAAGAGCTGACCTGTGAGCCTCACTTCAGGCACTACAAGCCCACAGATCTGGGTGCAGCCTCCACACAGCTCCTTTAAAAGCCTCTACTGGGGGGGGCACTCCTCAGGCAAATATGGTCCTCTGACATGGGGCAGGTGGGCAATCCAGCTCAGAGTCAAGCTCAGGCAATGCAACCATCAGCCTCAACTGGAGAAAAGAAAAGCTTTCAGTGAGGAGTTTGGGGATGTTTTCCCAGGCCAGGAAGAGCACCACGCAGATACCAACAGGCAGGAATTCAGTTGTATCTTCCTGTCATTCTTCCATAACAAGATCTCCAGCACCATTTTAATTTTGACAGATTTGACTCTGTTCTACATAGCAGCTAAAGTTTAGCTCAGGGCTACTCACTCCCAGAAGTGACTCTCTGGCTTCTGCCTCACATAGTCCTGTCCAAACCACTTCTAGCAGGTTATGTTTGTGTGCTTGTCTTCCAAAGAGATTGAATCCATCCCTAAAAGGCAGTGTCTTTCCTACCCATGCAGTGTCTCAAAACCTTCATGTGTCATCTACATTTTAGTGTCGGAGTTTTCCCAGCTTGGATTTTGCTTGGTCTTAGGAGAGATCCCTTAAACCAAGCTCTCCGAGTTTTTGCCACAGATGTTGCTTTTTCCAGAGTACCTTGTCCCTGGTCTTTAATTTGGTAATGACCCAAACTCACTGCAAGACAGCAGGAGCCGCGGAGGGAGCGATTGCAGAGCGATTCTCTGTTCTCACAGCTCTGCCTCAGCAGCATGGAAACACCGCTACTTCCCCACTCCCCATGCAATTCCCAATGGTGCAGCATCATGATATAGACATTTAAAGGGATGAAAGGAAATGAAAGAGCTCCAGCCCACTGGAAGCCACCAGGAGCCGGGTATCAAACCTTCATCCGTGCTTTTGGAAGACTTCTTCCAGGGTTTCAGTGCAGCAGTGAACAACCCATGTGCAACCTATACACTGTTCTCCCCCACTTACTTCACAGCTTGAAGAAAGGCAAAAAGCCCAGGGACTTCAGATCAGCCACTTTTGCCTGACTCACCGATTTTTGTTGCTGTTCTGTGTTACAGCATCAGGACTTTGCAAATTTTATTTTTGCTTCTACTGTCAGCATCCCAGCACATAGACGGGAATGGAGTCCCACCCTGCCACCCTACAGGACACCAGTGCTGGCAGAGCTCCCACATAAACCCTCACACCTCTATCCTCTAGAAACAGGCATTTTATAAACCACCTGTAAGACAAAAAGCATTCCTCATATCTGACACTGTTCTTGCAGGTGTTGGATACATTGTCCTTAATATTTTCATATCTGTAGCATTTGGCCTTTTGTTTGCATGCCTGGGAACCTTGCAAGAACATTTTGTATGACAGTGCAAAGCAGAAGGTCAGGGCAGAAAGCCTGTTTCCTACCCTGAGACCTGCCCTTATGTTTCCAAGCGATTTTTGGGGAGTTTCTCTGGCCTGATTACTCAAAACTATCAATTGCTGTCTGGCTTATCCAGGTTATCACAGCCTCTGAGGCTGGGACTGTCACTCTATAAAATGCTGAAAATCTGCCTGTTTGATTACCTCAGTTTCCCTGTTGGTGAAAGGAAGATAAGGTCTTCTTCCATGTCTCAACTCATTAATATTAGTAAATTGTTCTGAGATTATGGGACAGCTGGAACTATTTATAGGAACGCAAAGTGCCATTTCTACTAGGTGCAAGTTGCCATGCAATTAAAATATACTGAGCATCACAATATGTAGCAAATGGGACATCTTGTTTTACATCAGCCAAGAACTGCTAAGTGGCTCTCTGCTTCCTAGTTGCTTATTTTATACTTTTTGCCCTGAAAACTCATTAAGGAAATGTACTAGGCCAGACTGTGATGTTTAGCAAGAGTCATAATCTCTCTAGAAGTTTCCAGCCCACAGGGAAAAGGATGTCCATGTGGGCAAATCAAGCTCCTCTCTCACAGCTCTACAAAATGCAGAGCTTTACAGTTTGCTGTCAAGAGAGAGGGATGTGAACCACACTTATGGCCCTTCTGCAACTCTTAAAGGAGATTTCCATTCTGTGGGTATACGCAAAAATCTCTGCTCTCAGCCCTTCCAGGGAAGGGGAACAGAAGATCCTTTAAATGTCAGCTTTCCTCAGCTGCCTTCTATGGAGTGACCAGGGAGAACTTTTATTGGCTCATTCTCCTACAAATGAATTTATGCAGATTCCTTCCAAAGGGTTGCATAGTCTCTTTCCTCATTTCTGCCTGGGAGAGCTTTGTAAGAGGCCATTTGGACAGGACCGCCACAATAATTCATAACATTTGCAGACAATTTGTAAACCCTTGCAGTGTCCCAGAATGATTAATTGTTTTTTCTAAGACTATGAAAGACTGTGTGAGTGTGTGTTTGTGAATATGCATGAAGACAGGCAGATCCCCCAGGCCCAGGGCCAAGCATAAAGATCAGCACAGACTTCTTCATCATGTAGGGGCTTTTGTGATACTTCAGTTGTTTTGTCCCTCCATATTTTAGGTTTTTAAGTGAACCCAAAGCAGAAGGGTCCTACAATAGACTGTGGAAGACCTAGATGTACCAAAAGTATAATCCTATGTAAATGATTTATTTTAATAATGATTGCTGGCCTTGGCTCTAGCCACCCAGGAGAAAAGCAATTAAAGTCACCCCTCATTCTAGATTTACCAGGCCTAAACTTAACCTCTGTTAAGTTTTCAATATGATTAATTTCATATCAACTTTCAAACCAAACAGCACGTTGCTGGTAGTTTCTGGATGAACATATATTAACCCAAGTGAGTCTAGAACAAGGAATCTACAAATCCTAGGATTTGGAACAATTTCCTAAAACCCATCTCAAAATATTCTCCATAAATACCCATCCAATACAAACTAATTGCAAAGGCAAGGCTCATGGGAGCAAAAATCAGAACACTGCTGGAAGAAAAATGCAGAATTTGCTCAGAACTCTAGTCCAAGCCTGCTTTTGCAGCAAGATGTAAGAAATAAATCCATGTAGGCTATCATTAGCTATACCCAGTCTGGAACCTTTCAGTATTGAGTGCCTATACCAGAACCTCTCCCCTTTTCACATTATTTAGGCTATTGCTAAAAATTATTTGTTCCCTGGGGTTACACACAGAGTTGGATGATAAAAGTTACTTATTTTCAGTTTAACAATCAGAAGACCATATCAACATGTATTGTGATGCATGAGCAAAAAGAACAGCAACCAAGTGACTTTGATGCTTTTCATGACTACAATGATTTTCTAGTAACAGTAGAAGTTAACAGGGCATTCCTTGGGAGTCACTGACTGTCAGGGGGACCAGTAGAGAAGAGAATACGGGTTGTAACGAATTTTAAATTGTTCACTAGGTAAGACGTTTTCCTCTTTGCCAGCCCCATGATCATCCCTTTTGCCATTATTGTTGCATGCCCTTACAATGGTACCTCCTAGGAAAGGTTTTGTTAGTCTGATTTGCTTGGTTAAAAAAACGTCAGCTGAAAGAATAAATCTGGGGAGGCTGCAAGTACAAACACTCACACAGAAAATCTGAAAAAATTATCCTGTTCTGTGCTTGTAGAAACCAGTCTCCTCACAAGGTGAAGAGTCCAAATCCCACATGAAGGGAAGAGAAAGTCATGACAGGCTAAAGAAATCCAAAGTAAACATGAGTATTAGCTTTGTTGTATGATTCTGTAAAACAAGCTGGGTGAAGTTACTCTTTGGCTTGGTTATCAACATCTCTTGCCACACTGCCATGACCCTTTTGACTTTAATTTCACCACTATGCACCAGCTTCTGTTGTCTCTCCAGCTTATTGTAAGCACCTGTTATTAGGCTGTTCAGCAGGAGCAGCGATTAGCCTGTGTGTTTACAACCCATGCTTCCACAGTGAAAAAACCGGAGACACATAATACATATAATAAGAATCCTGTGCAGTCTAAACAACCTTTGGGGGAGCTGTTCAAAAATAATATTGCAAGCTTTTGTGTCTTACAGGATGGAAATAAGGCTGATTTCCTTTAAAACACATAATTTACCCTACCTTGCTGGCCTTCAGTATCTCAAACATCAGGGGCAACCCTTGTGTGATCAGCTCCTCAGTGTACTCCTCCTCCTGAATGGACTTGAACTCCTTCAGCAAGCACTGGATGAGGGGCCGTCGGTGCTGCTGGAAGGACGTGCGCAGGGACTCCAGCCACGTGTGCAGCGTCCAGGGAACACCTGCAGGCAGAGGACAGAGCTCATTCCCAGCTCCAGGGAAGGACGTGCCCTTCTGCTTTTTTACCTTTACTGATGTTAAGATTTTAAGCAAAAGCTGCCAGATCATTCAAGAAATCAAATTTCTGTTTATCCCTAATTGAGAAGGCTTATGGTTATCAGTAGATCCCCAAGCTAATGCACAGAGGCTTTCCTCCAAATGCAAAGAGAAGACTGTGGTCTCTCTGCTCATCTAGCCTTCAGCTTCTCTGCTGAGACTGCCAATTTGTGGTAATTGCTGTGGTGTTCTGCGCTGCAAAAGCCTTTTGGAAACTAGATTTACACTAGCTCATTTGTTTGAATGTGACCCTGGAGAGTCATTAAATGGTAAAAAAACCTGATTTTGGTCACCACCTACCTGCATTCAGATTGGTGGTCTCCAGATTAAAACTTGCTTTAAGTGATATCCCATGTCCTCTCCTGACCATTAGTATTTTCCCTAAAGAACACTGGGTGAGTTAAGCAGATCAGCCCTTTCAAGCAGATTGTCATGGCAGAACCACTCTCCAGGAAGTTAAAGGGAACTGCTCCCATGCACTGAGCTAGGAAGCACATGGAGCTAATGCATCTCTGCAGGCATGAGGCTGGATGTGACCTACTTTCTGCTCTTACAGAACGGAGTGGAAGGAAATACAAGCCTGGTGTTCAGCAAGCGAAGGTTTTTCCCTCGCTGTCAGAAAATGTTCCGTGCCTGGAGAGCACCCCAGCCACTCTCCTCTTGTTCATCTCCAGATCTTTGCCTGCACAGCCCACTGCACACCCTGACCCACACCCCACGACCCCAGAGCTGGAGCACTGCCCCAGGCAGCGGCACACCAGGTACTTGGGACTCTCTTTCTCCAAACAGATGAATGGGGATGGTAAATACACAGCCCAGACTGATTTCCCTCTGTGCCACACAACCACCCTCCCCACAGGCAGAACCAACTTCCCAGCAGGCTGGTATGATGTTCAAGTCCCTCACTGGCAGAGCTGGCATACAAACGAGTCACTCTCTTGCTCCTTCCTTCAGAGTCTTGGAAAAAAAGTTGTTTTAATGGTGGACTGCTTTACAGCAGAGTGCAAAAGAGAAGTAGCTAGAGGTAGCCCATGACAGCAGAACACTGCCCCAGAGCCTTGCCTACACTATGCCATGCAGCAGTGCAGATGGCTCCTGGTGGAAACCACTGTGTCCTGCAGAAAAAAGCCCTTGGCCCCTGAACAGGGTGTGCTGTGGAGCTGGAACGGGCTGGGAAACTCTCACATCTCCCATCACCTTCTAGTCCAAAAGAGTTGAGGAAGATGTGACTGTGGTCAGTTTAAGCAACAGCCTGCCAAGAGGGACGTGTTTCTCACAGTGGCCCTTCCCTGGAGGCAGAAGAGGGAGGAGCCCAGCACTGACCTATGCTGCGGATGTCGATGGTGACATCCACGTAGCCGTGCTCGGCGCTGTGGTACATGGCCTCCTTCAGGGCCTTCAGCTTGGCCTTGCTGTTGCGGCTGGCACAGAGAGGAGCTGCCGCCGAGTCGGGCAAGTCTGTCCCCTCGGCCAGGATCTCCTCCAGAGACAGGATATCGCTCTTCTCCTTCTCCGGCTGAGCAAGCAGCTTGCGGAACACATTCCTGTCAATCACAGCATGACGGAGGGAGCGAGAGAGGGCAGGAGAGGAGAGGGAAAGCAGAGTCAGTGGCCAGGCTTTCACTGCACTGGGCTTACTTGCTGTGACGTGGCAAGTTAGGACATCTCACCAGGAAATTACTCCAGCTAATGGCAGAACCAGCTGAGAGCAGAACCAAGGCAAGCACAGCTCCTGCTAGCCCACCTGCACCGCCTGGGACACATCTGCAAGTCACTGCTGTCGTGACAGGAACTGCACAGATGTCACACGAGAGGCAGCATCTCGTGGGAACAAAGACACGTGAGCTAAACGTGACTCAAGACTTCTTCAGCAACCAGGGAAGGCCAAGGTGCCTCTGGACAAGCTCTTGGGACTCCCACCATGGCAGCCACCTGAGAAGGGAGCTGCCTGGAGCTACTGAAAGCACCACCACTCAATTCACACTCAAAGCAATCTGGGAAAGCTAGAGCAGCTAGACATTCAACAAGGCCAGTCAGGGCAGGTTCAAGCAAAGCCAAGACTACTCTACAAAGCCACTGATCCAGCTGGGCCATCAAATAACAAAGCCCAGAGACTTTGTGCCCTCAGGTTTACACCAGCATAACCTCACCAACCTCAATAGAGCTTCCCTTGGTTTTGCAGCTGTGAGAAGAGAAACCAGGCTGGCTCCCACAGCTCACCCTCCTTGTATTCCAGTGTTCCCCTCTGAACCCGCTTAGACTGCAGCATGGTGTGTCCCAAACAAATTTAGGGCAGAAAGGGAAGGAAGAAGGTGTGTGTGAGTGTTATACAGGCAGGAACACAAGAGTCAGAGTCTGTGGCATGGAAGGCCAGCAGCCAAGCCACAGAGAGCCCCAGGTTCTCCTCAGGCCTGTGGCTGCCATTGACAGTGGGTGAATGTGAGACTTCAACACCCAAAGTGTCCTGTCTGTCCCAGGGCTCCCTCGCAGGCTGCAGATGGGCAGAGCTGTTCAACCCGCCCTGACGTGCCGTGAGCGTGTTTTTAGACTGGCAGCTCGTCTCTAAGCAAACACATGGTAGGTACTGTCTCTAACCTGTATCTATGTTCCTCTGGATGGCTACAATCAGAAAAGTAGGAATGTGAAGATCATGACACTAATTCATTACACTGCAGTCAACTCCTGAGCGTTGCAAGGTCATGCATGCCAGGTGCTCATCTCAGTAGTTCTTTTTTTTCTTTTTAAATTTGCAGCGTACAAAAAACATTAAGACACACAGGACTTTACGGCAAACATAGATGCAGAAACTCTACTCAACAAAAATTAAGGCTACAGCAGTACAGACACAATTCACTCAAACCTGAGAAATATGTTAAGAAATTCAGAAGGAATGGCTTTGACATGCCTTTCTGCTGTCACATCAGCTGCCATTTAACAACCACTGCATTGAACATACCACAAGGAGTCCCCTTCCCTTTTTTTTTTTTTTTTTTTTACATCAGAAATCGAAATGCAGCTTGTATCACCAACCGGTTTAATTCACATGCTAGCAGAAAGCATTACATCTCTGCTCAGTTGGTGGCATGTTCAATTGTTCATGCAGAAATTTAACCCATCTGCTCAGGCAAAAATGCAGAACTTGAAGGATGCCACTAGACTTCTTCCTACTCTACCTGTGTCCATGTGCAGCAGCCTGACTGAAAGAGTTCATGTCACCTTGTGGAGTCATGGAAATGCCATTCCTGTACATTGTTCCTATCATGGGGTCAGCTCCTCGTTCCAACAGCAAACTGACCAGTTCAAAATTTCCTGCAAAGCAAGAGATGCATTTTTACTCCTTTTAAAATCCAGTATTTGCTCACCTAAACCACAGATCCCAGCTGAGGAATTGTTACAGTAGGAGGAGAAAGCAAGTCCTTACCAGCAGCTGCTGCCAGCTGTAAAGGAGTTTCAGAGTAATTTTCCTCTCCATGCTCTAAGGAACCTTCTACCTTTGCTCCAGCATCCAGCAATAGCTAGAAAGAAAATTCACCATTTAGAGCATCTGGGGGTATTACAGTCTTCAGAGTTCATGAACAGTGAGAAATGAGAATCTAATGCTTCTTGTTATCTGCAAACCAGATACAATGGAGACACGTGACATGCAAATTCTGCCCATTGTTTCACAGAGGCAAATTCATTCCTTTTTTCGCTCATTTTATGCTGCCAAACACCAGAAGCACCAGTGTCCAACTTCAGAGCCAAAAAAGTGTAACCCAGTGTTTTTGAATGGGAAATGGGGTAAGGTCAGTGGTCGGAAGTAATGCACTGGAGATGGACGAAAATTAGCCCGACAAGCATCCTTCCTTCATGGTCTTCTAGAAGCCCAGCACCATCCAAAAATGGATCAGATTTCAATTGTCTCCACCTTTTATATAAAGACATGGCCAAAAGAAAGGCAACTCTTAAGAACCAATTGCAGCAATGAGTCCAAAAGCTGTGTTCTCCATCAGGGACACTTCCACAGAAGTAGCAACAATACTGAAAACAAAAGTGGCCAAGGAGGGCAGGATGGAGCCTGTGCTCCAGCCCCTTCTTGGCCATTTCTGTCTTAAGGCCTTCCAAGTTCCGGTGCTTGAGTGTGTCACAGACACAGCTGTTTTGAAGAATAAACCTTCTCAACTTTTGAGATGCCAAAGCACGGAACCAGCACATCCCACGCGACACTTGGATGGGTAAGCAGAGCGAGGGATTCTCCCTCTCTGGAGCAGCACGAGGGCTGTTGTCCACCTCTCTCCCACCAAGGCAGCAGTTTTGTGTTTGCTAGAATATTACAGAGTAAGAAAGTGCAATGAATGAATAAACAAACATATAAAACAAGTGGTCAGGAAGGAGCACAAGGAGTTGTCAGACTTTCTTTGGTGCAACTTTGCTTTAAAATTGTCCTGTTTAAGCCTCATATTGGTTAAGGTTTGAACACCATATTCATTTTGTAAGTCTATCATATATCAGTACACTCTTGAAGAAGCAGAAGTAACCAATATGAGTATGACAAGAGGATGCTGGTTTGAGATGGATGTAGTTAGAACTGAAGAGGAGGAAAAAAAAAGAATGAGATGCAGGTAGGGAAATACAATAATACCTGAACTACAGGAATATGTCCATGCAACACAGCAAATGTCAGAGCTGTCCAATGGCGGGTCTCAGGGTGGACGGATGGGTATTTATGAGCAGTACTGACAACCTACAAACAAATTAAAGTTATTTTTTTAAAGAGCTATATGTAACAAAATTCAACCTGCCTGAAAGCCAGGCATGTGAGGGAGTAAGTAAAATAGAAAACCTGGGAAAGGTGCTTTATAAAATTATTGGCTTCATTTTTTTTCCTGCAAAATTTTTCTCAATATTAAAACTGTTCATGCTGATTTGACAGATTGAATTGCGTTCTTACCAAATGAAGTCTTTTACCAACTACTGTAGCTCCACCTAAACCACTGGCCACCAGATTCTTTTGCACAAGGGCAAAACATCCACAGCTAGTTACAACAGCACACACTGGGGAAGTAAGGATGGATCAGGACACTTACAGCTAAGGACCACTCCCACTGACTTCACCAGACCATTTACCAACAGCCTCGGGTCTTGGGATTGCTCCAGGCCCAGACAAATTTCTTTGCACTTAAATCTTTTGTCACTGCTGTCATGAAAGACACATCACAAGCCCTGCCCCAGAGTTTGTAGGCATTCTTCCAGGCTCCTCCTCTCTCACCAGAGGGTTAAAAAAAATGTCTGAGAAGTGATGGGGCAGAGTGTCACTTCAGGAATGTTTAAAGAAAACTCCTTTTTACTGCCTTCTCCTGTCTGAGCTGAGCTAAAAGTGCTGGGGGGTGATAGTTAAAAGAGATGCAAACTATATCCTTAGAAAACAAAATGCAATTCTTCAGATTGCACCTTCCATTTTCTGTGCCTTAGTGCCCAGTGCCTCTCATGTAGACATTGGGGAAGATGAATAACCATTCTTTGCTCCAGTTTCCCTGTCTTAAAGATAGGGGTATTAATATTGATGAGGTTCACAGAGCTGGTAGAATCTAATGAACATTTGCAATTCGAGACTGCA
Source organism: Picathartes gymnocephalus (assembly GCA_013390045.1). NCBI lineage: Eukaryota > Metazoa > Chordata > Aves > Passeriformes > Picathartidae > Picathartes > Picathartes gymnocephalus. The sequence continues at coordinate 141,079 of WEKY01007878.1, forward strand.
CACTTAGATGGAGCGTGACACTAAAATTCAAAATCTTGTTATTGATCTTCAGAGGAAGACTAAAATCAGAGTAAAAGGTGCATCGTCTCTCTGTCTCACCAGCCAGCTCTGCTTTCACTGCGTTGTCTGAAGGACTTTAATCCATACAGGGGAGCAGGGCCAGTCATTCAATATTCAGTTCCATCAGCAGCTCGCATTTCCAAGCGCCACATGCAGCATTCTGCTAGAAGCAGGCCCTCAGTCCCAAGGACAGGGATGAGGGCAAAATCTGAAGAGCCCATGCAGATGTCATAGCTTGCCAGATCTGCGCCAGCACCTGGCTGTTACCACCCAGATTTGCCAAAGAGAGAGCTCAAAGGGCACCACAAGGAGAGGGCTGGCCTCTGAACAAGGACACAGGGCTCCTCAGGGGCTGAGTTTGGTCAGAAGGAAAAGGATTGAGCAGATCAAGCCTTGGGGTTTGGGATGTGGAGCAAGAGCAGCAGAAGGTAAGGGTGGGCAGGACCACGGCTCAGGGAATGCATCCAGCTCCTCCTCAAGCATGGTTCCCACCATTGTTTGGGGCAGTCCATGGAAAGCAGCAAAGAAAATGAAGTCATTTTAACTCCTTTGCTCCTTTTTGTTTTGGTTTTTTAAGTCAGAGTTCTCTCCAACAGTGTTTGCAGAAGACCTGTGGCTAGACAGGCTTTTAAGGATGAGACTGGTTGAGCAGCTACAGGTCCCACTAAGTACAGAGCAAACTGCAGCTTCTCAGCACATCTGGAAATGAGTCCATTTTCACTAAGGACGGGCAATCAAAAAGGGAGGCGTCCAGGATTTGAGGCTACTTTTAGAAACGTATTTGCAAAGTGAAAGGGAGAAAATTATGCAGGCACCTGACAGAGTATTTATTTTTGTTCATGGTTGATTTGCCTTTTTTTTTTTTTTTTTGCCATAATTGCCCAATTTGCACAGTTGGTTGTGGTGTGCACAAATCATCTTATAATTGCACACCATAATTATTCACAGTTCTTGTCCAAAAGTGTTTTCATTTGATTTTAGAGCAAACACTCTACAGCAATGAACTGGGGAGGTTCACATTCCTCACTGGAGCTGTTCTCTCATATGTCAGCAGTTTCAGGAAGACAAGACTGTTTAAATTTGCATTTGATTCAAGCCTGGAAGATTACTGGAGCAATCAGGAGGACTGCTCCTAATGAAAACTCATCCTAGGAACCAAATAATGCCACCTCACAGCTGAGCCACAAGGCAGGGTTAAGGAAGAGATCAGCCTCCCTGCCCATCCAGTCTTTGGTCTGAGTAGGGGTTCAAGGGTTCAGTTACTGCCAGCTTTGAGGGTGGTGCGCTTGACTGTGGGGAACTGAAATCACCAGCTGAGTTCACAACGTGGTAGTAACAACTGTCAGTCTCCTACGGGTGACATCCATTTCTGCTTTTTAAATTAGATTTTTTAAAAGTGCAAAACGTCCGTCTGAAGCAGTGACTCCAATTCATCAGCTTGCTCAAGTCCAAACAGAACAGATGGAACACAGATAAGTGAAGCAGACAGCTTAATTTACTCATGACCTCAACAAATTGAAACTGGAATAATTAACAAACAACTCTTCCACAGATTTTCAAATGGCTCTTTAAAAATGTACATACCTGCATTGCACTGATTTGGACCACCAGCTGTTTGGTGGACAGACTGTCTGGGTTTGGGATGATCAATGAGACATTTCAATTCTGGAAGCTTCAAGCTCCTCATCCAACAGTTTTTAGCCCAAGGCACTTTGTAAAACAAAACAATGGAACCTATATGGCACTTGTGTGGTGGGGATGCTTACTTGGAACATCCATATGCATAGAAATGCTGAGCTTTGGCAGGTTACCAGATGGGTGCTTCTTTTACCTTCTTCATTCAAGGTCAGCTGAGATTCAGTGAGTCATTCTAGTAGCATTAGAGCTGCGTTCAGGGCTAGTGCTAATTAATGCCTATATTCATTTGCAGTGGGCAAACACAACTAAAGCACTGTTACCTGTGGACTGGACCCCTTCTGTGCAGTGAATCCCAGTGTTAACCTAATGCCATTTGATTTCACTGTTCAAGTGGTCCCATCCAGGATAAGACAGAATTGTTTTCTTTTTAATACTTGTGATTTTCGCTCTGCTACAGTTTCAGGGGGTAGTTTAAGATGTAAACAAACAACAGAAAAAAAAGATACAACCAACAAGAAGTCCTCACCTCAGCATTCAGATCTGCTCCAGCATCTAGCAGCATCTGCACCATAGCCTCATCACCCCTGACACAAGCATACATCAGTGGAGTCATGCCCTAGTCATTTTTTGGAGTTAAAAAACAAAGGAATTGACAAATTTAACACAGAACTCTCTTTGATTTTTTAAAACAATTATTTAAGTATATATAATCAAGACTAACAGCATGTATTGAATGAAAGCCATTACCACTGTTACAAACATGCCCCTCAGAGCAGCAAAAGTCAACCATTTTTATAAAAATCTCCATTTCTGTTGTCACTTGTGCTTCCTGCTTGTATTTTTCATTTTCTCTTCAGCATGGTGAGTGAAACTAGGCTTGCCAGACTCACCTCCATCCTCATACTAAACTGAGAACCTTTGTCTTTGGGGCCCCAGCAGAGACATGTTTTCACCAAAGCAACCATTATTTCCACTGGTATTTTAAAAAGACAAGAATTCTATTCAGTTTTCTGTAATCAAGAGTGCCTTAAAATTTAACTTTTCAATGACTGAAAGAGCCTTTAAAACATCTCAAGCTCCTTTTAAGATCAGTCAGATTTGAGCACAGCTTTTTCAACATGGATACCGTAAAGGGCTGGAAATGTCAAGGCTTTGTATAGCACTCACTAGCAAACACGGACTTAACTTTAAATGAAATGCCAGACAGCTTTGTTGCAAGTTGCTGGCTCTAGGAAAACATGGCTCTGCTTGGAGAAAAAGTAGATTAAGTGACCCTTCACTACAGAATCACCACAATGCAATTTGTATTAATCTGAAATACCTGCTATGCCTGATCACCATTTCCCTTAAGGGAAGTACTTCTGTGGCTGTGGTAATGAGTCCAGATGAAACCATGAACAAAATTATTAAATCTACTGTAAATTATAATAGCAAAAGCTGCTTATTAAATACAGTAGGAGGTGTTGACCAACAGCCACCAGTAGTTGCTTTGCAGTAAATCACCTGAAGCATGCAGCTACCTCTGATGCATGTTTACAGCCTGCCTCGAGGTCCCCCACTAAATCTACTGTGAGATTACAGTCCATTTGCTCTTTAACTTGAGTGCTCCTATGAAGGGAAGTTATTTTCAGAGAACTGGAGGTACCTGTCCTGGCCAGACACCGAGCTGTGACCCTGCTCTACCAGTGGAGCCCAGCACCACTGTTTTTGCTGAACTATCCCAGTTTTCCTGTTTGTACGCAGGGCTAAAGATATTAGGCGCTTATGTATGGAAGGGCTGCTCTCTATTGTAGAGACAATATAAATTAAGGTTTGTCCCTGCAAGGTCCTTAGATCCCCCCTGAAACACATTTAGCATTTCACAGGATCCGATCTGCAGCGTACTCATAGAACAGGCACTTGGGGCCTCATGCCATTATTAAGAAAAAACAAGTTCACCCTAGGCAAATACAGTTCTCGGGTGACTTGAAGCTATTTTGCAAAGAGAATTTGAAAGGACTTCAGCCACAGCCAGTGGCAAAACATTTCATCTGGCAGTCAACAAATACTATGGGAACAAACAGGACCGTGCGAATTACAAAAAAAATGTTCTTGGGGCTTGGAACACAAGGATGGGGTAGCAGCTTAAAAATAAATACATATTCCTTCAACTGGCTTTTCAGTTTCTGTAAGTGGCGTCGCTGGATAATCAAGTCAAGTGTTCATTTAGCACGAGGGGTCTAATCAGATCTGTAGAAGAGAATCTGAAAACCTGGGGCTGGGGCTTGCCTCCAAGACAGCACATGGGCAGCCACAGTGAGGAATCCTGCGGCAACATCCGGAGCAAAGGCTCAGCCCGGGAACCACAAAAGATGTTCTGATCCTGCTGCAGCTGAAGGAGGACTTAACACTGACTAAAAAGGGCCCAGAATGTCATGCTGCAGTGTCAGGGTTTTAAAGAGTTAGTGAGGATTTTAACCTCCCCTTCGTCTGCACTGCTGTCCATGTTGCTTTTGCCTCTGCCAGTCCCCCCAGGCTTGCCCCGCAGCTCAGCCTTGTGCTGCAGCACCACTCACCCCCGTCTCTGCATGTGGGAGGAATGGATTTTTAATGAGCCCATCATTAGTGTTCAAAGCACACACAGGAACACAGTAATAATGTGTACAATCAACACAAAGGGCATTTGGCTTTTGGCAAAATACAAAATTACTGTCTTTCTTTCAGCTTTGTATAACTTAGGGCTCTGTCCTTCAAGATGTGGGATCCTGCAAGATGTGGGACATTTGATCCAGCGAAACATTTAAGCACAGGTTTAACTTTCACTCAAATAGGATGTAAAAGCATGTGTTCAGAGTTAAGCATATGATTAGGTACTTTGATGAATCAAGACAGAGTGTTCCCAGTTTTCAGCCTGGAGGACAGAGGAAATATGCTATGACAAGTTTCCAGGTTCAGACTAACTTAAAATAACAATAATTTTAAAAAGTACAATGTATGAACCTTGGAATGAGCAGTCTGATACTATTTTTTTTGCAAGAAGTATTGTCCTCTTCTAAAGCTTTTCTCAGATGAATCCACAATTATTGACTCAGACTGAAGCTACTGAACAGCAACATAACTCACATTCCTGGAACAGCTTTCATCTCAGAAGACCTAAATCCATGAACAGTCCAGCTCCTGTCCCACATGACCACCTGAGAGGTGGCAACCACCTGGTTCCTGTCAAAAATGATGCCACAGCTCTGGGAACACGCAGTGACAAACTTTCATCAGGGGCACCAGAAAGGTCAGGGGACTCTATTTCAAAAGGAAAGGTTAGTATCCACAGCCATCATTTCCCTCTGGGAAGGGGGAACCACCTCGGTGAGCATCACAGCTGCCAGTAGGTAGCTGCAGAGGGCAGCTTTATCCCCAGACACAACCACCAGCCTCATGGAGATGTAACTCCAAGGAAATTTAGGCTCTTCAGCTGGTGGAAGTTGGCCACAATGAACAGCAGAGGGGTATCTGCAGAGGTACTTTCACATTTGTGAGGTCTGTTCAAAATGGACTGAAATCCACTAAAGAGCACCAGCAATTAACCATTTACTGACAGGCTGGGTGATGTACACAAAGGGGTGACAGACCCCAGAGCTGTGTGCAGTGGAAGGCTGCTCACCTTACAAAGCCCTGCCTCACAGCGCTGTGCAGGGCACTGAAGCAGTTTTAAGTATTCAGCTCAACACTAAGCTCTCTTGGGATCTTCCTCTGCCTTCACTCGGCTCAGCTCACTGTTAAGAAGATTTCAGGGGATGCAGTCGCCCTCATGCTGAGTTACCTCAGTACTGACAAATCAATACAACTCAAAATGACCTCACTTAACTGCCAGGTCATTCACCTGGCAGTGCTTTAACTCAATGCAGGGGAAGCATTAAGGTCCTGTCTATGTAGAGCTGAAAGCTGGGGCTCATTCCCTGTGACAAGCAGACAAAACTCTCCCGTTTCCCAGCTGCTCCTGTGGATGTCTATCCCGTTACCTGCTCGCTCATGCTGTTGATCCCATCTGGCCCCAGCAAGGATATGGCTTGCTTAACCAGATCCGTCCGGCCGCAGTTGAGCATCCGAAAGCCCAGGTCCTGCTTGAACTTGGCCTCTGTGGCAACTGCATCCAGCTTCCGAGAGGCACAGAAACAGTCGTCGATCCTGCAGGGGTGAGAAATGAACTCCCTTAGCGGACAGCCAGAGGACAGACCTCCCTAGGAAAATAACACCGCGCCCCGGTTTTGAAGGATTTAGGTCATGCACGCATCCATTCTCCTTTGACCTGCATGTGCAAGGGAAATGGTGAATGGGAAATGATAATGCAAGCTAATGGAGAGTGCCCTTGGTCTATCTTTCATGGGACAAGTTATACATTTCAATAAAAACTAGGGGGGAAAAAAGCATAGCTTTCACTTGATTTTGTTTCCCTGTTTAAGCAATGCACAATACATTCTCACCACAAGTTTCCTCTCTGCACAGCAAGGTTATCCAGTTACCCTGATCCCTGAAAACTTTCAGTGACTTCAGTAAGCTTTGAACCTACATCAAATGGATGTATAATAGTTGACAATACAACAAAGAGAAAATAATGTCACTCCAAACACCTTCAAGGATCTTACCAGCATAGCCCCAGTAACAGGGAAGACTTTTTGGAGCAGGAAGTGCAAGTCACAGAATCCCAGGCTGGCTGAGGTTGAGAGGAACCTCTGGAGGCCACCTGGTCCAAGCAGGGCCACATGTACATAAGACCACCATGCACCTGAGGAGAAGGCAATCTGGCCAGATAGTCATGCAAAACACCACAAATACTTGCTCGCTGTGTCTAACAGACGAAATGTCATTCTTTTAAGGTCTTATTCAAAAGATCTCCAAACTGTAAACTGATATCCATTTCAAATGAAAGGAGGTCTAGGAGTTATTTAGCAAAGATGTGAATCTACAGCTCCAGAGAGAGCCAGGCAATTCAAATCTAATGTTTATCCAAGTTAGTTTCATCTTGTTAAAAGACAGATTTGCTTTTCTTTCATGCTGAGGAGTGTCTGGGGCAGAGGGTGGAGTCCAAATCTGCAGCCCTTTTGGTGTGAACTTGGATAAAGGACTGTTTGGAAAAACACCACTTTAAATCTGCAAAAAATGCTAGGTCAGAAAACAAGGGGCTACTTATGAAGGAAAAACAAAATAGAGATCAAAAGTGAAAAAGTCAAGCATACATCAAATATTTGTTTTCTATTTCATATGTAAAAAAATGCAGCAAATCAAAAGAAAAATAGAAACAGCACATCACTATCATTTAAATTTCTTCTTCAAAGTGCTTTATCAGACCTTTATAAAATATATAACACTGCTTAATATTTAACAGCACTATGCAACAAATATGCTGTTTATATAGAAGCAGTGGTACGTAGCAATAGCTGCTCTTCCTCTTTCAACAGAGGAAGGTAAGTGAAATGCAAAACACAAAGTGTTTTGATCAAAGCTTCTACAGGTTTGAAACTGGCATCTGATCTCAGACTTGCTCTCTGCTGTGCTGGGCCACAAGCAGTCTGGAGGACAACAGATGTTTTGTTGATGTTCATTCTACTGCTCAGTTTGCGTTTTGACTGACAAAAAAGTTCATGTCCTAAGAATGCAAAAAAAGGGATGCTTGGAGTATCACCACTGAGGAGAACAAGGATGATGTTCCATCACCACAGGATGACGCAAGATTAATGCACAACACTCAGTCACAATAAACACACTGCAAGAGCAATTACAGATTGTGCACCGGCAACGTGCCCACAGCAGAGAGGGAGAAAGCAACACAACACAGCAAGGCAGGGTTTTCTGCAGTAGTTTCTGACTGAGTTTAAGGAAAAAGCAAAACCAGTACAGATATGCAGGGCTGAGCTCCCTAACACTGAGATCCATGGGAACAATCAAGGCTAAACGCATTCACACCACATAGCACATTTCTCACACGAGCTTCAGCAACATTTGGTGTTCGTTATCCCCACAGCATGAGATGCTGGAGATTGTCTGTTCCCTCCTTTAAGGCATGGCAAAGATAAAGCATGTTCAGAAGTTAGGTGGTGGGGGTTTTGGTGCATGGAGGAGAGACCTCTCATCTGCAGGTGGCCTTCCCAGATGATTCTGGGCTGGAAACGAGGTGGTTCCTCAGCAAAGTGCAGCTATGGAAAGATCTAGACATCCTCTGCAGAGGTGTCTGTCGCTATGAATCACTGCCTGAGTTAAGTCACTGCTTCATCATTTATACTGGGGTATGTAACATACACTGAATAAAATGGGTCAAACTCAGACAGAGCTCCACTGACGTCAGCCCAGCTCAGTGCATGCAAAACGATAGCTGATCATCTCCTCTTTAAAAAAAAGCCAGACTTTGACCTGGGTTGCACACTCACAGAAGGGAGGAAAGAGGAACAAGGACCTATCTCACCTAGCCTGTATGGGCTCCCCAGATCTCTACTCTGGCATGGGTTCAAAAATCATCAGGAACTCCTCCATGAACTGGCTCTGGTCTCCTGAAAGCATGTCAGTTCCTCTGCTTACTATAGTCAAGGAAGGAGAGCCATAAATTCCTACTGATACTTAGTATCAGCAAATCAGTGGTCCGCAATCAACTGGGCGGGGAAAGTGTCTTGGTCCAAGGGCTGCAGGATGCTACAGCTGTAAAAACAGTGCAACAGTAACATGGATGCAGAGGACTGCCTGGGCTGCGCAGTGGGTAGGACACCAGTGCTGACAAAGCCTCATCTAGACCAAGTTCCACAAAACAAGAAACCACTACTTAGCACCACTACCAGTGGCCCACTGACTTTTTATACCCCAAAAAGGAGCACTGTGAGTCACAGCCCCAATCTATGGGACATTGCAAAGGAAACTATACAGCAAAATTTGATACAGACCACTGCCTGTGCCACCATTGTCATATGTTGACTAATAAACTGGATAGTGATCAAACTCACCAGCAGAGCATGAGGAGAGAAAGCAACATCTCGAAAAGCCAGAGAGATGAATAACTTAAGGAAAAAGAGATTTAACATGTACTGATAAAAAGTAGTGAAGAGACATCAAAAAATGATCAGGAACTAAAAGTACAAATAGAAGAGCACAGGATCACTTTTAACACTGGAGAAGGCCAGCTGGGAAGACAGCACGGCAGACAGACCAAGCTGTCGCATTTCAAAATGAAAACTGGAAAATTAAAAAAATCCCAAACCCATCAAAAATCCAACCTCAGCCAACATAGCACCGCATTTTCTCCCAAGCTCTCCTTCTTACCATTCACTGCATAATAGTGATTCCAAAAAGAAGCAGAGAATGTCTGCTTCATATTACACTGTATAAGGGGACACTGCTCCATCATGGACGCTATCCAGAATCACAAACATTAAAGAATGCAAGATAAAAAAAGAGGAAGGGAATAGACTCCCAGGCTTGACTTGCTCAAGACTCATTAACTTTGGAGTGGAACAAACATACTGACAGGCTCTGAAGGGGTGGGAAAGGGATGGGAAAAAGCCTGAAACACAAGGCTGATGGCGAACAGTAAAGTCAGCTAAATACATAGGGTCACTTTTTAGAGTTGTGAAACTGTGCCTGCTCAGCAAGAGAAGAGAGCACATGTGCAAACAGAGCTGGAAACCTCCCCAGCCGCACTGTCAGTTCGGGGCCCTTTTGCCAAAAAATCTTTGTGATCTTTCCAAGTTCACAGGAGGCCGACACCAGCCCAACAGAGGGATGCCCCCTCCAAGGCCACCCTGGTTTGTTGCCAGAGTCTGTCAGCCATCAGGATTCACACAGGTCATCCTTTCCCCAAGACCTCGCCCTGCAGAGAATGTGCATTTTCATCAAAGGGGCTGAGAAGGCTGATGGGAAGAACAGAAAATCATGGGGGGCCAATGCTTTTCTGCTCCTCTTCTACCTAGGGACAGTCTCAGGATGGCAGGACATGACCACACCAGAAGCTGGCTGGGTCAGGCAAACTTTGAGATCTCCCAGAGGTGATACAGTAACAAAGGTAGGACTGACAAACATCCTCTGAGACTGATAACCTCTCTCTAAAGACAGAGTCCATTCTGAACTTTCCTATTTAGCAACCTGTGGGGCTGGGCGGGCTGTTTGGCACCACCACCACACCACTGCATCATGTTCCCACTTCCAGAATTGAGAAATAAACAATACAATACACAATTAATAATACACACTGATCAAAGTCCTTGTGCTCAACAGCAAATTCACCCCTCTAATTCGGGGGTTCAATCACATAGCCTGTCAACTCCCTCCCTTCCCTAGTGTGAATCAAGTTAGCAGTTGCCTTTATAAATAAAAGGAAAATTAGAAACAAGTGAAATAATCTCAATTTTACATTTGTAGTAAAATTGTGACATTTTTAAACTTACAATTCAATATAATTTCCTCCAAGTCCTCTTAATTTCCGACAGATACTGCCTCTACAGCTGCTGTCTTCAAGATCATTACAGTGTTGCCACTGCACATAATTAAATGGACTGTGGCTTTATATGGCGAACACCATAGTAACAATTATTTGGAAATGGTCACTGTCAAACACCGCATGGTGACCATGACACTCCATCATACTCTGAAAGGAGTCAAAGATAATCATCTTCATTTGTAAGGGGTCCTAGCAGTACAGTGAATTGTTTTTCTTTTCCCAAACTCACATTATAAAAACATAATGCAGCACTTCTACAGCAGCGGTTTAAACACAAGGGATGTTGGTTTTTTTCATTTTCACTCCGACTGGCTAAGAGAGAGTCTGTGCAGATCTTTAATAAGTTACTCATGGGTTGAATACATTTGGGAAAATGGATGATTCAAAGGCAAAGTGTTTCCATCGTAACTGGTAGATGCAGTTGATTTAAAAGAAATGGAGTGCAGTCTGTGATGAGCAGCAGGACAAATGCTCCCTTTGGCTCAAATGAACAGATCACCGCACTGATAGCCAAGCATCAGAACCTTGTTTGTCCACCTGGGACTCCATCACCAGCCCTTTCAACTGAAAGAACGATAATCTACTAATTAAGTCCATCTTTTTAGCTTTGTAGAATTTATCCAGTTTGTCCCAAATATGAATGAGGTCTTGAGTCAGAAATTATAGTTCAGCTGGTTGGAAGCCTGAAAGGAGTCATGTTTTAGCCAGCTATATACATGCATTTGCAATGCTGAATTTCTTGGGGTCATGGATCACCATTTTGATCTGGGCTGCACTGCCCACAGCACAAAAGGGTCTTGTTCCTTGCCTGGGGTTCTTCAGTGAGACTACAGACACAAATGGTGAGAGTGGGAGCAGCAGACAATTTGATTTAAATCTGTGTGCACTCTTTTTTCCAACGTGGTGCTTTAAAAAGGACTATAATGCTGATATTAATAGAACTGCAATATAAATACTATATTGAGACAATTACTTGCATTTTTAGTTCTGGAGAGAGGAAAATGTAAGCACAAACACGTTGATCAAAGTGATGAAGAGCACTGCTTTTTATTGCAGAAAGGGAATATCTCCATTTACTTTAATCAAGGGCTAAATTAAGACAAGACAAAATGCCACTCCAGGTGTTTATTATCCAACCTCTTACTCTTGTCAAAGGTCTGAGAATAAATTGGTTACAAATACTGGAAAAGACATTAAAAAAATTATGTGTCTATCAAACCAAGACCCAAATCTGTATTTCAAAACAGTCTTAATACTCTAGTTCTGTGTATATAGGTCAGGAACCATGTTCAAAATTAAATCTGAACTCAGATTTTGAACAAGGCCACAGTGCCATAGGAAAGTTTTGGTACAGAGTCAGTTTTCATATAAATAGATAGCACAAGTCTTCACTAATCAGTGGAAAGTGGTGTGTTATCTGTATCCTGATTACTGTATTCAGGAACGTAATATGGGGTCATGTAATATATTCACATGGATGCAATAGAAGGAACAGAGCAGATGAAACAGCAGTAATGATAATGCAGTTGCTTGCAATGGGAAAAAGAAGGCTGGATCCTAAAGCCCATAAAAATTCAAGTGTATTCTGCCCTAAAAGTGAAAGAGAACAAGAGGCCCAGGCCCTCCCCTTCAAGCATTTTTATTACTGCTGTCTTCAAGCAGACAGTTGGCAGGAGAGGTCGAGGTTCACCTCAGAAACCCGTGCTCTAACTCTAAGTAATAAAATCTCCTTCATCTGCTGGCACCATCTGCCCCAAGGGACTGCTGGATTTCACCAAGTAACTTGTTTGCTACTGCTCACATTTTTGTATCTAATTACAGCAATAGCCATGCCTGGTGTTAAAAGATTAGTGAAAATTTGTGGGAAGAACAAGGACATTCAAGAAGCTAGGCAAACACCAACCATTCCTACTTGCAGGTGGCTGTCTCTAATTCAATAGCAGAATTGCTTGGCAATTTTATACTCTCCTTCTTCAGAAACTCAGCCCCTTACCCAACAGACTTTAAGAGAGAAGGAAGAGCAGTGAAAATATTTTTTCTGTCTTCTAATCTCTATTTATTAAAGTCCATTTATATTTCCATGCTCTAGTAGAAGTACAAGATTTCTACAAATAAAACATTAAACACAACTCTTCTGCTTTCACTTTCAAGTTAGAATTGCACACGTGTGGTATAGTAGTAGAATGACACAGCAAATGGTATAGGCTGCTCTGAAACAACAAAATAACTCATCTTCCCCTTTACATCACAGTATTTTCCCCGTTCCATAGTTTTAAGAAAGCTCTCTAGAATGAGCCAAGGATGATCAAATAATATTTGTTTTTGAGATTGATAATCCAATTTTCCTAGGGAGCCTTCATTAAGTGCGATGGTCCCAGACAGGAAAGCAGACTTAGGTATTCCCAGGACAAGGCTAATTGGAAATCAGGACTGATTTTCAATTAAAGACAGATTTTCTAAGGCACTCCGACCCTGCATTTGCCCAGAGGCCTTTCTGGATCACAGCTGCAAATGCAACTCTGAGCACTGGGTGAGCCTGCCGAGGGCAGCAGCTGGGGGAGCACACGGGACTGGAGGTTAATAAACCTGGTCCTAAGGTGCAGCAAGGCTTGGATACATCTACGCCTTCAATCTGAACCTACTCATGACTTGCTAATACTCACATACTCCTGTGTCCATGCTGACCTTTAAATAGTGTATTTTTCCTTCCACAGTGTTTACTCCTGATGTATTTCTGGAGAAGAGCCACAGGTTCCCTCAGCACACACTTTGCTCAGCTGAATGAGCCTCTTTCTTCAAGTTTGCCTCCATGAGAACATTTTGTCAAGAAACCAAATCACCCCAGCCCATTTCTTTCTACCTGGTCCAAAGAGAATATTTTTTTGACCAGGACACAGGATTTGCGATTTCACATCACTTCCTACCACTTTCACGTGGCACCAATATTTTTCTGTTTCTGCTGGAAATACCTCTCCCAGTGCAGCCTCAAAATGCATTTGCTTTTTTCATGGCCAAGGAAAAATCCATTTTTGTGGTTTGCAATCATGCTGAGATTACATACTGCTCTACAGCCTTTACCACCACCTTTCCAATACTCTGCTCTCAATATAGTATATATATTAGGCTGCATATATAGTGTATATGTTACATATACGCTGCAGTATGTGTATTTTTATTTTAAAAACACATTTGCCTTCCATTTGTGGAAAATTGCATTTCCATTTGTGGAAAATTGCATTTCATCCCATTTATTTTGTCCCAGCCCTCAAGGTCATCTACTTTTTCCTGGATGATTTCCCAAACTTCCTCTGTCAAGACAATGCCTCTCAGCATCATGGCATCAGCAAATTTTAACTTCATGAGCACACTGCTAAGATTTGTGCCAAAACCATTTCTGAAAATTAAAAAATACTAGCTTTTAAGAATGAGAGCTAAAGGTCCCTGCTTGCAACCCCATCTCAGCCAACCCTTCCACCTCCCTCAAAGCCAGCCCCTGCTCAGTTTCCAATTTCCTTACTAACCCCCATCTTCTGGTCTTAATAGATCCCTGCACGGACTGTATCAAATCTTCACTCAAATCCAAAGAGATGAAACTCATTCTCTCAGATGAAATTCTACTGAATTTCCTTGGGGTAGAAAATCAGTTATCTTACCAAAAAAGTTATAAGATTAGCCTAGCAAGATCTATCTTTAGAAAATCTGTGTCACATTTTATCCCATTTTTCCCTCAACAACATGTCTTTAATCAGTCTTTGCTTGAAAAAACATTCAAAGGCCTTGCACTAACAGCCTGGAATTTTCCTGGGATCATTTTTCATCCTTTTCAAATGTTGGGCATTACTATTATTAATCCTTAGAGTTATGGCATCACTCCAAGCTTTGTTAAAAATATTTCCCTCTGACCCCCTGATTTTGTGAGGCAGCTTTTTCTCCTCATTGGGATAGAGGTTATCTGGGCATACTGATTCGAGTGCATTAAGCTGCATAATTTTCTCTTTTTTATTACCATTTTTCCATTTTCATAACCTTGTTGCTATTATTTGTTTTTCCTTTTCCAACAGGATTTTCTTCCCCCAAACCAGAGGCAAAGTATTCACTTAAGTTCTTGGGTGATGGCCTCTGGTGGCACTGATGCACACCTCTCACAGGTGTTCCGGCATCTTTACATCCTCCAGGATATATTTATATCCTCACGATATATTGCCAACAGGAATGAAGCCCCTGACCCCCGATAAAAGGCACAGCAGCCTTTGATGTGAGCAACACAGGATGCTCCTGCCTTTCTCTGTCTCTCTGCCATCGGCCTCCAGCCCCCAGATGCAGCCATGGACCAGTGATCCTCCCCACCACACGTCTAACACACTGGGGTTTGTTTTAAGCAAACATCCCACAGAATGGAGGAAGGAAAGACATGCAAAGAGCTTCTTGTGTTCAGGTGGAGCAAGGGGAGAGGTACCCCTTGCAGATGCAATGATGAGGAGAAGCCAACATCTGTTTGCATCCAGACAGTGCCTGTGTAAGCTGAGCAGTGACGCTACCTTATTAAAATAGAAAGGCAGGTCAACACAGTTTTTACCACCATGCCCCTTTTTGACAACAAATTGCCTTCGATCCTTTTGCCTTCATTAATACAAGGTCTAGAACAGGGAGCAGAGCACCCACCTCTACCAGACTGGTGCCAGCAGAGAGCCACCTTGCACACAGCTCTCAATTGACTACATCCAGCTGCCTCAGGTGGCCCAAAGGGCCTGGGTATAGGTGAGGCTTTATTTAATTGTGCTGTCCCACTATGACAATATCTTGGACACAACTTGCGTTGCCATCTCAGGGAGCTGTTGTGCATCCAGCATTCAACACATCGGTGAAACCTATCTCCCTGCAAAAGGTGGAAACAACTCGTCTGTCTAAAGCTTTCACTCCTGGGGGAAGTGAAACATCCCTGCTCATCTCCCAAAGATGGTGAAAGGGAAGAAACTTTCCAGCACATCTGCTGCTGTAAAATGAAAAGAGATCAGGAAGGAGACAGGCAGCTCCTGACTGATTCCACCTTCCCTCACTCCTCTACCCAGAGCAAGAGAAGCTCCTCTTTCAGAAGAGGAAAACACTGCAGGAAATTAAGGTGATGGGTTTTATTAAAAGGCTCACAAAAAGGGCAAAAGAGAGGATTGAAAGGCAGGAAGAAAGCAGGGATGATTTACAAAGCCACAGAATGGGAACCTCACTGCTGGAATATGTGATTGTGCTGGGAAGTGTCACATGAACCTGCAGGGAGATCTCCATGCTGTGGCTCAGATAAGAAGCTGAACCTTTGGGTTTCATCCAAACTGATCCTGAACTTCACAGCCTTTGAGATCCTGCCAATCTCTCCCTCTCCCCACATGCATATTTTTCCAACGTGGAAGATTTTGCTTTATGCACTTGCAATGACAGATTGTGAATCAACACTGTGGAATGATGCACTATCACCTGGGACCATGGGAACTTTTGGGTTCAGATCTTTGTGTTTTAGAGGCTAAAGAAGACTGCCACAAAAAGCCTAGAAACTGAACCATTTTCAAGGTTCTACTTAATAAGCCCTTCCTATAGAAGTCACAAAATTTATCAAGCTAACTGCACTTAAAATCCTCCAGTTTCCACACGTCACGCAGCTTACTTGAAAAGCCATCCCCTGCAAAGTTGTTACATTCCCTCCCCCAGTGTTAGAATTTATGGAATTGATGCTACTTGAGGAGTTAAGAGTTGGAAAGGTGCCCTTCCTAGTGGGGAGGAGTGAAGGGTTGGTGTTTGGCTCATGAAAATCAGGAGTGCTGAGGGTCTGTTGAATACAAATAAAAAATTACAGGCTGCAAAGTTCCAAATTAACATCCTGATGACTCACATTATTCTTCAGAAAAGCTCAGTCTTCCCTTTGATCTCAGGATTACAGGCAGCCAGGGTCTTATTTGCAGCTACACAAAGAACCTGCAGCACTACACCAGCAGTAGGCACAGACCTCAAAATAAAACCCAAGGTACACAAACACTCATCTGCCAGCACAGCAGAGAGATTGTCGTTTCGGGACATCAACGGATGAATCCAGCCCCTGCAGTCAAATACAGGCACACTGCAAAGGCTGGTCTCTCTACAATCCAGAATTTGTCTCAGGTACGGTTTCCCTTTTTATTCTCATTTGATTCATCTCAGGCTGTGCTCTTCAGGCTCATTCTCACTTTTAAGACAAAGCAGGACAACACAATCATTTGTATTCTTTATGAAATGAATTCTTGATGGCAACTTTGTACTAAGTGCTGATTTGTTCCCCATAATTAGTAAATTCTTCTGCACTATAATACAACTCTCCACAAGTTCAAATTATTCTGAAAGTTCCGTAAAACTGTCTAACAGCTGATGACATTTTATATATGTGTGTCTATACAGACGCACACACACACACTGTCAAAATACAACTCTGGGTGGTATACTGTGGGTTTTTTAATCCACATTAAACTGTATTTAACTGTATCTACCTTAATTTTTAAAACAGATGATACGAATAGAAACATTACTGCCTTATTTGCAATCCTACCTAAATACTTGGAGAGGCATTAAATTAATTGTGCCTTTTCAGAACCAAGTGCCAGGTCTTCAGGCTGTGTAGTACCTGTATCTGTAAGTTCTGACATTTCCGTACAGACACAGAATGCAGCACTTCTGGAAATGAGGGCCAAGGTGGGCACTCCAAAGGAAAGCAATTACAGCCAAGGTTTAAAATCTGAAATGCTCAAGATTTGACTTTTGAAATCCCATATATTTCTTCAATTAAATACTGAATAGCTCTGACTATAAAAAGCCTATGTAGCTCTGGAAGTAAAGTATTATACTCTCCGGTGAAAGAGCAGGTCAAGGCCAGAATCAATAGAAGGCTCCCATGCAGGTTGTCACAGCTAATCATGTAAATCAGCCCTCTGCTTTCTGTGTTGCAGGAAACAATGTCCCTACTGCTGTATTGAGAGGCAGATTGCTGAAAATTGGGGTTTAAGTACAAATTTGTGAAGCAATAGCAGTGAATCATTTCTGCTTTGGCAGATTCAGAATGCCTTTTCATAGGAACATCTAAACCAAACATATTCTTAACTCCAGAACAGTCCTAGAACGTACTTTTATCCAAGTACATAATAATAAGGTAAAACAGACACTAAAAACATATCCTGGCAATAAATACTTTAAGACTTCATTAGAAAACCAAAAGGTCACATCTGATACACGAAAAAGTCAAATTATCTAGGCTGACATTTACAAGTAATTCGAACTGACATTAGCATGAAAAAT
Organism: Picathartes gymnocephalus; assembly: GCA_013390045.1. Classification (NCBI taxonomy): domain Eukaryota; kingdom Metazoa; phylum Chordata; class Aves; order Passeriformes; family Picathartidae; genus Picathartes; species Picathartes gymnocephalus. The sequence goes on from WEKY01007878.1 coordinate 158,537, forward strand.
ACAATTTTACTGTAAGAAGTAATCTTACCTCTAAGTTTAAATGTGCCCTTTAAGCATTAATGCTGAAAACAAAGCCCTGAAAAATATCTGCAGCCCTGCCAATTACATTTCGGTATTTTATGGCAAAGCAATGTGAACCAGACAATTAGCAGAACGCTTCAGCCCATCATTAGCAAGCAGAACCTAACAGGAAGAGGAAGGGAAAAAGAAAAACCACCACCAGGTAAGCTCTGATGAGCAGATTACGGGCTCGATCCAGCTGTGAGATAGTCAGGCACCCATTACCATGCAAACACCTTATCCGCGGATGTGAGCAAGTACCAGGAGGAGCTGATTTTGCAACACACACACAGTGAGAGCCGGAGCATCCCTGCGCCTCCCAAGGCAACAACAGAGCCCTGTGCCCGCCCGCCCAGGAAAGAGAGGCACGTTCTGCACAAAGCAGCCGATCTGCATTCCGGGGACTTACTTTAACTGTCGAGGCTCGCAGTCGACTCCCGGCAGCAGGAGCCTGGCCGCCTGCCGCACGTCATCGCTGTCCACCGAGAAACTGCGCCGGTGCCCCGCGTGAGCCACCGCCACCCGAATCCACTCCATCAGCGGAGGCAGCACGATGAACGGCCTGGGGGAGCACACAAACATCAGTGCCACGCCACAGTAGCATCACAATTAACAGGTAGAGAGAAGCAGAGAGCAGGAGGGGGTGGGTGTGTGTGTGTGTGTGCCTGTGCCTGTGCATGTATGTGTGAGAATATATATACAGAGAGAAGGGAGCAAGGATAACGGAAGAATGGGAGAGCAAAGCAGCTCAGCAGTTTTCAAATAGGTCTAAATCAAGATGTCTCACCCTGCCTTTTTGTCTATTTGGAGAGTGAGATTTAGGAGCCATGCTCATTCATGGGGCTCTGTGAGGTCAGTGCACCCGACTGGCAAGCCCTCCTCCCATGCTTCACATAGTGAAATCCCAAAAACAGGACAGGAGTCTGGCACAGGACCATGTCCTGCTCTGGCTGATGTGCTGGCCTGGGTTCGCTACCCTGTCTCTTTGCAGTAGGGACAGGTGAACAGACCTGGGCAGAGAGAGGGGATGCCCCAACAACTGAGATGCCAAGGATGGAGAGGGAATGCCCCAGGAAGTCTCCAGCATCTCCTGCCGATGCAGTGGGCGCCTTGTGCTCAGCACTGAAAGTGGGGGACTTTGCAGCCAGTGTGAAGGGTATCTGTGAGCGAGGTCAGAAATCACAAATCAGACTGCCTGGTCTCACTTTTAGCAGTATCAAGCTGCTACACCTTCGAGTGCCAGCTGTTCTGCCAACTGAGCAAAACCATACAAAACTGTCCCCAGAAGTGAATGCTGGAATTCTGGGCCACACCCCCACAAAGTCTGGGCACTGTCAGAGACATGGTCCTTCACTCCACAACACCTGGACAGCCCCATGTCCCAGCAAGAGCTGCCCAAGCTGTAGATGAAGCATACAGAACACAGTTCGCTCCATCTATGCTAACAATTATTTGGGAACTAAGAGAAAGGTGCCAAACGGTAAGTAAAAACCACAGCCTCAAGTCCTATTTCAGAGATAAAACTAATAAAATAACTGCAGCTGAACACCTTGAAGGTCACTGCAAGTCTCTTGCTTGCCTTTCCTTCTGCGGTCCCTTTTCATGGAGGAAGGGAAAAAAACCGCCTACATTAGCTGCAGAGTAGGCAAATATTTTACATTTTAAATGCACAACTTTACCTCAAAAGGATCTACCCTGAGAAAAATTTTTTAAGAAGATGTTGATTCTGGAATATCCTTTTCCTATTTACAGCTCTTTATGCATTTATTTCCCTTTTTGAGGACTTGGTTTTACATAGCTCTGATGTTAATATTCGTGAGGGGGGATGAGATACTTCAGAAGCGCCGAAGGACAGAGAAGCCCTGAGGCCACTAACTCTCCCTAGGATGCCGGGCTCCCAAAACTCACAGGCACTTAAATGAACAACCTCTTTTTGAAATATGACATCTTTGGCTGACTTGCCACTTCCATCATTTCTCTCTTCAAACACATCGCCATCACCTCAAGACCAGGCTGCATTTGTTTCCAAGGCTTTTGCTCTCCCCAGACCTGACACGGCCACATAAGGAGACAGATAAGGACAGAACATCATTTCCCACAGCTCCCACAAAACAATTTCCTAACCCAGCTCGTTTGTCAAGAGGGTGATGGGAGTCAGAGGAGGTGAAAGGGGGAAGCAGGGGTGTATCTGCTCCTGGAAGGTGACTGCTCCCCAGGTCATCTTTAGAGCAAAAGGGACCCTGTTTTGAGGCATTAAATACCTGGGAATGAGTGATCAGTGGGAGTTTTTTTCATCACCTACTGAGCAAACAGCGGAAAGGGAGTTGCAAATGGCACTGGAAAACTGCATGTAGTTACAGACGTAACTTGGTTCTAGGAATACAATTAAAGGAAAACTCAATTCGAGGTTATGTTTTGCATGAGTGAACACAGTTTGGATCAGAGAAATGAAGACAGGCTTGTACAGCACCTTCCTCTAACATCTGCTGGGCAAACAGAAGAGCAGAGAGCTGTGGCTGAACTGGGGGCTCAGAAGTTCACATTTTTCCTCCTCTTGTGCAAGTAAGGAACTCACCCAGCACAAAACCTGCCCCACCACAACAAGGAGCAAAGCAAATAAAAATATTTACAGGAACTCAGATAATTGCACTATAAAATGGCCTTTTTTTTTTTTTTTCTTTCCCAGTCTTGCAAACTTCAACAGAGAAATAGAAATGAGCATGGCTATTTGGTGCAATAAATCCCAAGAGGGAAAAGAATCAGTATTCTGCAGAAGCGGGGAAATTTTCTATGAAGTCCAATTTTAGTCCCTAGATGAGGATATGGAGTTTGCTCACAATATATTACATTCCTTTTTCCAAGGGAAAAAAAAAATCGTCACTGCATATCTCAGCATGTCAGAAAATTTGTATTTTGAGAAGAGAACCAAATATGGCTGAGTGCAATAGGTTAAAAATAACCTTCAGGAGTCTGTGCACCATGTGAAGGGCTGGGTTTTTTCTTTTAAACACTGCTTGTGTGCCAAAGAGGAAAGAGGAACACAGAGTTATAAGGGTGTGATAATCCACAAGACAATGTGACATCAGCAAGAAATATTTCACTTTTCAAACAGCACTGTGTGAAAATGGGTTAGCCAAATGCATCACATCGCTGGCATATACACTGATTTATCTCTGGTACAAAGGCAGGTACCAACCAGGAGAATTCAGTAATTTTGTGTTCCAGAGCAGATGCAGAATAGTCACCTAGTTACAGACTTTGGAAGAACATGCCTTAATTAAACTGATCTAACCATGGTGGGAACGTGCTGGGCTTGATTCTGCCTGCAGGATATGGAAAATCAGGAGCAGGTCAGCTGCTACACAGGCACCTTACCTGGGCCGCAGGTGAGTGCTCTGACCTCCTCCTCCAGCCCTCCTCTGTACCTGTGCTTAACTTTAAATGCATGCTTCCATCCTCGAATTCCATGCAGTTTAAACTTAAGTATGGACTTAAGATTTTAAAAAAAAAAAAAAAAGGAAGATAGTTTTTGGCACAGACTTGTATTTTTCTGAGCTCACGTCTAAATGGAAAAATATGCCAGATCAGGATGCAGGGAGAGGTCTCTGCACAGAGCAACTCCCATCCCACGCACAAGAGCTGGGAGGTGGGGGAGGCCAACACAAAGCAAATCCCCAAAGGGTTGGACCCTTCTGGGCCCTATGCCCTGTCCCTGGAAAGGGAGTAGCTGGATCCTCTTGGAATATGCCTTCTCTTACTTCATCAGAAAAGGCAATTATGAGTGCCCCACCAACCCTCACAACCCTGGTTCCTCCTCCCAGGCAGCATCCTTCCCTGTTCCCTCCTGCCACGCAGCACTCCTCTCACATCTATTTTTGGGCAGCTCAAGGGCCCATAAGCTCCTGTGCCTTGAAGACACCTGCACGTAACAACACCCTGCTGGCATTGCCCCACAAACGAACCCCTCCCTGTCCTGGCTAGCAGAGGTCTCCTCACTGCCTTCACTCTCCTCACTGCAGCTCCTTGCCAGCACCCTCCCTCTAGAGTGGGGCAAGCGACCCCTCCCTACCCTATCAGACCTCAAACTTATCTCGTTCTGTGGGGCTGGTGTCTCCGGGGCACTCTGAATTACGGAATGACTCATCACAAAAGCAGCTGTTATGGGGGAGAACCTAAATGTAACTGCATGAGGGGTTCCCTAAAGCCTGCACGCCCTCCCGAGCCACACACAGCCTTCCTGGGCTGCCCACCACTCCCCCTCCCTCGCTTGCTGGCACAGCGATATTAAAAATCCTGTCATGCATATGCAATAACTCAGGCTTTTTCATTATTATTAGCAGTAGTAGTAGTACTGTCATTGTTATTGTTGTTATGGTAGCAGTATACCTGTATATAAACAGGAGAAATTGTCAGGTGGAAGACCGTGAGAAATGTGCACCATAAAATGCAATAGGATGCTTCATTATTTTTGCATGGGTCTGTGAGAAGATGGATGAAGCTCCTGTCTGGACACCACCTGCTGCAATGTCAGATTAGCAAAGCACTAGGGTCAGCACTCTGACAAATTCCAGCTCCAAATAATCCCTGGTCCCAGCTTTTCACACTTCCTACCATCTTTGCAGGGTGCAGAATCCCTGCTGGCCACTGACCAGCTTCACAGAAGTCCACCTTCTGCCCAGGGCAGGGCCATGACACACAACCACTCTCTCCTTGATTTCCAGCAGCTAGAGCAGTTCTTCCCCTCACCAGCTGCTCCCTCTCTCCCCCCTACCGAGAGTAAGCACACTCATCACCTTTGAATGCTCCTCACACAGGCTCACAAACCCTGGATGGGCCACCAGTCCCTTGCTCCCAGCAGAGCCTACAACGTGCTCCAGGTCCCAGAGCTCATCAGTGCACATGAGAGATTCCCAGACAATCACAGGGCTCCAAGGAAAAAAATCATTATTTCAATGATTTGTGGCAGCACAACAGCCTCTTTATTTCCAGGGGCACTTCACACTGCTCTTCTCCAGACACCTATGGAGCCCTTGCCCCACCACATGCACTCATTCACTGCCAATATTAAATCAGACTTTAGGGAGAGGATTGACTTGATAGTCACAATGGAAAGAGAGAAATGCCTGAAGCCTATTTGGATGTGAATTCCCATAGCTACCTCCTGCTGTCCTTCCCTCAGCTTCACCAGCTGTTGAGTGGACACAGCCAAACAGACCTGACTTTGCTTTAACTTAGTTCAATCACTTCAATTGCTTCGGGTGATGTCTGTTTGCAGGATCCTTTGGCTACTGAGGAGGAAGGTGGTGGTGGTGTAGGTGTGGAGTTTCTTCTCCCACTCCAGCCAAGGAGTGCTGACTGCCAACCTTTGTGGCAACGACAGGCAAATTGGTACAGAAAGGCCACCGCTGTTTAAATTTGCAAAAGCTACCAAGTAAGAGTTAAAGGTGCTTCTCAGAAGCATGAGGCTGTACTTTTACAAGAAAAAGCCTGTCTAAAGGTAGGGAGATGTTTTTTCTTGCAGATATGAGTCAGCAACTTCAGCATTGTAAAAGCTCTTTATATTTGTTTGGTTTGTTTATGTTTTCATGGGTGTTTTTTACAGAAAACCCCAATATATGAATTGAAAAGCATCCTAATTTCTGACAAGTTTTCACTTGGAACACATGATGAAAATATATACGCAATGCTAGTCCATTTTCAGCATTACTGAAAGATAGAAAAGCATGTTTTTTTCCAATGTAGAGCACACATTTCAGATGGGTTTCTGGGCTGCAAAACTCATTTGTATTTACACCATAAGTTACTCGTCTTCAGAGGGAGCAAAGCTACTTGTCTTCAGAGGGAGCAAGACTTCTTGATGCCTTCAAAAAGCTGCCAGTCCCAATCCTTCCCAGAAATTCAGCAGAGTCAGCTGATGCTCCATGTGAGTTCATGCAGATAGTCTATGCCAGGCAGGTGCTCTGCCACGCCAGAAGCCCAGCTAAGGGTAACCCAAGTAGCCAGTTCTGCATTTGGTTCAGGCTGAAGGATCAAACTTCCTTGCTCTCACACGAGCCTTACGAGACCTGCCTAGGGAGCAGAAGGATTTACCTCCTAGGCTACTGTGCACCGAGACATTGGTGCTCCAGAGTCCACAAACAGGTATCTGCAAATCATGGGTTTTGAACCCGCATCCAGGGCTGCAATAAGCTGTCCCTGCTGCCTCTCCTGCATGAAAAACACTGATGGCCAAGACTTGAAACACAACTGAGTCAAAGTGATGAGTCAGCCAGCAACCCCAATGGGGAAATATTTCACTGGCAGTTTTGACATCAGATTTGACATGACTGGCAATGGCATAAATCCCTGAGGACACACAGCATTTAGAGTGCAGCACAGAACAGCCTGGATACCATGCAGCTCTCACAGGGCTGCACACAGCTTTCTCTATTTAAAAAATCCTATAGCCATCCCATGCTCAGCATAAGTTCAACTTGATAAATTAGATGTAGAATACAGACCCAGTCCAGCAAGGACATTGCTGTGTAACAGCTGAGCTACAAATACTGCATGAACTATTTACAGTAACATGTGCCATCTCACACACTGCAGGCAGCTCCAATAACACTGCTGAAGGGATACTTAAAAAGTGAGAAGTTTGATATTTAGCATGCAAATCTAGAGGATTTAGGTAAGGATGCACTGGGATTTCCTTTCAGTGGTTCCGAGTCAAATCAACCCTGGTTTCAATTTTGACTTTAGCAAGGCAAGTTTCCAATCAAAGAGTGGATAAAATAGATAGGGTTACATGGGGCTATGGCATACTGGCACATCAAGCACGTGTAATCCCTTCTGCACATACAGGTTCATGCAGGTTTCACTGCAGGACTTGCATATTCCCAGTGCTTTACCTGTTTTTCATTAGCATTCCTCACCATTCTCTCCACTCTCTTCTGGTCTTTGCCGGAGACTGCCATACCCAGGGAGGTTGTATCATAATAATTTAAATGAGGGACACTTTTCCCTAGTTCTCTTCTTACTGAAATCTTTCTGTAGGTATAACCTGTACTACACACATGGCTATAGCAGTTACGAAAATGCTCTGAAAGAGTTCAAAATTATTTTATAGTAGTGGAACACTGCTCTCATTAGAGGGGCTGCATCACATTGATTAGCCACCTACACTAATAGCTACCCAAAGCATGACACAAAATTGAGATAACCCAAACACTTTCCATTAATCATGAATGACCACAGTCTACAATTTGCACATGTATGCATGTGCAGGGAACATATATCTGTTTGTGTGCGTGTCCATGTGAGCGTGCAAGGCAGGCAGAAAGATAAAAAGAAAGCACTAACAGCCCATGGGAGTTCCCCAAGGGATTGCTCCACATACAGGGAATAATAGTTAAGGAAAAGTGAAAAGAAGGTTAAAGCCAGACACATATCCATCAACTCAATTAAGACTCGAGGAGAAAAGCTAATAGGTGCCAGGTGGTATAAGGAGCTAATGCTCCTTCAAAGGTGGAGCAGCAGAGGAAGCGCTGGAGAAGGGGCTTGGCTGCCTGTGAGCAGAATTAATGGGTGGTTCTGGACTGGCTGAACTGCTGAGCCACAGCTTCTCAATGAGTTGTTAATGGGGAACATGGCAAGTTAGGAAGTAATGAGGACTTTGTCAATACAGCTGTGGATAAAAGTGGGTAAGGAACCACTTAAGAAAAAAAAAATCACACAAAAATCTGCAACTACAGATTCTGCACTTTCCGGTGCTTAAGAAATTACTTGCAATAATTTTGGAAGCATTATAGGGGCTGACAAGCAAAACATAACCACGAGACCGATCTTTTTACTAAGCTAGAAGCAGCAAGCAAGAAAGAAATCTTGTCAACAGTACCCTCATCTACAGTTCTTTTTCTTTTTTTTTTTAATTCCAAGGAAAGCAAAAGAATCACCAACCTAAATAATCCGCAGCCTCCTGCAGGCACTGCTTTTGCAGGCAACACCCAGCACAAGATAAATGGCTCCAGCACATCCAGCTGGGTGCAATACGGAAAGGGGACCCCATAAAGAGGTCCACCCTCTCCCTGTACCTCCATGCCTGCCAAAATAGCCATCTACGTGGTATCCAGGGTCAGCAGAACTGGCTTGTGTTGGTGCCAAAAAATCAGAGTCTCTGCCAAAGTGGCCAGATTGAAGGAATATGAGTTTGAGGTGGGAGAGGATCACACATTCATCTTATGGTTGGGTTTGCTGGCATTTAGGAACTGGGGAATATTTTCCAGGTTTTATAAGCAATTCTGGCCACTCTCCACTCCTCCCCCTCCCATGAAAGCAGCCCCCCTGCAACAAGAGTTTCACTACATAATCATTTTTCCCTTTTATTTCCTGTAAAGATAAACACTATTAAAAACACACTGTGTTCTCATTTCTTTACCTCCATGAAGAGCAAACCCAGAGCAATGCTCCCTAGAAACGAAGTGCCGGATTTATTCAAAGGTAAAAATCCCTTTTTATGTGTCCCCCAAGACTCTGAGGGAGGTACTGCTTTCTGAGCTGGAAAGTGCTAAGCCAGGCAGCAATACCACCATACTAGATTCCCCTCCCATACCCAGCCTCTGCAGGAGGACATGTGCAGCCTTTGCAGCTCAGCCTGGTTCAGAGCCAAAATCCAGGTGGGCTGGAGATGGGTGGGAAGAAAGGGATGGTCTTATGGTGCCACCAAGCCCTGCAAGTGCTGGGAGAATTCTTTGGCTGCATCCCACAATCCTCTCTAGCCTGGGCTTGGACTGTCAAGGAGGAGAAGGCCAAGACAGTAGCCAGGTTGGCTTCACAAAGAGCCAAGGACAACCCCTATTTCATGAAAATACTGCCTACAGCCAGATCCACACCATCCTTTGCACCAGCAGGGACGCAGAGACACCAAGGATGGGGAAAGACATCTGGACCTTCTTGCTTCCCTCTGGGCTTCTTACAAAATAAAAGCAATCGCCACAACTGGAGAGCAAATACAGCACACAGATACGCCACAAATCCTGCAAATATTTTGCACATAAAAGTGTCACGTTTAACAAACCCATCTCCCTGCAATGCACAAAACCCCATCACAAAAACCGAAACCACCAGAGATAAGTCACGGACCACAACACACGACCATGTGAAAAAACAAAGTATGGGAAATAGGTAGGAAGGCTCCTAAGAGCACTACAGAGAAGTCAGCCTCACTGTTCTCCTTTCTGAGCAGCAGAGGGTGGTTACATCCAGCTGGTGAAACTCCAGAGCTCCATGGAAATACCGGGGCTCACACTCATCCCTGCACCGCTCCCACTCCAGCACTAAGTACTAAAGCATGTTTGATTAGGCAGCAGGAGATGTATCTGCTCCTTCCAGAAGTGACCACAGGCTCTTGGCAATAACACCGAGTACTTGCTCTGGCCCTCAGCACACGCTGCAGTTGTTCACGGCCCTGCCAAGGGAAGGCGTCCTGCCAGACGGAGTATTCCAAACAAAGCAAAGAACAATCATTTTAAATAATCAGTATTTCAAGTGCTCTAACAAAGAGGACGTCTATTAAGGCAGCCTCAGAGAAAGGAAAACCTATTAAAGCAAATACTGAAAGTGATTTTTCAAATATCCCTGCCCTTTTCACTCCTGCACGGGGAAGTCTGAAGAAATCTTACAAAATCAGAGGCTCAGCTTTATTCACCCCTATACTTCCTCTGGTTCCAGTGGTATTATTCCCACCGATGGGAACTGCAGATCAGGTGAGGGTATTTACTAATTTTTTTTTAAACTTTCTGTGCGTACTAACCACTCTTGGACATGAGTTAGGCCTTCCACAATAGCAAGACTGGATGACAAATCCTGAAATTAAAAATAATTTAGAAAAAAAAAGAAAATTATGGATTCTTGTCATTTCCCTTCTGGTTTTTTTTTTCATACTTTGGAAATAACAGAACAAAGAGTGACAAACATGCTCACAGAGCGACCCAAACTTGAAAAGAAACAAAATGCCATCCAAAGGCAAATGGCAAAATTCCCAGTAACATCATTAATGCCAGAATTTCATCTTGTATGCTCTTCTGCAACTAATACAGAAGTATTTCAATTAAGATATCATATACCATTTACAACTACGCAGACACAATGAGACCCTCAAATGCTGCTTTTGAGATGCAGACCTCATCCTGAAACAACAGCCAAGCCCCATACGTACAGATGAGAGTTTGGCTCACATGTACACTGCAATACATACTCTGGGATGCAAATGTGAAGCCCAGCCTGATGAACCAGCTTGCATTTGCATCACTACAATACCCATCCTAAAAATTCATATCCAGCACTTTCTAAGCACCAGACACTCCTCTCATCTTTGCACTGGGGGTGCCTGGTTTAGGGTTGGTGAGAGTGTGGCAGGGAAGCAGCAGAGTGTGCCCCAGCACACGGCTGGAGACATGTTTTACAGGAGGGTTTGCTGGGCTTTTTGACTGGAGATGGATCTATTTTCTTGGTCAGCAATCTGTCCCCCGTGCTGGGCACCCTGCCTGCTGGCTTCAGGGGCATCTCTTTCTCACCTGACATCAGACCCTGAGTCAGGACAGGGCCACAGGTGCACCTCCCCTGCCCTGCCCATCCCTGCAGCAGGGACAAGAGCAGCACAGCTGGCACTTGCCACATCCCGGGTCAGGGCAGCCCTGAGGTCACTCCTGTGCCCCGTTACTCAGCGTGGCTGGAGCCCAGCGTTTTTAATGACTTCTCCTTTCTACACATTACTCTATTCATTTTCCACTTCCCCAGTTGCAGCTGTTTAGCCCTGTTAACACATAGGGGAAAAAAAAACTACGTTTAAACCCAAATCTGCTAGGCCAGAAATAGAAGTTCTCGTTTTCTTTTCCAAAACACAGAATAGCTGAGCAACAACGAAAGGAAAAGGAAATCTCTCCCAAGTGCACATCTGGAACCAATTTGCTGCCTGTAGCCACTGGGTGTCACTTTTGATATATATTGGTTCAGCCACGCAGCAGCTCAGGGAGAGAAGCAGATTTCAAGGAGGTGATCCTAAACTGAACCAGACTGCTCCGCAGCCTCTCACGCGCAGGCTGTAATTAGCAATTAGCCAGCCAGGCTGATTTATTAACAAAACATCCTCACCACGACACCAAGCACTGTGCAGAGCTTCTTACCTCTCAGTCTGCAGCGTGACTTTTGAGGGCTCCACGTTGGGGTTTTCCCACTCCATCTGTGGACAGTGCATGAAGTAGCAAAGGGTGTAGAGAGCCTCTGGCTCCCAGTAGAAGGATCCCTGCTTCTGGTGCATTGGTGTCCCATTCCCGTGCTGCTTGGCATTGAGGGGCTGCAGGTGGTGCATCGCTCGGGACACCAGGTCACCTGGAAAAAAAGCAAGAGCCAGGTGACTACCAGGGCTTTTCAACCACCTCCCCTGAGTTTGCCTCCTGAAAGGCACACTGGGTTGGTCTTCCCCTCCATTGAACCTCACATATGCAAAGAGTAGAGGGTAGGACAGGATCCTGGGTGTTACTCATCACCCCGTTGAACTTTTCCTGGTGTTTTACGTGGTGTGGTGTGACCTACCCAGGCTGCAGACAAGCCCACAAAGGGCTGCAGGAGAGAAGTGTTTCTGCAAAGATGGTGGCATGGGCACCATCAGCCTGGCCAATCTCAGCACCAGCACGAGAGCCGGCACGCCGAGGCCAGGATCACAGTTACCTACTTAGCAGCCCTTGGAAGATGCCAAAACCCCACAGCCCCCAAAAGTGACCATGCAGGGTGGCACCAAAAGCTGCATGCTCCTGGTCAGAGGGGCAGTGAAATCCAGCCCCTTGGAATGAGGAAGGAGACAGTCAGATAACCCACAAAGCACTGCAGGAGGATGATAATGAGCATGTGGGTGAAGGAAAAAAGGGGAAAAATACTGATAAAAGACAGTATAAAAAATGGGCAACCAAAATTAGTTTTTAAGCCCAGGCTAGGCCTGGAAAACTTCACGGTAGCAGAAAAACAAAACCTATGAAGTAGGCTTATCCGGCCCCCCAGGTTTCCAGAGCACAGAAGATGGACAAAGAGGAAGATGCTCATCATCCCCACTGTACCAACATAGTCTGGGCTGCTCCCTACACAGCAGATATGGGAATCCAGCCACAACACGTGAACTGGGATCAGCAAAGCCAGCAAGATTAGCAGGCAAATATATGGGCAAGCAGCAGGGCAGTCTCTTAGCACAACACGGATTGTAACTAATTAACTAAAGCATCTCTCTCCAAGGCAGTGAATTTTATGTTTGCTGACTAGTGACCACTCTATCAAAGGCAGGGAAACAACTGTGGTTACAAACTGCCTTTTTTCACATGTTCAAATCATTCTGAGAGTGCTTTTGGGGGAAATAATGATCTCAAATCAAATCAAATTGGTTTGTTTTAAATGAAAATCTGAGCAAGAACTCTCTGGGTCATTCTTAAGCTATACAAAAGCAAGTGATGAGAAAAAGAGGACATAATTTTCCAGCGTTAAGAAGAAGTCACGCACTTTCTCTTACTTGCTTTTCCCAAGTGACCACTGAGCACTGAAACTTGGAAGGAAAAGTTTAAAATGTACACCAAGGTAGGAGCATAAAACCAGTTGTTGGGGGATAAATAATGAACTCCTGGGCAAACTTAAAGGAGAACCACTCTGACGGTGTGCGTGGCTGAACTACAGCTTTTTGCAAAGTCCCACCTCTTTGAACACGACACATCACCTCTCCAGCCTGACTCACAGAGAAAACGCTGCTGTTGCAGTGATAATGTGTAGCAGGGAGAATAGAAATGTGTCACTTAAAAATCTCAGCCCAATCCTCCAAAAATGTACCCTTAAAACCATGAAGAGAAGAAAACTGTTGGCATGAGAAAACTGCAGAGTCCATGTTTTCAGGGTTTTGACACAATTTTTTGCTTCACTCTGCAATATTCTTCTGATTCAAAGCTTCCATTTAAAAATAGCTTTTGTCTTTTCCATCTGCCAGGAAATTGCCATGATAGGACCAATCTTGCAGCTTTGCATGCACATAATTCCAAGAGAAACTATGCATGTGGAAAGTATGCAGGATCAGGTCTGCAGAAGAAACAGATGTGCTTCTGAGAAGACTCCCCCGTCCTGCACAAGGCTATCTGCAGGCAACCAGAAGCAGCAGGAAAATTTGAGACCTCCTTCACTCAGCCCACTCTAGTCGCAGCAGATGTGCACTGCCAAGTCTAGCACAGGCCAATTTAACTGCTAGCAGCCTTGTTGATAGTAAATTCCTCCCTTTTTCTCCAGGAAAAAAGCCCGCACTTCTATGCAAAAAAAAATTGCACAGAAGTGCTGGCTGCAACATCCAGCTTTACCAGTAATAGTAAAGGCAGAGAAAAGGGAGACATACACGAAATTCAGCCTTTTCAGACCCAAGCCATTACAGCACTAAAGCATGTGAGTAAAGTTAAGCACACAGCCAGTCTTAGGTCAGTGGACTGACACAGCAGGCACTAGAGAATGCCTCTGACTTCTGTAATGAATGATGAATAAAACTTCAGATGCAATGTAGGTCCAGATTCTGGCAGCAGCATTACTTCACCCCACTCCTCCCTGAGCGCTGGGGTGATGTGACCTCAATGACACGCCCAGGACCAGAGGAAGCTGCACGGTGAATAAGGACGGAAAGCAGCAGCAAGAATGACATAGGCAGGACAGGCAGCTAAGCATCACTGCTGATGCAAGGCTGGGGGAACTTAAGCCTTGCTGAAAGGCAAAGCTCCAATCCGTATCAATACGACCAGGAGTTCATCCTTTTATGCTGTATTTCCTCTACTGCTTCCTTAAAAACCCAAAACAATTCATACCATTAAAGCTGAATGAATGCTTTTTATATTTAAGCCTCATTTAATTATATCATATCAAGAACTGATTTGCTTAGATCTTTCTTTTGCCTTTGCTATGCTGTCTCTGGTCACATTTGAAATAACTTCTATATTAACAATTATTGTAACATTTCTTTACCAATAAGTTTACTTACTTCTTTGGGTCAACTCTAAGCCTGAACAATCAATACCTGTGAAACACTGAGCTTCACAGAGAACAGTAAGCAAGCATAAAAAGCCCCATTATATTGGTACCCGACAGGCAGAGTTGTGGAGGCAGGACAGGAATCACTGCTCGGTTTTATTCCACAGTGTAATCTCGAACAATCTGATACATGCCCCAGTGCCCTTTGCCTCCTTCAGCCGCATCCAGTTACAGCAACAATTCTCCAGGGCAGAGACCGTGCCTTAGCGTATCTGTGCTCCAGGATCAGTGCCAAGAAGGCACGGAGAAGCTGACAGGCACATGCACACACTGCATGGTAGCACTTAGGCAAACTCTGTAAAATGTAGCACAGTGCAACATCTGGTTCTAGGTGTGTGTGTGTTGTCTTTAATCCCTACCAGGTTTTGCTCCTTCTATTGTTCCTTGCTAACATGCTTTTGCTTCTCCATTTCCTTCCTAAGAATGTACCAAGAGTTGAGACTCTCTTTGATTGCAAGGCACTCCAAAGCCCATGGATGTGAAATCAGCATCATGATGGGACTCACTCATCTGCTCTCCAGCAATCAGCCAACTCCAGTCTCATCTGAGAAACTCAAAATACACATGCTCTCCTTGCCAGCTATAAAAGCTGTGTTGTATATGAACAACGAGGGCAACCTTGAATTTATGGCCAAGCACACAGATATAAGCCCCCTCCACAAGTCTGTGCCATCCTTTCATCAATGTCAGCCACCTCTGCTCTTCAGGGCTGTGCTCAGCACAGAAAGGCTCTGCAAGGGCAGGTTACCTGCTCACAGCATTGCTGGCTTTTCTGCTTCTTTGCTGGCTCTGAAATTACGTCTCGGCTGTACCAGCTGAACACATCCGAAAGGCCGATAAATTCCTTGGTGCATCATTTCCAAAAAGAACATATCTAAAATAAAATTCCCAGCAGCTGTGTTGACCCTGTAACTCCATGAATGAGGTTCCTGATGGCTGCGGCATCCTGACCCATAGGGCTTGGCAGGGATCCCTGTCTTGCCCTCCACTGATCAAATTCTCACCCTGCACCACCACCTAAAGAACAGACTGGGGAGCTGATCTGCCTGACAAGAGACCTTGCCAATTTTATTTTGTTTTAAAATTAAACTCAATGAAAACTTCCGTAATTTATGCAACATAAGCCAAGTGAGCCAACGCACAAACTGCTTTGCAGGCACAGCCAGGGAGATGAAAACACCACATTATGCAGGGTAAACACAAGAAAAAAGAAAAAGAACAGCGAAGTGGGGGGACATTTCAGGACATTTTTGCTGCCAAAGCTGGGAAGCCACAACTAGAGGACAGGCTCGCAGAGGGCAGCAAAGGCAGCGGCCAGCCCCAGGCTGACACTGCCTCGCAGCCCTGATTCCGGATGGGGAAGGGCTCCAGGAATGCAGCTCCACACTGGAGCCTGTCAGCACAGAGAAGAAACGCCGTGCCTCGCACACCAGCTACCAAAAACCCATGAAACCACCTCTGCACTGCAGTGTGAGCAGAGCTGCCACTGCAGCTGCCAGCATTTTATCCTTCCCATGACTAAAGCAGGGCTCGCCCCTTGCTGCTGCTGTCAGTTCTGCACAGCCGGTGAACACGAGGTCCACATACGTTTGATTTAAAGATTGAAAATATTATGTAATGTGCATGTTGTGACACAGGCCTGGTTTAAGGCAATACTGAATATTTAAGGAACAGCTTCACTGACTTCAAGCCAAAGATACGATGTGACAGGAAAAGCAAAGCTGCTCTCATCTACATGGGGATGCGATACAACATACAAAAACAACATGTAGCATGTAAGTGGGCAGCTTCAGCCTGAGCCCTCTCTCCAGTGACCAGCAAAGCTTTTTTTTTTTTTTAAACTGTGTTTGGCTTCAATAAAAGCTGTTATCACTGCTTTTACTATGTTAGAGCCCAGTGTTTAAAGAATAACACATCTGTTTCCAATTTTGCAGTGAGGGGGGACAGAGGAAGGCAAAAAAGAAGGAAGAGAAAGAAAATGACATACCCAATGCCCACGTCTGAGAAGTTTCCTGTGGGATTTTTTGATCTGTCATGATGGACCTGATGATGCTATCCTGCCTGCCTAGGAGCAGGCTAACTATTTTCAGACCAATAAACTGCCAGAGCCAAAACCATTCAGTATGCCTGCAGAGCCACAGCCCTGAGGTGAGTGACACAGACAGATCCTTATGCAGCTGCTCCTTATGACACCTACCTCATGCTTTTCTTGTTCCAAAAGCATGTTCTAAAACTACCAGAACAACTCAGCAATTATGTCCTTGCACACCAAAAATGAGCCACACAGTTCTTTGACCTGTGTCTTTCCTTCAAAACCCAGAGGAGAGAGAGGAGCATCTGTTTCCACCTCAGCTGCCTTCCCACTTGGTGCCCTGCTGGGGTACTGTGTGAAGCAGCAGGAGACCGTGTTTCTAGCACGACAGCATTGTGCAGGCAGTACCCACCAGTCTGATAACGCTGGTCTGGTCATCCTTCCAGCTGTCTTTGACTCCTCTGTGTGCAGTCTGCACTTGGGAGTCATGCCCTACAGTGGTGCATGTTGATAGCAGCAGTGTTACTGCTCTGCTGTGCTACCTGGGTGAGTATTTCCTCTGGCAAGGAGCAGGCCAGAGCCATAGACAGGAGCTGTGTCTGTCTTTCAAAGCCCTGAACAACCTCCTCTGTCCTATCCAGTCCATGAAAAGGAGGAGTATGCATCAGGGAGCTGCATTCTAGATGCTACCTTCATGTCATGGTCAGTAGATTCCCCCCTTACAAGCATGTGAGTCAGGTACAAAACTAATTTTCCTGACCTAGATTCATTGCACACTTCAATGTTAATGTCCTGGATCTATGTTTTTGCTCACAACCAGCTCTGGAGAGACTGTATTGAAAACATGAATTTATAACCCTGACAATAAACCATGGTCTATTTAATCAGATTGCTTAGCTGGTAGCCACACCCATTCTGCATCCTTCCCCAAGTGTAGCTAAGTCTCTTTCCTCTTCTACCTCCTGTTGCCTCTGGTTCCTGCACCAAAGTGACACATTGGTGCAGTTTGCCCCACTACACACCTGTCAGCACATCACTGCAGCTGAATATGAGCACTTGAGCTGTGTCTCCTGTACCAGGTCACCCTCCGCCACCCAAGCCATCCCTACACTCTTGATTCCAGCTGCGCTGTTCCTCCATGTTCCTCTGCCTCCAGTGGCACATCAATCTCCATGTTTCAAAAGGCAGCTGAGCCAAAACTGCTCGAGCAAAACCTGTCCTCAAATGATTTATTGTGGGGTTTTCTATTGTCAACTCAACACTACTCATCTATACCAGGAAAGGAGTGTGCACAGAGATAGGGTGGCTGCACACTAGAAAGAGTGCAGAATGTACTTCTCAGTGTGCATGCTCTTAGTGCAAAGTATCTTCAAACATTAAAAAGTTACGTTGTTCTTGGCACAGAGTATATTCCAGATTTTATTCCAGCTGCCTCAGGCTGTGGGTGTGCTTGGGGTGCCATAACCCACAGTCAGTAGAGCATCCAATGTGCAACAAATTCATCGTTGAGCTCACCTTGCAGAAACTTCCCCAGCTCTGCCATCTCTGCAGTCCCAGACTGTGCCCCTATCTGCTATCACAGGCAACCTTTTCTTCTCCTAAAAGCCATTCATCTCTTCCACATGAGAGCAAAAGAAGGAACTGTGGTTCAGGGTTCAGAATTCAGAAGACAGGACCAGGATGCAAGCAGCCCATTTCCTGGCAGTGGCTTCCCTGTGGCCTCCCACAGATCATTTAATCTTTTTATCTTTACTTACCCCACCATCACAAGAAGCTTCTATTTATATTACAGAGTAAGTGTTTGCATGCAATTTAGTGTTTGTAAAGTCTTTGAAGACTGATAAATTAGGGATTGGATATATGCCATTAAAAAGCCACAATAATAATTAAACCCTCTCAAGTTCACATACCTATTATAACAACACTTACACGTTTAGACTCTCCAATCCAACCTGGCAAGTGTGATGTTTGCGTCTGATTCCCCTTAAGCCACGTCAGCTTCAAACAAAACAAGCTTTGACTCGGATGAGCTACTCATGTGTTGACCTAATGCAGAGTCTTCCCCTTGCAGAACACCTTATGGACCACCATTCCTGCATTTTCTTTGGCCTGACACAGACCCATGTCCTCAAACAGAATTTAAGAGTGACCATGGCTGAGCAGGCCAGCTGAGAATGCTCACCCTGACCTGACCAATTGCCTGTGCTCTGCACAGCAGGGCCAGGGAGGACTGCAAGGAAAGGAAAATACCGTTTGAACCCCAAGTGTGTTGTGATGCATACATTCAAAGGGAACAGGAGGCTGTACCTCAAATGTGGTGTAGATGGGGAGTTCTGATTTCTGGAAGAGTTCACATTTGTGTATTGGGGAAGGCTGGTGGGAGGTTGGAGCTCCAGCACTCCCCACCCACCATGGAGATGCCTTTTGTCTCTAAGCATCAAACCTGAGTGGGCTTAAACACTGGAGGTAGAAGCCCTGGAGGAACAAAACTACCCTAGGCTTGTCCCCAGGAAAGGCAAAGATGGCTGAGTGTCACCCATGGAGGCAGCCAGGGAGCCCCCAAAGGAGCACTGAGGACCCAGACGAGCAGCAAGACAAGCTGCCCCTGTTACCCAAGACAGAAACTCAACCCCTTGGTCAACAGGGCAGTCAACACGAAAATAAAGCCTGAGCAGGATGCAACCTGGTATTTTCAAATTATTCTTCCTCACACTTCATTTCAAATGATAAATAAATGTATTGTTTTATGGCCAATGATAGTGGGCATCTCAGGGGGAAGAGAAGAAAAGCAAGACATTGTTTGGGACTATTAAGTGACCCACAACCCTTCCTGTGCATAGATGCAGACAGCGAATGGAGGCTGTGGTCCATCAGGCAGAGAGGGCAGCAGGGTGAACAGGGTAGCAGCTAGGAAGCCTGCAACCAGGCAGCCCTCAACAGAGGCAAGAAAATACCTACCATTTAAGCACTGCATTCATCTGTCTTCTGTTCTCTGCTGGGGGGTTTGCTCTGTTGAGGAGTATCTCAACAGCTTCTAACTTTTACACACAGACTGGATGATGTGTGGATATTCAGAAGGAGGAATTGCAAATTAGAGACACTCAGAAAGCAGGTGAGCAGGGACCTAGAGACCTTGGACAATATCCCAGTGGAGCGCTCTTGAAAACTGGGAAAAGCATCACCTTATCCGGAGAGGTGATACACAGGCTGTCAGCCTATGGCCAAACCCTATGCTAAAGGGAGCACTTCCATCTGAATTGCAAGTTTGGGCTAGTACTTCTGCTTAGCTCAGCACTGTGCTCTATGAACCAAATTGTTCACAGGGAACAAGCTTGGTCTTACTCTACAGTGCTGCTTAGTCTGAGAAATACATCTGACAAACAGGGCTTTTGTTCTGGCAGTAAATTAGCAGAGCGCTTATGACAACACTCCTTCAGATGCCACCCTTCCAGCAAGAACCTTTACCCTGGCATTTGCTGCTAAGCCTAGGTTTAACCTCTTATTTAGAGCACATGAATCAATTTGTACAGCTCCTGCAGTGCTCCTTCCCGTTGGCTGCAGAGGATTGAGCCTAGATGAAAAGGCAAGGGAGGGGATGCAGACTTTCATCATCTCCTCAGCTGGGGCTGCGAGGAGAAATGAAAAACAGTATCAGCATGTGCAATCACATTCCTACTTACACTTGAGCAGCTACCCTTCCTTTCATCCCTAAAAGGGTGCCCAGATCCACTGGGAAGCTGTTGTTTTGGAAATATATACATTCAGCACTGTGGATGCAAAGAGAGGATGATGTATAATGAAACGAGGGAATGAAGGGTGGCATTTTTCCAATGGCAAAAAGGAAAACCTTGTTGAGACCTGAGTGGTGATGGGAGGAAATACCAGCCTGAACACCACATCTGGGCACTGCTCTAAGTTAAACACCATTCAAAAGCAAAAAACCTCTCATATCAGCATTGTTAAGTCATATCTTCAGATTGTCACAGTTTAAAATAAAAATGATTATTCACTGCAGTTAACACTCAGAGTGACACCAGCACCAGTCACTGTGGTTTGCACATGTCTGGGTGGCAAACTTCTCACCCAGGAAAACCATAGGAGCTTAGCCATTTTTACACTCAAAACAAGCCCCAAACAGTTTCTTGCTCTAATCTGAAGATGTATACTAAGACACGCTTCAGATGACATCCTAAGCCACGGTTTATCTCCCTGTGCTGTTTGAGACACACAGCCTTCTACAGCCTTACAAACACACCTCAGACACTAACCCCTTACAGTATTTACCCCAAGGCAGTGACGGTCAAGTATTTCTTGGTGCCAGGATTGGTGCCCTGTGCACTTTAAGGCTCTGCTTTGCCTTCTCACCACCTATGTGCCCACACAAGGGAAAGAGGGTTCTCCTTCACGCAGAAAAGCAGCAACGACCTTCAGTTATGAGCCTCATTCCATCTGCATTTGGTCTCCAAGCCAGCAGCGGTATTTTTAGATGGCTGATGAATAGGTGTCTTGGAGCATTATGCAGTCAAATATAACATAAATGTTTGTGGATTGCAAACATGCATATAAAGAAGTTAGGAAAAATATTCAAAGGTCAAAACGCAGTATCATGGGATCTCTCCACAGCCAAAGCTCTTCCTAATGTTCCTTTTTTCTATTCAGTCTACATTTTTTTTTTCCATCTGAAAGGGGAAGAAATGAAGGAAAAGAACTAGAAATCTAAGAGAATCCCCAAAACCTTAGAAAAAAACCCAAACAGACTGATCCCCCGTCTCCTCTAGGTCTGGTCTAGAAACATGGGAAACTTCAAAGAAAAATTTAGGGGGAAAAAAAAGGAAAAAAAAACTCCACAAAAGTCCCATGAAATATTTTCTCTAAGACTCAACAGTGAAATACTGTCAGGCTACTGTTTAAAATCCTATTATTTTTGCTGTGCTTCAGTTCTTCCCAATGTTCTCTATAAAATAAGCATTTCAAATGAAATTACATTATTTTAAAACACACTGTAGTAGGCAATTACAACTCCTGAATACTAAATGCCAATATAACATAGACCAGATTTATTGTTGTTCCTTAACTTTCTGCCATGTTCATTATATTTTAATGAATAAGGTTTCACATTAATTTTTTAAGCCTTTGCCTTGGAATCACGCATTTCTGCTGTAATTGTGGTACAGAATTAGGTGTCTATTTACATTCTCCTCCTAAGTCCTGGAGACGAAACATCCCTTTGATTTTTTTTTTTCCCCTAAGTCAGCAACACCACCTCTTCTTCCGCTTCTCTGGAGAGCATCCCTGGGCCAGTGGCACTGCCAGCTAGGCAGTGTCCCAGCGAGGATCAGTGCCTGCTGCCTGCTCCTGAGCCTGGAGATGAGAGCAGAAGCATCAGCCAAGCAGGATTTGGCAGGACCAGAGCAGCATCCATGAGTCCAGTTGCACCTGTCTGGCCAGGAGGACTCCTCAATGGCAGCATTTCCATGTGGTGCTACCCTCCCTCTCTGGTCATGTCTGCCATCCCACCTTTCCCCTGCCTTCTGTCACACCCAGGGAGACCCAGCTCACCAAAATGGTCTTTTCTAATACACTGACAATATATGAAAAAACAAAGGGTGCAGACACAGGAGGGCCATTGTGGATAGGGCAAGGTGAAGCTAGCACATTCACCTCATGAATCTCTTCTTCCCCTAGGACAGACTGTAAAAAAATTAAGAAGATGTGTGCTGAAATGCAGGTGCTGGGCAGAACACAGATCTCATTTGTAAGCTGCTGTCTTCCAGGGGATGGATTTGATTCCCTGGTCTCAAAGCCTCCAGCAGCTCAGCAGCTGGTCACACTGCTCCATGCAAGGATGCTGGGTAGAACTGAGAGAAGGGGAAGCCTTTCCTGTTCATGCAGACACTTGCTAATTCCAGTTATTCTGCATACTTACAATACTTTAATTATTCATGTCAATAAACGATAGGAAATCTCATTCAATTAGAATTGCTTTTTTAAACTTTTTTTTTCCTAAGATAAAATTAAATTGCTTTATTGCAAGATCAGTCTTTGCCCTTGTTTTTGTGCTCTTTTGAAGAGAACAGAAATGAAATCCTGGCTCCTGGGATACTGAAAGCTGATGGACAATGCAGACACATGCCTGGGGACTGTTCACTCTGCTGGTCCACAGGCCAAGCTTCTGCCCTCGTCATCCACTTCTGATTGCCATCTCCTCCTCCTCATGATCCTCTTCTCAAGTGCTATCCTCTTAATTCCCTCCTATCCAGAGAGTCTCCCTCATCACCTTTATTCACTCCCTCAAAACCAGGCACTTTTCCCTATTTAATCCTTCCTTCATATCTCACTTTCTCCATGGCAATGCCTGCCATATCCTCTTTCTTCTCCACAGTGTCCATCCCCCTCACACCACCAGGGCAACAATAAATCCTCTGTTGCCTTCTGCCTTCATGCCTTTATGATCCTCAGGTGTTCCCCCCACTTCCTCCCCACTGTTCTGCATTTCTGCCCCACGCTGCGGTTCCCCACCCACACTCCATGGCAGAGGTTTTGCTGTAACCTCTGGCTCACAGCCACTGCTGATGCCAGAGACAGACACACAAGCACTGAACAAAGTGCAAACCTACTTGTATCCCCCTCACTGCTCCATTTTCCTCCCATTTCATGATTTTTCCTCTAAACTCAAAGGGTTTTGCCCACGAACATGCTCCCTCCACGTTTCACAACTCTGTTTTGAACTCTGCACCAGCACTGCTCCACAGCACAGATTTCTATCCAACTGAGCGTATCAAGCCTTGCAAGCTTTGCCAGTTACTGCTCTTCCCACTGCTGCTTCCCTGACATGCATCTGCTTGCAGCAGCCAGGGAGGATCCCTCGAGTTGGCCTCGAGGGCTTTCTGGAGGGCTACCAGCCTGTTGGATGTGCCAGCCTCTCTGACAGCTGCGTCCAACTCCCACTGACATGCTCTGTTCTTCCAACTGGCCACCCTGAAGAGTGTTCTGCCTGTGTCGGCAGTCAACAGATGCACAGAAAGCAAACCCTACCAACCAAGCATTTGAATCTAAGGTAGGACACTTAAGAGGTGATAGAGTTCAAACTGAAAATGGGATGCGGTGCTCTATCTAAGAAGTCTGGGTTTTTGGGTTGAGTACAAAGGCCCAAGAAAAATCCAGAATAAAAAACCCACCCACCCTGAAACACCCACAAATTACTTATTTATTAAACCCAAACCACATGAACTGTAAGAAAGAGAGCTGTATCATGCATAATTTAGTTGGCACACAGACAGTACTGTTGTGTGTTTCATGCGCGTGAAATAAATGAGCATAAATTACTTCATTTGAATAACACTGAACACCTGATTCCAGAGATGGAGCAACACTTCACACTAAGGCTCTTGGCTTGTTGATGCTGCAACAAGCAGAGCAAATTAAAATTAGCAAGCTGAAAACAGAAATTCATCTTGGGTCTTGTAGACAAACATCCACACGGCTCATGAACAGGAGGAAACTGAACCGTGATGAGATGATGGAGCTACAGAGGAGACTCCCATTGATACTGGAAGTGCCTAAAAATGAACAAGAGATCCCTATACATGTTCTTTATGATGCTGGTAACACACAATCAGTAATAAGAACAGCAGTAGGTTGGGCAGCCTGCATCTTCATGGATTTGAGTATTTTTAATTTCTCCCCAAAATTTCGTAACAGACCTCAGGAAAAGAATACTTGACAGAATTTCTCACAAACCTCAGAAAGAAACCCACTTTTTTGTCTGAATGATTCTGTTTTCCCACACACAGTTTCCTGTATCTAACTAGACCACAAACATGTGATTGGAATGCTTCTCTCTTAAGAAAAAAAGAAGTTTAAATAAAGCACTTCTGGTAACTTTATCTCCATGTCACATAAGGATGCATTTGGCCTTTGCCTCCTACCATTTATTTGTGCCAAAAACCACATTTTCAGATTTTGACAAATATCAGATTTCCATATTTCTCAAAAAGTGCTTTGATTAATAGCAAATAATTTATCTTTCAGGAATAAATTCCTCTGGTGCAGGTTTGAGTTGTAGGGTTAGAGAAGGAAGTGCAGGTAAAGGACCTCTAACAGAAGTTGATGTAGCTCTGCCTTAAACGTGTGACAAGATTTCCTTTACTTATTGCAGCCTTCAGCTTTCTGCCTGCCCATCACAGAACAGACATCTCACTGAAATGAGACAGGACACCAATACAACAGACATTTGCAAGTCTGGCCAGGCTGAGAGGTGCTTTCAAATACAACACAGAGAGGATGAAATAAAGCATCTTTCACCTTTAAAACTGAGAGCAATGCATGCAAACAAGCCATAGGCCTTGCTACAAGTCTGCACAACACTTCTTTCCTCCTATAGCTTCAGCTTCTCCTTCAGCATTACACAGACCCCTCATTTCTCCTCAGCAGAACCTCAGGTAATGCACTTAGCTTTGCTTTACTTTGAGTAAAGAAATCCAAACATTTTCAACAGCCTGGTACTTACTGAGTTCAGCGATGCTGCCCACGCGTGTGGCAAGTAGAGACTGCTCAATGGTCCTTAGCTCTGACTGGCTGAACATCTGCACCTCCCCAGGCTTGTTTGACCTTTGCTGGTCCTTGTGAAGGTTCAAGCTGTCGGGCAGGCAGAGAACACCTACAGGGAATAAAAAGAAAGGAGAAGTCCGATATAATTTCAGCCAGTATGGTAACTTTGCTGCCATTACCACATAGTTTTGGGGACATTTCAAGACACAGCCTGCGTATGCAGAGCTCAAAGACAACCAACATCTGTGACACAATGTCACAGATGATTCATGAAGAAGTGGCCCTTGTTAGCCCTTCTGAATATCTTCAAGCTGATTACGATGTCACCTAGGGATAATTCTTACAGAAAAACCTAGGAGGAGTGCTCAAGGAGGAGTTCAAGAGGGTTCCAAAGAGGCCTCCAAGAAACTACTCCAAACCTATACAAAATTATTATAAAATGGTATCTCAGAATTCCTAAGGATTTGCTTTAAAATTATATATGAGACAGACAATACATTTACACGTTTTTCCTGCAAGGAGATTTCACTGTCAGCTGCAAAAATAAGGGACAGCATCAAGATGCTGTAAGTGTCACTGATGGCTGATTGAATTTCTTTTGTAAATACAGCTCCCAGCAATTGAACTGCTTGGGCTCCAAAAGCCCATTATGTAGAAGCCCTTAGAGCAGTGAATTTTTATGGTGCAGGGCAAAAGTAAAGCTACTGACATAAAATGATTTACATACACATTCATCCAGGCACAAAAGTCACTTTCTGCCATGACACATAAACCCTCAGGAATAGATGGAGGGCATCTATTTATTCACCAAAATCATTGTCATGCTAAAAATCAGAACTTATTTACAAGAGCAAACACTCATTACCAGACTTGGGCAAGAGCTGCGTTGGTCCAGCTTGGAGAGCAAGCTCTTCTCCCTTCCCAGGCTCTGTGTACAGTCAGCTATGGCTATGCTTTTCACAGCATCACCTTCCCACTCCCTCTGGGACATACACAGGCAGAGAGCCACTGGAGGCAGTGGAATTGTACCCCTTTACGATGACTAAATATCATCTTATCTCAAAATATTACCTTTGAAAAGAAGCCAGAGTAGGAAATGTATTTTTTCCAATACTTTTTATTACTCCTTCCTTTAAATACAGAGTGTAGGTTCTGCCCTTACAGGCCAAGCAGACTTTGCAAAATACATTAAGGAATAGGTACATATTTAATATTTTTCTTTAAGGGAAGAACTTGCTTAGTTTCCCAGCTCAGTAAATATATGACATCTAACTCTACCAACCAATAATTCTGTCAACAGACTGACAGAACTGTCAACTCCTTTGGAGCACTGCAATCAACTCAACTGCTTTGGAGCACTGCAAGACCAGGAAACGCACATGAAAGGAGATGCTTCTCAGGTATCTTGTCAGCTTCACCAAACTGCCTTGGATTCCCCTCCTCACAGCCATTTCCTCCCTGCAACCAACTGCATCTGCAAGTTATATTTGTAGCACAGACATAAAAACATCCTAAAAAGGTTCAATGAGCCCATTCCAAAGAAAAAAGCAGGGGTATACACTGGGAAAACCAAGACCAAAGGTCTTGTCCACCACGGCCATGAGACAGCAACCTAAACTAGGATCACCCTCCACACGCAGCAGCAGCACCAGAACAAAATCCCCAACAGCTTGTTCAAATCTTGGAGATGGAGGAGCAGGAACAGATGTAATTCCCAGCCCTGGCTCTCGTCCCAGGCTTATAACAACCCCATGAACGTGTAGAAGGTCATGAGAGAGTAACACAACTCACAAGGAAGTGCCCTGGAGAGAAAGAGCAGGACACCTGACACAGCACCAGGGAGGGAAGAATTCAAAGCCGAGAGGTAAGGAATGAAAAGCGACAACAGCTTATCAAACAAGCTCTTCAAATTTCCCTGCCATCACTCAGTGGTTGACTCTCATAAACACTTGGTGCACTGATCAACATTTATATTCTGTGGATGTACAGAGCTCGGGAAGAACAACACCTGCATTTAAAATGCAGGCTTGCCCACATTTTTTAGTAAGTACTCTCTTTTTTTTTTTTTTTAGATTCTTCTTTATAATTTTAATGGATAGAAATTAAGACAAAATTGAAAGAGTCTTCCCTGCAGAAAACAAATGCAAAAATGATCTAATATTCTAAGAGATTTTTAAAAAAAAGAAATAGAGCACAAGCAGCTTTATGGTATCTTTAAAAAATGAATTGGATAATTTTTCTGCGAAAACACGCCTTAAGTGTGAAAAAAAAATACTGTTTTAAGCTAACTTTACAAATAAAATTCAAATCATTTAAAATGATAATTATGTACGGAAGATATTTCTACAAGTGATTTATGCAGTAGGATATAAAAATTTTATTCTCTACTTTGCCTATGACTCTGTTCCCACAGCCAGGCCTTTGCCTTACAAACAGCCTTGATGATTAATTACTCTGGTCTTTAGTGAGGGGAGCATATTCTTAGGCTCTTGGAGAGAAAAGCACCAATGAAATGCAAAATGAGCCATTGTCAGAAAACTTAAATTATAGGCTGTGTCATGCCAAAAGGTTACACTTGGGCTGGTGATTAGCAGAGAGACACACAATAGCCAAACATCTGATTCTTGTATCAGCTTCAAAACTATAATTGACCACAGCAAGTGACCAATGGGGTGATGGAAGATTGGTTTCTAACTCATAATTTTGCTGGATCAAATCTGGTTTTCACAAGCATGAAGAAAAGGAATTTTATGGCTTGGGCATGCAATTCTACCAATCTTTCAACCTCAATGTTTCCCCCTAAAGTGTTAAAATGAATAAAATGCTTTTTAGAAGAAAAACCCACTCTTTTTATCAGTGTTTGATGTAAAGCTCAAATTTTCTGATGAAAGGCTACAGCAGGGAAGAAGAGAGCACGCCAAATTGAAGAGGAGGGGGAAAAGATAAACACTTTGTGATTATAAACATCTTTTTTATAGATAGAAACATCTACAAAGCCACCACCATCTTTACTAGTTTGGCTACAGTTCAACTTCCTTATTCTAATTCTCTGCCAATTGGTACTGTTCACTTGCTTTTTCAGTCTTACTGTGTTGAACTTGAGACAGAGTTTCCAAAGGCCTGAAACCCAGGACCTTTTCCCTCTTCCTTTTCTCGCTGTCACCACCAATTTTATCTGTCATTCCACACCGAAGATTTCCGTGCAGTATCCTCCAAAATGAACAGTGGTACCTGTCTTTCCTCTCAGCTGGCACTGTTCAATGTCCTTCCCTTCCGCATGGTTACTCAACCCTGTGCGCCTCTTTGCCCATTATTTTATCCCTCTTCTTCCCTGCGATTCACTGGAGTGGAAATCAAGCAGTCAGCTGCTGCCCGATGAATCCTGGGCCAGACTCCCTCGGTGCATCCCTGTCTGGTCTGTGCCACCCAGCAATGAACAGCAGCCACACACCAACTGCTGTGAGCTGCTGCAGCAAGGCAGGACAACCAAAGCACTCCAGTCTATTTGGATTTTGTCACCTCTTTTGGTGCTACCCCTCGTCTCTGTACCCTCCTCGGGGCATGGATCTGCCTAGGATTTGATTGCATGGACACATTCAGAATGGACCATACCCAACGTTGCTCTATTCCCTTTGCCCTTGGCCTCAGAGTACCCTGCAATCTATAGGTAAGACTGAAGAGAAATGCATACATTTTAAAATCAGCAGGATGCCCAAAAAAAAAAAAAAAANAAAAAAAAAAAAAAAAAAAAATCACAGTGATAAGCTTCTAATGCTCCCCCCCACCAACTCTCTAGAGAAAAACCAACATCATAGAGAAAATCTGATGCACAATTAATACACTTCACATCTTCTTGCCTCCTGGGCTCAGTTAAAGCACAAGCCAGAGCTCAGTCCCCAAGGACGTAAAAATCCCAAACCAAAGAAGTATTGCACTAAATGACAAAGAGAAAGTACCCAAATTTATAGAAGTGTGACCTCTTACAGCTTTTCAGGGCAGGAGAAATACGGGGTTCATAGCCCAAATTTCACCTAAATACAGAGGAATAATTTAAAAAAAAACCAACAAAAATTTAATCTAAGCTTTCTCCACTGCTTCTCAATTTGGAGAGATACCTGCACTTATATACCAGCTCTTGCCAAACACTTGATTCCTGAAGTGATGGCACCTATGGTGCCCATACTCATACCTCATGCCCATACCTCAACTACTGCTGAGTTTTTATATATATGTATGTCTATCTGTATATAAAGTGATAGAACAAGGCAAGTAAGAAGGCTGCACTGCCTATATTAATGTGTCTGCAATACCCATCCACATTTCAAATTCTTTGCCTCCTCCCTCTCCTTTAGTATGCTCTAAACAAAACAAATTTCCAATGACATTAAATTAATAAAAATGCCCACTGGACAATGTGATTCAAACTAATGCATGGCCGAGAAATCTAGCAAAAACCTAACACAAATATGTTTGCTTTCACTAAAAAAGTAAGTGCTGTAAACACCATAAAATACTTTTTTCACATTTCACCATTCATTCCTTTGGAAAGAGTGCCAGACTTCTTTATACCAATTTAGAGTCTGAATAGAAGCATGAATGATTTGCTGCTCTCTTGCTATTTTTCTTTAAGTGCTCCTACTTTCAAGAGAAAATAATTCAAATAATCTTTGACCTCCCTCTTTATCTATCTATTACATCTTAAGCAAACGTATATATCTGGAAAAGAGTTTATACTCCCACTGCAAGGAATAGCTGGATCCTACTAAGAGTTTATAGAATTAAAGTGTGCAGGACAGATATAAGGCAAATTGCTATACAAAATGTGTCTGAAAATGGTAGCTAACCCTGAGCTGTCTCCAATACATGATGTAGCATATTACATTGCTCAAGTAAATGCCAACCTCATCCAGGAGGACTACCTTTAGGAGTAGGAAATCCCCTCGGTAATCACAATTTGTAACTTTCATTGCATGGGAACACAAGACTAGAAAGTCTTTGAGTCCAGTCTCCTGCTCTCATAAATAATCACGTGAAGTTCAAGAGCTCACAAAACATCCAATAAAAAAAACCAAAACCCCTTTTCCTCCAACAAGCTCAAGTACTAAAATATTTTCCAGCACCAGAGAGCATTCTTGAGATCTACAATATAAAGGTCTATAGGAAAAAAATAAAAGGGTCAAAAGTATTTCCAGCTGTCTTTGCAACAGCAAAACACTTGACTAGGTGCAAACCTCACACGGTTGGTATTCCAACATGCAGAAAAACCCCTCTCCTGACCCCACACTCTGCAGTCGTGGCAACCATGAGTACATGAGAAGGATACCATCCAGGTGCTCAGCAGATTTTGAGGGATGAGATGGGATCAGCAGCACCCTGAGCTCAGCACCCCAACACCACTGCACAGGAGCTGGTGAATGCAAAGTGACACAAACTGCTGCAGTCAAAGCTCACACCTGGAAAGAAACCCTATGGTCTCCATTGTTTGAAACAACCTGTGCCATCATTCCCAGGCTCAGCCTGTCCACCTGATCGGCAAGGCAGATGTAAAGCATTCTCCTTACAGAAATGAGACTACGGGGAAAACTTTAAAGCTAATCATATCAGCCACTGCTTTCAGCTAACGGAGGACCTGGAAACCATTCAAGGCAAGAAGAGCAAAGTGTCTTCTTTCCACACATTCCAACCCGGTTAAATAACAGGGAGTGGTTTTGCATGGAGAAAATGCAAAGCACTTGGGAAAGCTAGGTGGTGAGGTCAAGTTTCCAGAATTGGAGTCTTACAGCAGGCGGAGCAGCCCAAACGAGGAAGGGTGAAGCAGGCACCATAATCAGGAGACTAAAGGGACACTGCTTGTGTCTCTTCAACACCCAGTACCCAAAGACATGAAAAGGCATTACAAAGCTCTATACTTCACCTCAAGACACTGGCATTATGCAGGTAAGGTAATATTCATGTCTAATATGTAGGGAAAGTGAAAGTAAAGCATAGGAGAGTTTAGTAACTGATTCAAGGTGAAATAAGGAGTGCCAGAGAAAACCAGGAAAAGAGCCTCTATTTACGCATTTTAACCGCAGATCACCCTTTCTCTCCCGGAAAACCCAGAAGAGCAAATGAATAATGCTTAAAAATTACAGAACTGAGAGCCTAACTAAATTATCCAAAGCAGAGAGCACCTCTGTGAGGTACCAGAGCAGATGCTACAGCAAGACAAGATAATAGAATTATATTACAAAATATGACTGTGACATATATTCTTGTAATGGAGTTTCTTAGGACAGCACATTCTACTTAACTGGGATGTCCTCCTTATTAGGATCCTTCTAAAGGCAATAGTTTTTGCCTAATGATAATGAGTGGCAATCACTGCTGCTTAAAATGGCATACAAGTAACAACAATTCAACTAAATTAGGATATATTCTGCTAGCACCAAGCAGTTAAGTGGTGCACAACCAAGTGGAACGTGGGATTGATTTGATTGTTCAGGCTATATATTACAAAACAAAGAAGAATCAGAAAATTAAATCCCCCTAAACATAGAAACTGAGCTCCCAAAACACCAACTACAGCTTTACATTTATTTTTATTAGGATATAGAGAAAAGAAAATCTTAAGTCTTGCCAAAATGAATGGCTAGACTTCAAAATCCTCAAAACCACCACAGAAACAACTACAAAAGCAGTGAATATGGAGCAAGCCATTCCATAAGAGAAGAAATGGAGATCCATCTCCTCATGCTTATCCTCGAAGTCTTTCCCCAGTTTCCGGAAGTGGTCTTTGTGGTACTGCAGAAGATGCTGCTTTCCAGTGTGCATCCATGGGCTGGACAGCCAACATGTGTGCTGAGAGCCCAGTGAGAGGCAGCTGATGCCACAGCTGTCCTGTCCCCCAGTGAGGGCACTGATGTGCACCCTGTGCCTTCACCTCCCTCTGACTCTCACCACTGCTCTCTCCCTGTTGGCCACAAAGGGGCATTTTATCAACAACAGGAACGTTGCATGACAGCACACTCTGCTCAGTCACGCTGTTCCACTGTCACAGTGGCCACAAAAGTTTCAATGAGAGTTGTGATTTTTTTGGCAGGGAGATGTTAGAGCTGACATAGCGTATTAATTTCACATTGAGCACCCATCAGCTTGAGACTACCCTGATCTAAGCTATGCTGCCCTGGAACTCACAACATGTGGCAAAAAGGTTTTGTCTCACTCTTTGATAGGAGCCATCCAGATACAAAACAAAAACAAAACAAAACAAAAAAGCCAATATCATCTTCTCTGGTACATACAAATAAATATAACACATGCAGCCTTCAGTGTGGTGACCCAGCGAGAAGCTGAGAGGTCACAGGGAATCTGATTGAAGAAAAGATCACAATGAATGTGCTGGCAGCACCAGCAAGTGAGAAAGTTCAGAGAAATGCAGATTTGATGGCACCCAGTAAAACCGTGAGAGTGCCTCTTGCAGCAAGAAGAGGGAGGAAAGGATGTGCACTGGTAGAATGGGACTCTGGGCATGCACAGGAGTACTAACTCATGCAAAAATGGGTTTGGCTAAAAACAAGCACAAGTTCCTCTTAGACAGAGTTCAAAGAAGGTCTAAGCCTTTGCGTCACCAAAAATGACTAAGAATGCGTTAATGGGTTTTATTTTACGGAAAAAGACCTGTCAGCTGATAACAGCAGAACAAGAGAGGATTCAGTGATTCATAGCTTATAACACGCTTTTCCAGAGCCTTTAATTTCCTTCACTCATTACCTGGCCCCCCGAAATGCCCAGCCCAGACTGAAGCCTACCCTTCAGAACCGCGATGTGGGCACAGCCTGAGAGCCCCACGGTGCTGATATGGCACCTCTCCTGACCCAGTCCAGTCCCCTCCTGTGCTTGACACAAGGCACCAGCAGCTCTATCATGTATGAGCAGTGAGCTTCTTGTAACAATGCTGGTTTGGGCTTCTTGAGAACAGAGATTGAGTGCCAAACTGCAAATGAGTAACCAACCCCACACAAGTACCTAATCTTCCCTTTTTATGAGACCGAGAATCCAAAAAGGCTTGTGTTACAGGTACTGCAGCTATAGTAAAGCAGCACAAAATGCCTGGTCCAAAAAAGCATATTTTCTGTTGCTTTCTCTGTGCTACCATCTTTTTGGCATGCGTCAGATGCCTTTAAGGGTCAGGCACATCATTTCAAAAACACCCACGTGCTTCCATTTCTGAGCAGTTGCACTAATACTCTACAATACACTTGGCAGAATACTTTGAAAACCCTCAAAAACACCTCCTCCATTTGCTTCAATATTTGCAAAGATTAGTATGCTTTTTACAGGAGAAGGAGTTGTTTGCCAAAAATCCCTCCTTTCACTTAGGAACACCATCAGCTTATACAAAACTCCACGAATAATACACAGCAGAGCAGACACACAGTGTCTGAGCATGGGTATTCCCATTGTAGGTGCCAACTGCACCCTTCCCATTTCCCAGGAGGAAGCAGCTGGAAATGGGATTGAGGGGAGTGTAACAAAGCACCCGTGGTCTATGGAGCAATGAGCTTGCACTTGGGAGCCAATTACATGTGCCAAAGCTGATGCAAACCTGATACGTACAACAGGACCAAGGATGGTTTGCAATCCAAACTGGTGAAAACACCTGACCATACAAGGGCGGGGTGACTGGTTGATGGGAGAATGATACCCTTCCTGAACAGCTGGGTGCTTGCTATTCACTTTGTAAGTCACTTTCCAGGAACACCAAAACCTTGGACTCTGGCCCAGGCAATGCTACTGTAATATCACAAAGCTGCTAAAACCATCACCATCCTTCAATTCAAACAACTAAACCAGTAGCCCCAAAGGTTTCTAGGAAGACACTAGGTATGTGATTTAATAAAATAAATATAAAATAATTAAAATTAGTTAAGTCTGCAGTCAGTAAGGCACCAAACTCAAAAACACATGACATATAGGGGCTGCAAGGAAACCCCTGATCCTATGAATACACGTGAACAAAATTACACTGCTGCTGCATGCTGCCATGCCTCAGCAAGAAAATGCAGGCAGCTCTGGCAGAACTTTCACTGACTTAGGGTCAGGATGTTAGCCCCCCAAGGAATAAGTTTAGGGTAAACTGAAGTGTGTGGAGCCCACAGAAAAGGGTAATTAGGATTTCCTTTCAACTGCTTGCACAGATGACTATCAGATTAGCCACTCCACCCTCACCATAAAAGCCCATGCTTAATCAAAGTAAAGAATGATGGTTTAGAAACACAAGCTGCTATTTACTGGCTTCAGGGCAGTATCCCATCACTACAAGAATTTACTATGCTCCTTCCCAGCCTGCTAAGGACGCACTAAGCAAACGGATTAACACAGCAGGATAAAAACCACCCATCCACGAAGTTTACGGTACAGGATTATGGCAATCTTCTGAGCTGCCTACAAGCCCACAGCAGGACATGCCCCACAGTCTCTCTGTGGTCTGGCACATCACTTGGGGTATCCCTAGCAGGTGAGATGCCCCCACCCATAACCACCTGAGCTCAGGGACTGACAGCTGTGACCCACATGGGACCAAGGTACCCCCATCCTCCTTCAGGAAAGGAGAAACCTTCAGCGTGTGCTTCAGTGGGGTTTTGCCATGTATTTAAAACCAAATACTCACCAAAAACTTTCACTGACTGGAAACCATGGATGCCAGCCAGATGACAGTGCTTTCTAAAAGTAACCTTTACATTCTTCCAAAATTCCACTTGGCTTACTAAATAGAAATTGCCTGTTAACAGCACATATTTCACCATTCAGACCTTTGATATATAGACACCTACAATAATAAATCAGTTCTGACCAGTAAAGGTTGACCTATATACATACCTATATGGCAAAATCATTACAGACAATGAAAAAAACTCACAAGAAGAGAGGTCAGACTATGCTGCTAGCACACATTTATGACTGGTTGCCCTACAGATTGCCTGGCTGAACCTATTTCGAATAATTCAGGTTTTATAGAGCTGGTAGACACACTCTTCCCTACCCAGCTATAATACAAACTAACTGTGCTCATGTGCATCAGCTCATTACATGGCTACTGGTTTATCTGAAAAAGACTTAAGTTTATTTTACAGACATCTAATAGTTCCTTTATATCCATGAAGAGTATGCATTCATACGTTCTGGATTTTACATGAAGATTCACAGTTTTATCCCTAAAATATCTCATACATTTTTTAAAAATTATGCCCTTTATTACTTTTCCCAGAGAGAAATGGCTGCACATTTATTATCAGAGTGGTTAAAGGTCAAACACAGTTTTCATTTATGCATAATCTGAAGATTTGAACCTTTGTATTATTAATCTTCTCCTCTGCTTCACCTAGGAACTCACAGATCAACACAGACCAACAAACACCAAAAACCCTGTAGTACAGGAATATGACCATTTCTATGTCAGAGCCTTCTCCAGAGCACTGAACAGACAGTAGTTAATGAATAAACACGCTCGCTATTTTATCTCTGTGGTTCAGTGTGGTTTCCAGCATGACTTTGACGTGACCGCATCTTATCCATCCTCTGTTTTCAATAAATGCCATTCCCTGTGGGCTCACATCTTCCCACTGGTGCCCTTGCAGGGACTGAGACAAATCCTCAGCAGCGCCTTGGCCGCCCTGTGGAGCTGCTTCACCTCCAAGCACAGCTCCACCAAATACTCAGGCACCAAAACTAGGCTGAGGAAGAAACCATGGAGCAGTTTTGCCCCCACAGCCTTGGTTTTAGAAACAGCTGAGACAACCCTGCTGAAACTAGAAAGAAAAAAACAAATTAAAAAAACCACACCACAAATAAAAAAGCTCACCACTAAACAAAAAGGAAAAAGAAGTATTTTTAAATCATTTTGGGGGAACTGACTGCCCTAGAAAAAGCTAAATACTGCTGGACCATATCAGAAGCAACTGAAATCAGGGACATACAATAATACAGCAGGTAGCTGTAACTGCCTCACCAGCTACATCACATCTGCTGATTTTATTTAGCCTTTTCACTTTTAAGCACATTGAAAGAAACCAAATGGTGTTTGGAAACTTCCAGGCAGGGCTTCAGTGGGTCAGCATTACGTAACTGATTGGTTGACTTAAGCAGCACTATATGTAAGGAAGGGAACAGAAATTGAATGTAAATTTTCAAAACTGATTCAAGTCAAAAGCTTAGATAGGAAAGACCCCAAAATAATAAACCAGTAACAATAAATTCCATTTCCTTCACTCAGGTACAGTCCAGAAACAGATGTGTGTTCGTGGCATCATGCAGGTGGCTACAGCTCCTAAACTAACTGAAGTTGTACCTATTCCAATCACATTCTCTATGGATAAACACAACTAAATACTCCCTGGTTTAGATTTCTTAATACTAACAATTATATGAAGCACAGGGAATTACAAGAGAATTATGAAGCTCATTTATTTGGAAAAGACAGGGATTCAACGAGAATCACTGTTTTGCAGCATAAAAGCACACCATGAAATTTAATTGCAATGCACAACACTACAAGACCTACAAGCAAGTTTTCATTGCCTCAGTCGCATATCAGAAGGAAAAGGAACAAAAATAGACTAAATTGCCAGTTTGAAAATAAAATAAATTTGTAATTAATTATTTTAATTCTATTCTAGTGAAAAGGCAAAACTCTGCAATTTAAATCATTTGCAGATTTGTGGTCTCCAGCCACAAGAGGACAACACACTGCCATTGACCCTAGCCACAAGGACTGCTACCCAAGGCCAAGAGTGATCTATGAGCTTCATTAAGAGATTTAAATAGAGTTCATATATATATATGAATATATATATATGCACACATACAATGTGAAATTAAAGCAGGCATTTGTATCCACCAGACTTCCCAGAGAGTACCCGCTGTTGAAAAATTATCACTTACTTTGAGTTCTTTAGCCCAGAAATATGTAACCAGGAAAGTAATTCTTGCTGCCAAGAGTTGGAATAGGAGTTACACTTGGCTGTGCAGAGACGCTTGGAGGGCCACCTCCACATACATCTCTCTCTCTCGGTGCGTGCTTGCTGGAGCCGACTGACAACACGCAAACAACGAGTTGCCATGCCTTGTCCCCTGCTTATCTGTGCTTCCATTCCACCTCAGAAGTTAACAGGCAATAGGATCTGCCTCTTCTCCTCAAAGCATTTTGAGCGAGGGCTAAGCCACAGTACAGTGCTAAGGATGCTGCCACGCAGGCATCTAACAGATTCTGAACACAGTGCCCAGAGCACCAACCCATCTGCAAGAAAATACCGTATTAAGTAAGTCAACACAATTTCTCTTACTGCTGTGGTCTTTTAAACTAAATTTTAATGCATTCAGAGACAGAATTTTACTAATTAGTCTATGCACAGGCAAAGCTAACCTGTTCATTTGAATGGGAAACAATTTTCTCTTGCATCTGTGTAACTTACATTATGGATGTAAGTTACACAGATGCAACATGTGAAAGATATGTTGCACATGGGTCATCATTTCTGATGTAAAGTTTGCATAATGAAGAAAGACAGTTCTTTTGTCCAAATTCTTCATGTTAATCATGTCTCTAAGTGACTAACAAAGGATTTAGTGGAGCCTCAAAATGGTTTGTTGTGTAAGAAAGTTGCTTCTAACCCTGGCAGATGTGGAAGCAATCTCCCTCTTCCCCCATACCCCAGTAGAAGGGTATGGTACTTCAATATTCCAAAATATGCAGGTCACCATAAACATGGATGCTGTGGGCAAAGCCTTCAGTATGAGAACTGAAAGATCGCATTTAATTCAGAGGAATTTTGAAAAAAAAGGTGAGCATCATTTCTTTTTCCACATGGAAATTGTTCTTGGTATTTCCACAGCACAGCAAAGCAGTGAAACTTTTTCATTCATGTATCTAAAGCTCCTTCCTTGGACAGTTTCATCTTTGTTCAGCATTCAGGTGGTATGCTTTGTCCACTAAGCTTAGCTATGGAATTTGACACATTTCTATTTGGTTTCTGAAATCAGTTGTGTTTACACACCACCCGTACTTACTTAAGACCATGGCTTTTGTCCCTACACTGCTTAAGCATTTGAAACTTTGAATTCAGAACAGACTTTATGGCCAACAGATAGGAAAAACCCCCAACACAACTGATTTAAAGCAATGAGTGTCATGCTCATGTAAAACAATCATGGCAAAAGCAATGACAATGTGACAGTTTGAAAGCCTTCAAGACCAGTTCTCAAAATTGCAAACATTAGGAGACCAGGTTTTACCCCACACTGAACCCCATAAAGATTAAAAATTCAACCAGTTCACATTTAAGGATCCCCAAGTAACCTTGACTTTGCCCTGATCCCGATGGGAACAACTGGAAATTTTGAGACAAGTTGTTCTTCTTCAGAGAGAGCTGGAAAGAGGAACTGTCCTTTGGTTTTGACTATACATTGATTATAAAGCTCCCACCTGGAAATTCCACCACTGGAGTTCTTAAGCTAAAAAATGTTTCAGAAGGGATCTGACTCAGAAAGGCCAAGGCCAGCAGCATGGCTTTCCCCAGCACATTCTTGTTAGGGAAACAAGATGCAGATGTAGACACCAACAGCCCTGAACTAATTTCTCAGGATCCATAGCCATGATCTTCACAATCTGAATTGTTCATACAACAAACAATACATTCTGGGGTTGGCACATCATGACAGGTGGTGAAGTGAAATATGACTGCTACAGACACTGCTTGAAAATCTCAGAAGAAAACGAGCAAAATATTTTTGTGATGACTTCAGAATCATGGGAAATAGGCAAGATGAAGCAATGGCTTTCATGTCCCACAAAAGTATGATTAAAATATCCTTAGGCACATAACTCAAGAGTCAGCACAGACCAATATGATGTAGAAAAGAGAGATAAGGAGATCATGAACTGTGGTTTACTGATACGACATACAAGATTAATGCAAGCAGCAGTAGAGAAGGAAAACAATAAAACCATAAATGATGAGAAATAATGCTTACACTAAGCCAACTCTGCATGCTTTTGGGGAATGAAGTGACAGCTGAGTGTGCGATAACATTCATGCGATCTACCATTCTCTTACCTTTCATGAGTTAACAGCAATTTACTGAGGTGTGTGGCAGCAACCTACAAGGACAGCTCTGCTGAAGCAAACACTGGTGTGCACTTCATTTTAACTGTACAGCAAGCCTTAATTTAGGTGCTTCAAAAGCAGAGTGACCAAGAAATAACTCTGAAGAAAGCAAGGAGAGATATTCAAAATATGCAATACTACCACAGAGACAGATAACACATTCTGGGGACAGCCAGAACATGCAGATCTTCCTTGGATGAAGGCAATATTCAGGACAACAGTTAAGAAACTGTCTTATCCAAAGACCAGAAATACATTAATAGAGATGTACTGCATCCGGCAGTATATCTGGGGTTCTCAGCATAGGATAGACCTGTAAAAACAGGTCCAGAGGAGGTCACAAAGGTGGTAAGAGGGTTGGAGCTTTCTCCTAAGAAAACAAACAGAGAGTGTGGTTGTACAGCCTGCAGAAGAGAAGGCTCTGGTGAGACAGAGAGAGTTGATTTAGGTTAGGTCTAAGGATAAAATTCTTCTATAATGACGGAGGTGAAACACTGGCACAGGTTTCCGAGAGAGGCAGTTGATGTTTCATCCCTGAAAACATTAGGGTCAGATTGGATGGGGCTCAAAGGATTCTGATCGAGTTGAAGATGTCTCTGCTTATTGCAGCGGTTGTGCCTAGATGGCCTTTAAAGGTCCCTTCCAGCCCAAACCATTCTATGATGCTATGAACCTAGACTGGGTGGAAACATGTTTTTGTCAACTCTCAGCTGGATAACAGCAGTTCATCTACTGACCACGAAGCCTTCATGCCCTGCCAAGGCCCAGCTTGTGCAGCCCACCATCTCAGCCACACAAACCCCTGCAAGCACACTTCCCCCCAAATTAAGAGCCCCACAGCGTCCCACCTCGCAGTCCAGGTGCAAGACACTTGACTGATAACAACTAAATAGTTTGGCTAATACCCTGTTTTGATATTGAATGCAGATTCATGTAGGACGCGCTGGAAAAGATGCGTGCATCAGGGAGTTTTGGATGTGGGAGGTGACTCCCATAGGTCTGCAAGCTGCCTGCGATGCTGGAACTCAGCTGGTGACAAACACCAGTGAACCGCCTGCCAGTGGAAATCCTGTTCCAGTGACAGCTCCCCACTGGTGTGCCTGTGCCAACACCCACCCTTTATTCAATTCCCTCCCTTAGTTATTTTTGGCTGCTGACCAAATCTCCCCATGCCACAGCCGGGAGGGAATCTGTGAGGGTGGCCAGGGAACAGCATGGAGGCTGATGACAGAGCCACACCACTGCCAGCCCAATGGCAGGGAAACCAGCACTGCTCCGAGCTGGGCTCGCTCCTCACGGCTGCAGGAGGGCTCTGCAGCCACCCCAGCCTGTGAGAACTGCTCGGTCCCCTCAAGGGACGTACGTGACATGCGTAGGTGCTGTGTGGTTTGCGGGCTGTGGCTGCAGGCAGGCACGGAAATGGGCTCGGTTTTCAGCCGGTGCAGCTGCATGTGCGGGTGAGCATCCTCTGGCCTGGGGGAGCCACCAGCACAAAGCAGCCCGCGAGTTTGTAAAGCACGTTGATGGGTTTGCTTCAGCACCACAAACTGAGTGCTCCTGCACATGACCCCCATAAAATGAGATACATTGCTGAAATAAAGGAAACAATATTTACCAAGATACTTAGAACTCTTATTTTCAATATATATCTTCAAAGCAATTAACTAATATTAGAGCATTCATTTTCCTCAGGCCTCCATGACTCCAGTGGGTATGGTTAGACCTCTCAGTTTACACAATTAAGGTGTACTACTTCCAATCTGCTGCCTTGAATAGGAGCAGGGCTATCAGTACCTGCAACAAAACCAGAGCTCAGAGGTCTTAATCCATGAGCCCAACCCTGCTTGGCCTCCAAAAACACCAATGCACACTCCTGTTTATTCATCCCTGTGTAAAACTAGGCATGCCACGAAAGCTTGTTTCAGTGACATTTAGAAAGCACCTTGAGAAGCACTGTGCCACATAAGCAGCTTCCTCAGTAGGTTTTATCAACAAACCCATTCTCAAAAGAAACTCGGAAAATGGGAGCTTCATGGTGGCTCATTTAAACATAGGCAGATGACTTGGCCTCTGTAGCAGAGGGGCATACGTTCTGCTCCTCAGGGGCATTTCAAAGATAACTTGGCTATCTAGAGGTGAAAATTAGGTGCTCTTAAAATATAATGCTCCCCCCATCCAGCACTGTGACTTTAATAAATCCAGATGTCTAATATTTCCATTCTTAAAATTGCATCTTGTAAAAAAAAAAAAAATCAAAAGAAAAATGCAAGGACAAAAGCACACTTCATATTCATTAAAGAGCTCACCAAACTGTACAGACTACGCGGGAGAGTCAAAGGAAGGGGTGAAAAACCTCAAAACCAAAGTACAGACATTTCAAATCATACAGAGCAAATATTCAAGGGCAGTGAAATATTATGAAGTAGCTTAGTTGAACTGTTTAATAGTCTCAAAGACACTTTAAAATATTTCATTACTGGGAAAACCAAATGTCGAAAAGCCCCAAAACTGGCCTAAAAAGAAATAATTTTTTTATGAGTAAAACTGGAATTCTTTCATTTGCTGCTTTATTTCCACACCTTTCAGCACACAGTCTGCTCTAGCCATGTTGTCAAACTTATCTCTTCGAACAAGAAAAACAGAAATTACATTCTCCTGCATGTCAGAGCAGAAGTTCTTAAGAAAATCCAGGAATCTGAGAACTGGAGCTTTAGGAATACCATCAAACAGGCAGAGAACTTTATTGACCACATCAGACATGGTTCTTAATTCAATCCTCACTGGTATCTCAGCCATTCAGTCTCAGATTTTTAGTAGCACCTTTCGTAGATTTACAGGCAGTAAATCTACCAAAGCCTGCTGCTTTTCTTTCATCTTTTTGGGGGGATGGGGGAGGGGAAGATAAAGAAGAATGCCAAAGAAAAATCTTGTGTTGTCTGCTAGGGAAAGAGAAGACAGTGAAAATAATTCATTGCTACAGAAAGGAATCCATATTGACAGAGTTTATAAAAATATGGAGTAATGCCCATATAATTCAGGCAAAAGTTTCAAAATGAGAGATCATTTTTTGCAAGTTGTTTCATGACGTTATCATTATTTCTTAAATCACTCTAACACTTAGAGCTTTAGTGGTATGAAAATGGAAGAGACCCCGGCAGGTCTGGGGACAGGGGCAGAAGCTGGGGTCCAAGTGCCAGGGGAGGGTCCCACTGCCCTCCACTGCTGCAGCTGTCTGGTGGGACTGGACAGCCCAAGTGCTTTGCAGAACCCCTATCTAGGTCATGCCTTGAATGTAAACATGCCACAAAGGGCTTAATAGAAATTAATAATTGTGTAAACCACAGTGATTTTAAACACAACACAATTTGAAAATTTTGGCTTGGATGTCACAGCATTTCCTTGCTTTCAGCTCTTCCTAAAAATATAAATGCATCACACCCCGCTCTTTAGAGAAGTTTAATAAAAACACCAAGAGACAGTGATGAATGATTTTAACACGACCATGGATTCAGCAGAATATTCTAAACCAGATGAAGCCCGCAGGAAACAGTTTTCAGAAAAGGCAAAACAAATACTGATTTTATCATCAACACAATAAAGATTAGTGATAGTGGAATGTTTTCATTTGTCAACTTACTTGCTTTTGGGCTTTTTAAAATCCTACCATAAAAACGATGTACAGGTTCAAGTTCTCCATCACTACAGTGAAAAATGAGAAGTAACAGCAACAGAGTCACTGAGATGACCACTGAGCAAAAAACACTTGGGAAAATCTGGTCCCCTCTTTCTTTTTTGGGTATAACTAGATCTCATCACCAGCTTGCTAATCACTCACTTCCAAAATCCCCACAGGAAGAAGCAAATGCCAAGGAGCCATCCAGAAGCTGTGCAACCCATCCAAACAAGAGATAGAACACACTTATCTCTGCAAAGCCTTTCTTTAACCACCTCAGCTGAAACTACATGCAAAAAACAAGTATTTACAAGTAATTTAACCTAAAATTCATCTGGGATTTGTTAGCCTTTGCTGGAAACAACATTTGGCAGCCATATCCAGCCTCAGTGATGGGTACTCACAAGAGGCTGGCAAGATTTAATGCAGTTTGCTATTAATTTTTTCAGAAATGCTTTTCTCTGTCACTTTATGTAAACTTTGCATCAAGTTCCATAAACTTTTATTTAGTGAACTCAAATAACTGACTTTAACAAAAAACATGAAAGAAAAATATCCATGAAAATCTGAAGGAGGAAGTGAGTGAACAATCTGACGTGAAAGCTCATGTGTTGACCAGATTTGTACTGTAAGGCCAATCACTGAGGAAAGCACCGAATGGCAAAATTCACTCATCATAAACTTCAGAGATTTCAAGAAAGCAGTTGACAGACT
This sequence comes from Picathartes gymnocephalus, assembly GCA_013390045.1. Lineage (NCBI taxonomy): Eukaryota > Metazoa > Chordata > Aves > Passeriformes > Picathartidae > Picathartes > Picathartes gymnocephalus. The sequence continues at coordinate 201,783 of WEKY01007878.1, forward strand.
CCATCACTATTCACTCTGGAACATCTTGAAGTATTAGGCTTGCCAACAAAAATAATTACAACATGAAGTCTTTATACCAAGCTGCAGCTTGAAAACTTGGAGATCTAAGTACAGGGTTCAACACAAGCGCTGGTGTCAGATCAGCAAGAAATCACTCACTTCTATTGCTGGGCACTGCAATTGACTGTATTAGTAAAACAAACATAAATGTAACAATATAAGATTTAACAACAGTCCTCTTAAAAATCTGGCCATTGCTGCTGTCTCACATCCTCCACACACAAGACTGATAAGGGCCAGCAGCTGGGTCCAGCACGGGAGGATGGTGAAGTTAGCAGGATGCTGCAGAAGGAGAAGTGTAATTAGAACACAACTTCCACTTTAGAAGTGATCCAGTTTATACAGTAATTGTGTGTGATTCAGTCAACTGGGATAATTTCACCAACTGAGAAGAGGGTATTTCTGCTTAGCATATTAAATAGGATTCACTAATTTAAAAAAATTATCTACGTCTCAAACTCTTGGAGACTACAAGTCAACAATTCAAAACGTTATTCCTGCCTTGACATACAGACAAGAAGGCTGTAAATCCGTGAATGGTACAGACGGCCAAATGCTGTTAGAAACAAATGTATCAGAAAAACCTGGGTATAGCATAAAATGAATTGATAAAGAGATACAAGGATTTACTGCAAAGGCTCTCTCTTATCTGTAGGGTTACTCAGAAAAGAGAGTGGAAACATTTGGCAAGTGCAGTGGGGATTAAGCAGAAGGAGGCGGGGGGAACCTGGAAAAAATGGAAATTACACTGGAAGTTCTGTAAGCACAGGTGGCTTTTTGGAGTAGTTCCTCCTAATCTTCAGCTACACAAGCTGATAAAAAGCTGCATCATTAGATCCTGGCTGCAGCAATACAGAAATACCAAAAAGCTGCAATTTTGCTCATGTAATGGAATCTACCCTTGGGGCTTTTTTCTGGTCAGGCTTTGCCAGCTGACAGCCACACCAGCAGGACTTGGCAACACCAGCACAGCTCCAGGCTGCCCCACGCCTGTCCCCAGCAACCACGGGTGGCCACTGCACTGCCACACGTGTGAAAGTATAACCCTGGGAGACAATACTCATAAAACACTGCCCACAATCAAGTACATGGGGGAATGGCAATAAATCTGTCCCCCCATGTAACTGATCTTCACTCAAAAAAGTTTTATACAGCTGCAGAAGAGATGAGGCACTTACCAACTAGAAATGAGATGTGATGTGAAAGGATTCCTTCCTTTCTGTTCTTATAGTTTTTATGTTTCTATAAATACTTTACACACACATACTACCTGTCTTTATGGTAAGGCTGTAAAATATAAAGGCTTATTTTAAAAAAGACTGATTTTTTTAAAGCAATGTACATGCCCCTAAATGGCAAAAGCAGTCTATACCTTATAATATACTTCATCTACTAACAATCCACTAGTGTTTAAGTGACCAGTGTGAGCATGACCTGGACTAAAACTAAATCTCACAGCCCAGTATTACATGGCTGACAAAAATTGCCCGTATTTTAATATATGCACAAAATGCAAACCAAAGAATCCTAAAAACTTGGAAAAAGCCACACACATGTAGGAAAATGACTGTACTCATCAATATATAGGTAACAAAATAAAGAAACAAACCCAGAAGTCAATACTTCTGGGTTGATAATTCACAAAAGTTACAGCAAATTCCACACACAGCTCAATCAGAAAACATAACTTTTAGCTTAGTTACTGTATGCTCAGTTACGGTATATCCAAACCACACCAAAGGAAAATTAAAGTCTCAAAGTCATGTATTTCAGAATTAGGAATTGCCAGATTTAATTTACTACTGCAATCATTATTTTGTTCTCCTGTGCATGCACCCTGCCATACATGGTTTTATTCCGCTGCCAGGTTTTGGGTTTGTTGATTTTGGGGCTTTTCCACAAAACAGAGAGATCTGCAAAAACTACTGTAAAGCTGGAAGAAAAGCAGAAATAACAGGAGATTACAGTGATTAGTCCCTCATTCTAGAGAAAAACAATAACAAAGAAAGAAAAAGTAACCAAAACACCCACTGTGTTTCTTTGTCCTCCTGTCACTTAGATAGATGGCTTCACATCGATGTGTTTGCAATGTACACTTAGCCACCTTTTCTCTGGCTGAGCTACAGAGTGGTACCTTCTCCTGGGACAAAAAATAAAAAACCATAACAGATTTTCCATCTGTAACAGGTAATATTCCAGGCAATCTGGAAACACAGGACAAATCTGCTATTGTGAAATACTGCTTTGCAATGCCAGAATTTTTGTTCACCTTTTTTTTTTTCCTGTTCAACTGTAGGACAGTCAAACACACAGTAAAACCCAAAAAAGGAAGCATCTGAAACTACATTTCACACTTTATTTGCTCAGCTTTAAAACGATATCCGCTCATTAGAGAACCATCTCATTAAACAGCCCATCTGGGTCATTGTGCAGGTTCTCTGCTCTAACAGGCAGCACAAAACCCCGGAGAATTCAGGGACCGTTGATGTCCAAGAGCTTTTTCTTTGCTGCACTGAGCAAAGATTTGTCTGCTGTCTCTAAGGACCCTGACGCCAAGAGGTTGGGAGCCTTCAGTTTGTTCTCTCCAACATTAAATCGCCAAGGGGAAGCACTGTCTTTCACTATCATCATCATTAGCACTTCCTTGTGACTATGAATTCAGCTCCGTCAATCATCTCTCACAGCTCTACTGCTAAAACCCTCCGAAGGAGCTTGCTGACTCCTTCTAATTCCAGGTAAAAATGTTTGTATAACTAAGTTATTTAAGAGGACCTTTACATTGCACATGTTTCAAGGGCGAGCTTCACCAACACAATAGGATGATGAGCATTACAGCAGTGTAGCATTTTTTTAACATCTGAAGAACCACTGTGGGTTCATACATCCCAAATTTCATGTTTATTTGAGGTCAGAAGCAGGGGTGACTGAATCTAGACTGACATTTGTGTCCTCAATGGCAATTCTTCAGTCATTTAATGATCCTGTCTGACCTTCTCACATGAGGACTCGCATGAACTTCACCTTGCTAAAACAACTACTGAATAAATCAAGAAAATCTGAGAAGGTGCAAGACAATAAAACAGTATGTCCTAACAGCATTTCTCTCCCTGAATGCCACTAACACAAAAAACAGGACCCCACTTGTAGTTCCAAAGGCAACAGACATTAAAGTGCTCCTGATCACCTTCCACGTATTTCCATGTGTAGTTCCAAGCTCAGGAACTCTCAGCTAATACTGACAACAGACCAAGTGAACATTTAAGACTTCATAACCTTCAGAAGCTAAATGCTTCCAGACCAAAAGGACATTTCAAGACTGCTTACACTACAATAGACCTTTATGGATGTATCTAGAGCATGTACGTAGTAAACAAACAGTCCCAAATGTCAGAAAAACTGTTGATGTAAGTCCTGAAATAAAGAGGAGATCTTGGAGTTCACAGTTTCCCAGCGAAACAGCAGCTGGATGCTGCTACAATGCTGGCACACGTGCTTCAGGACATCAAAAAAGCCAAACCTGACACCAACAGCTTTGAAGGCAGGAACAAAACAACACCCTGTTTAAGTAGACAAGGAAGCACAACTTAAAAACTCCAGCCTGAGATTCAAAGCACCTTAATAAAGCAGCACACGCACATAAAAGCAAAATGTTTTAAACCTTAGAAAGCACCCCTTTGAAAACTCTTTATTTGGTTTTCTAGAATATGTACTTTGACCCTCATGTCTTACGCCACCTTACGTTGTTTTGCTGTTTTCCATTTCATTTAGAAAGAACAAAAAGAACATGAGTGGCTCAGACTTGGAGAGCACTACCCACATCAATGGTCTTTTTGCACCTCAACAGTGCGCAAGAGCAAACATCCCAGATGTTCTCCATCCCTCCCTTCCTCCCAGACCACGTCCTCTCCAGGCTCCACCTGTGTCCTCAATAACCCAACCAGCATTTCTCCATCTGCTCATGGTGTCTCCTGGATGGGGATGGAGACAGAGTCTCCCATCCATGCAAACAGCCAGGCTCTGGTACTATCATGGGCTGGGGAGTGGGCAGGCCAGCCGGGCCATCGACTGCTCTGCAGGGGGCTGGCATTTTCGGGCTGTGAAAGTACCAGGGCAGAGGGCACAGGGAAAGGACTTTCTGCCCATGGCTTGACCCTCTTAGCAGGTAGCCACCACATTGGCTGTGACCACCTGCATTCAGGGGTCCAAGGTCATTTTCTCCTGGCACAACCCCAGGGGAACAGTTCGCCCATGGTACCTGTGCTTCATGAGCTATATACAAGCGCAAAATGTTCAGGTCAGGCTAAATCCCCCAAGCTGAGTGGCGTTTTTCCCAGCCCACAGAATACTGAGGAGGCCATTCATTAGCTGCAGCCTTCACCTATTAGCTTTGTAATCTGCAAAGGCAAAATACTGCTGAGCAGTCACATTAGCTGGAAGTCTTAATGAGAGTAAATGCTGGGAGCATGCCTCAAGAAAACCAATTTCCTAGCTTAATTTGGACAAGGTGAACCTGACAAGAAGATATTGCAGTTATACTTAGTCTGTCGTACATACAAGCTTAGGGCAGGTGGAGGCTGCTGACTTCAAACTCGGGGCTGCTACTTTTACAAGGAGTCTACTCCAGTAGACCTCACTCGTTTTCCAGCAGATTCGGTTTATTCATCCCTCATAAGGAGGTCAGGAAAGGGCAAGATATACTAAAAAGCACAATCCCACACCTGATGCACTCCTATGGTAGGTATGCATCTTCCTAGCACACAGCTTATAGAAATGGGCTTTGCCTAACACTTATAAAATTTCAATCAACTAGAGAACAATTTTACATTTCAACTTTTTTCCCTCTCGTACACCCAAACCAAAATAATTGATCTGACAAGAGACATAATTTGCCTTTATGTCTGCACTTAGGCATGGGCCATCTACTGGCACAGGTATCTCAGCTGGAGGTAACACAAAGTTTAAGAATCTGGTAATTTTAGCAGAAAAATGCAGCTGATGCAAGACTAAGCAATAGTGGTGCAGGCTTTTGAGGAATATGGTCCTGAATTCCTAAACACTACCTGTCACACATATTTCCATCATCCTTTGTTTTTTCTTCATGTACAGAAAAGTAACTTGAATTATCAGGAAACCTGTTTTCCATGCAAACACAAGGCAGATTCACTCATTTAATGAAGAACAGCTTACAGAGTATTCTGACTATCAAGAGACATTCTAAACTTGAATAAAGCCTAAACTTCCAAAATTAACCTCAAGAGGAGCACAGAGTCTTCCACCCTGAAAACACATGCATATGTATATCTTTGCTTAATTGAACTGTTATTCATACATATAGATGTTTGCAGAGCTGGGGCCTCTACCTCTTTGTATTCAAGTTGCTTGACAAGTAAAATGCAAATGAGGTAATGTGCTGCAAATGCAAATTATGTATGATTGATAAAAAGTTACCATTCAGCACCAGTATATAAAGAGAAAATACTGATGCCTCTACTGAAAGAAAGGAGTTAGAAAATTATAGAATTTTTTTAATCTTTTACATTTTCTATTTATTTCAGCCTCTTAAATATTTTTCTCTTTGTTATCCCTCAAAATGGAGCACCTTGCCTTGTTTGCCAACTTCAGACTGCAGACAGATGCTGAGACACTACTCTGCCTATCAAGATGTGCTTTTCTCTACATGATAATAAAAAATTCCCACAGAAGGCACCAAAACAGGGCGATGGCAAAGAGGTGAGAGAGGCAGGAGAGACTGCTTTGCTCAAAAGCTCTGTTGTGTTCAGCCACATATTTTTCTCATTTGTTTAGTCTGAAATTCCTCCTTCAGCGACTCTGGATATGTTACTTTTTCAGAAGGCATCAGGAACATCTGGACTCCATATGGCTCACACCTACTCCTTGCCAAATGAAGCTATATTCTGTTTTCTAAACCCTTTATTTCTCCCAGCATTGCCACCGACAGGGTTTTAAATATCTCCACAACGGACTACAGGACTACAACGTAACCTCAGAATCACTCAGCTTGTTGACACAAATTCCACCGTACTGCATTAACTGTGTCTGAGTTTGCCAGCATGTTTTGCCTTGTCTTCTCCACTTTTTCCAAGATAATGATAATACAAAGGAACACACACTGAGAAGGCAGCTCAGCAGTTATGCCACCTGCACTCAAAAAAGCCGCCTCACCAAGATAAAGGAGGGAGACAGCTCATCCTGATGGCTCATGTGGAAAAAATTGCACTTCTAGAGTTAAATGTTTTCTTCGGTCTCCTCTCTTCTAGCTCTTCAGGAAAACCTTTTTTTTTCAAGGGGTTAATGATTTTCTGAAACTCGAATACTGGGAGCATGGCATAACCTTGTAAAAGTACTTCCATCTCCCTTGGCTAAAAAAACCCCAAGAAATACAGCTCTTTTTTGCCCCCTCCCTGCTAGACATTTCTGTGTCGCAGCACCTTCCATGGGCTTCTCTCAATATCCACTGCGGCTGGGACTGCAGCTACTGCAGCTGGGGCCGAACTTAGGTTTCTGCGAGTCAAACCCACTGATCCAGACGTTTGTACCAGCCTAAATGTTGATAAAGGGTTCCCTGCTCTCCAAGCAGGGCTGCAGAGACACAGAAACACTCCGCTGCTTATTTGGATGCAGTTCCAAACCCAAATAGGATTTGAAATACTGTCTCTGTTCTAGAATAATTGGATGTCTGTATCTTTTTCCTGCTGTACACCAAGTTGATTCAGACGTGTGAATCTCAGCAAAAATAATTGGCAATCTGTATTTTTTCCTGCTGTCCACAGGTTTGATTCAGAGGTGTTAATCTCAGCAAGGAATCCACTCAGGCTCTTTATACTGAAGGAAATACCAAGCCCTGGATCCCAACAACTACTACAATACATCTGTCAGTGTTAGAGATGTCATGCTTTTCCCTGAGCTATTACATTTTGCTTTGTCATTAACAAATGTCACCTCCGTTTTCAGGCATAGAAGACACCGGGGTCCACTTCTACCAACTCCTCAAGGGGGCCAGGACAAAGCAGCTGTGAGAATCTTCTCCAGTCTTGTGAGAATCAACCTCCAATCTTCTCCCACTCCACACCTGCCCACAAGATACTGGGCTTGCAAGGAAAGGAGACGGTCTTTCTGAATGCAAGAAATGAGCCTACCATAATGCAACCAGCAGCAGCAGAACCTTCTGGATAACATAATAAAATCAGTAACAGTCACACTACCCCCAAGGCCCAGTTGGCATACAGGCTATTTTCAGTGTTATTGGTGAGACACTGGAACAGGATGCCCAGAGGAAACGTGGATGCCCCATCCCTGGATGTGTTCAAGGTCAAGCTCGTGCTCTGACCAACCTGGTCTAATGAAAGGTTGGTCATGGCAGGGGTGTTGGAAGGAAATGATCTTGAAGGTCCCTTCCAATCCAGACCATTCTGTGGTTCCTCAATTAAGGGTCAAAACCTGAGCTACTTAACCCAGCCTCCCAAATACGTACGGTTCAAGTAAAAACTACCTGCGCTTCAGGTGTGAATTTGCTATGGCAAATGTTAATCCTCACAAATATCTCTGTCACTAAAGACATATTTAAATTCTGCAGTAATCTTGGCATGAATTTACTGATGTACAGAAGATTGCACCTTCCTTTTCTTCCAGGCCAAGCACCCTCAGTGCTATTAACCTCCCTGCTGATTAAGATAACAGTGCTTCAAGAGGTGTTTGCAGACAAGACCATATATTTAAAGCAAGTTGTCTACACAGAGGTGTAGCTGTCCACTGCACGGCACAAGCACTTGCATCTCCCTGGGCACTGCAGTCCTACAGCCCTTTACGTGGTCATAGCAATGGCAGTGCAGTCTTCACAATGTCACAGAGAGGTTACCCTGGAGGTGAACCAGGAGAGTAATGCATGCTGTCAGATCAACATTCCTACATGTCACCAGAGCAAAAGTTGGGATGGTTTCAGCAGGTTTTTTCTTCCCAACTCTGTCACACACCAGATGTGGGACTCGTGCTGCATTGCCAGGTGCACAGGCAAGTGGGGCTGTGCTCTCCCTCCACTGCAGATGATTCCTCTTGCTCTGGTCCCTTCCAATGAGCACCCCAACAGGATCCTGCAGGGCTGCCCACAGCATTAAACGTCTACAGAATGGAGCCCTTGGTCCAAATGCCCACTGACCCTTCGTCATGTATACTGCCTGCCAGATGCTGCACAAGAAACTGCTTCACCTCCACTGCTTTCAGCACCCACAACCTCCTCACCTCTGCTCCTGGGGTTCAGACCCAATAGATGCTGAGTAATCAGGCTGTCATCCAGGGAAATGCTTAAGGTGCCTCCTTGAACCCCCGTTGCTTCAAACCTTGTAAGTTTGAAGTCTTTGCCAGGTCAGTGCTGCAGCTCAGACAGCCGGTGCACCTCTTTATGACCAGCCAAGTGCACACAGGTGATATGCACTTCCCTCTCACTCACAGGCACACACGCATCCCCACCCCTCCAAAGCACAAAGCAGAACACAGAGCTATCCGTACATAAACATCCCCAAGAGGAGGAACCCCATGTGGCAGATGCTACTGCATTGCTTAACGCATCATTTAAAGCCTTTTGGGGACTGTACCGCCGTGATGAGTAATTTGGCCAGGATATTGTCCAGAGAGACAATACTGTGTGGATTAGGGCACTCTGAAGGTCATTAGCTGGGTTAAAAGCAAAATAAACTCTGCTAAAACCAGAGCTTACCATCAGCATTTTTATCACCAATGAAAATGAGAGCAGAAATCAGCTCTGAAATGCAGAAACATTTACTTCTTTCACTGCTGAGCCTCCCTGTGTATAAAACATGGCGCAGATCTTCTGGAAAGCAGAGGCTGGCAGAACGCTGCCTGTTTGCATCCACATTCACCCCCAGCTTCAACTGCTCTGCCACTCGGGCTGGGTACAAATTCAAACCCAAGGAGATGAGCAACCACAAACCACATCTCCACCACAAGCACCTCTTCCTGCCCCACAGCAATGCAAACATCACATCTGTAAATGAGATGAGACAATCTTAACCTGTCTTTATCAAAAGGAGTCTCAGGTTAACAGAGATCGTGACTGCTCAAGTACCACCTTGATTTACACAGCTGTAAACTCTGGCCACGTAGGAACCCAGGCAGAAAGGTAAGTTCATGAATTATGAACAAATACAGGGTGCCAAAACACATCAATCATCATCAGTCATGGACAGGAAAGCGCCATCAATTCGTAATGTTGATATTTGCAGAAAACTTATACAAACAATCAATCGGATTCCATGGCTGACTGCAAAAGGAAATGTCTGGTTTATGATACTTAATACAAGACTTCTCACTGAACGAGAAATGCAGAAAGACTTTAAAATAAAACTGATGGAGAGTCAGTGCTCTAGCCAAAAGTCAGACAAATGGCTTCTGACCACTAGAGAAAATAGATTGATTCACCAGTTAATTCTTTTGTTCACGGACTGCACTGTCCCTCCAAGGCAATGCAAAGAAAAAGCTGTAAACACAAATGCAGGTAACAAATGTTTTAAATGGATACAACAAGGCTGTACAAATTATACAAGTAGACAGAAATTGCAAGCTGTCATACCCAAAAGTAGCAGGACTAACAATATTTAATGAGCTTAATGAAGTTTGATGAAAATCTTGCTTATTGGCGTGTCTTCTTTAAATTACTATTGTCAGCTACTTGGCACTATTTAGCCTCATTTTAGGACTACTGAGAGCTGCATTAAGATAGCTTGCAAAATGATCTAGCCTCATGTGTTCTGTGCTACAAACTGCAGAGCTTCCAGCACTCTCTCAGGCAGGAACAAGCATTTCCTGAAAGCATGTTTTGGGCAGAGTACATTGAAAGAAGAGGAAACTTCTGTGGTTTTCTTTCTCAACTGACACACAAAAAGGACTTCCTTGTGTTTGAGATGAAAAGGGAAGACACATTTTCCAGATAGCCAAGCAGCCTTTGCTGTAAACACAAGGTGAATGTGGCTCTTGTTCTAGAGGCTGTATGATTACTGATAAAAGTTTTTCCTGAAGGCTTTTTAAAAGAAGCTCCCATTTATTCACTGGAACAGTTTTACGAGGTGCCTTAGATCTGTCACCACAGCACGGGCCAATGCAAACCAGTTCTGCAAGCAACCACCTTGGTGAGGTGCATGGCTCCCACCAGCCAGCAGAGCATCCCCAAACCACCCCAACCCTCAGCAAGGTGCTGCTGTCAGAGCCGCCCGACTGCGCGGATGTAAAGCTGTGTGATCACACAGATGAGATAAGAGAGCATCTGCAGTATTTGCTCTTCAGCCAGCAGTCCTCTTCCCTTCTGCTACATACATATAAAATTGGGCACTGATTCAGCCAGGCACAGAAGTATGCACTTACATTTCAGATAGTAAACACTGATTATAGTCACAACACAAGAATAATTGTTGTTGTTGTTATAGTCAAGGCGAGGCACAGGCTTAAATGCAAGTGCTTTACTGGATTGATGTTTTGATCTCTTCTTACTTGTATCTAATCCTGTATCTGAGACAGGCGGTAAGACCCTGAACAAGGAGAGAAAAAACACCCTTCTGTAACCTGAAGACATACCACACGCAAAAACAGGCACGTGAAAGAAGGGTTAACTATTTATGTAACACTGGATACAACTTCAGGTTTCACTTCACAGTTGTGTGAGATTAGGAGCAACTCCAAAATAAATAAAACCCAAGCTGTCAGATATTCTCCCTCTCACTGGGAAAAATTAAAAAAAAAAAAAAAGAAAGAAAAAAGAAAGGTAGAGCGTGGGGAAGGCAAGGAATGTGCATGTGCTGGCCAGGTGATGTTTCTGAGGTCAGGATGAGGCCCTGGGAGCCTCACAGTTTTCCAGTTCCACTTTGTGGCAGCTGTGGGACCAGTCAGGCCCCACTCACCAATCTCCTGCCCTGGCTCGAGGCTCTGCCGGGACTCTCCCGTTGGGAGCTGCATGGCAAGTGCAAGATGCCAACAGCATCTCCCAGACTTTTCTTTTCCCTGGGATGTGGGACCTGGTCATGACAATGCCTGTGAAAACAACAACTGCCCTTTGTCACAATGCTGACTGCAAAAAGAAAAGCTCTGAGTCAGGATCTTTCATCTGAAGGGGCAGGAAAACTTTGGTTTAGCAGTTAAACTACAGGTGTCCATGGCTGCTGCAAGAAGGAAGGACGGGTAAAGACAGGAGTTCTGTGGGATACAGAGAGCAGCTCTTTGCTACACCCAGCTCGAGACACCAAGTAATTAGTGCATTTCAAGGTCGATACACTGCAATTGATTTTCCTCTCACTTACCAAAGTAAACTGGGAATAATTCCATCACAATTGATGTAAACATTAGTATAAAACTAGTTTAAGTCAGAAATGCACTGGGTTGAATGTGTTACTATACTGAAAAGCTGATTTCAAAAGTAAGTTCTTATTTCCTTGTAACTATGTCTACCATCAATAAAATTTCCATGATTATCTTTGTTCGTTCCAATGCCATTGCTCAGATTCAGACCGTAATAGAAAGCACTTTCAAGTCAAAATTCAAAGGCCCATAAAATCCACAAGCTTCCTTCTCATGTTCCACAAGTTCTACTTCTGCAGAATACCCAGGCTGAAGGCACATCCAGCACCCTGAGTGATCCTCAACCATGAACACCATCCTCTCTACCTTTGTGCTTCTCCTATTTTCTCTAAGGATAGCCACAGAAACTCTTCTGTGCATGAAAAAGGATTTCTTCCTGATTAAGGCACAGCCTCACCAACACTGACATCCCATAAAGAAAGGGCACATATTCCCTACTAACTATAAGGAAAGTACAGGTCCTATGCCACACTCAAAAAAAAAATTGGTGGCTTAAATTTTACATGTAAAAGACAAGTCCCCAGCTAGGACAAAATGCTTGCCTTTTGCTGTGTGCTCATGCAGGGTGATGCCCCACACCACACTCTGATAAGCTCAGAGCTATCCTGGGGTCCTGCAGCAAGGGACGTGGAGAGGGACTGCAACAGTGGCTCGTCCTGCAGGACAGAAAGCCGGGGTTTAACAGCCAGTCTCCACCTCCAAAGCAGCAGAGGAATTTTTCTAAACCATCGCAGAATGAAATAAGAAAAACTTCTTGATGTACTTTGAAAAGGAGATGGCAGATTTCCCTGACTGCTGCTGAACGGAGCTGGAGCATTTCTGCTGTGTGATGCCCAAAGCAAGGGGCTGTCTGCTCTGTGCAAACAACATCCTGCCTCTCATAGTCTGGATTTATCCTGCTGGAAATTTACCCAGAGATGCTGCTGTCAAAAGTTTAAGCCCGCAGTTGCTATGAGAAAGAGATTTCTTCTCCAGAGGTTACTAAAGCTAGCTGCTATTTTCTCCAAGCTTACAGACCATAGATGATCACAATACTTCTTGTTATGATCACTTTATCATTAATGTTTAAGTAAACCTATCCAATGGGTCCTGAAGAAGACAGAACACAAAGCTCTCTATTTGGGTCAAGTTTCTCTCAGTTTAAACTAAGTACGTAAAAGCATAACAATGCTATCAAACGCAGATCCAAAGCTTAGCAAAACACTTGATTCTCACACCAATTATTATCTCTCAGTAAGCCGACATCTGTGAGATCACTCCTGGGCCTTTTAATTTAGCATGTCTTCTTATTAAAGAAAGATTAACAGTACTTCCAATAATTGCTCCTCCTACCTCTGCCAGGCTGAAGCTTCTGTCTTCCTCCCAAGCTCTGAGGGAGGGGAGCAATCTGAAAGCACATGCACCACAGTCCCTCTACCATCTCCAGGGCAGACCCCCAAGGCATCTGCTCCACCATAGTGGTTTCCCTGGAGATCACCTTCTTGTGAGGAAGAGACTCTCTCTGTGGCAGGACAAAGGCTGGATAAAGCCATCTCCAGATACAGCCTTGAACCCTGCTGCTTCTCACAGAGCTGGTGATAGAAAATTCACTTCCTCCTTCCAAAGCTGTGATCAAGTGGCTGAGCTTAAATGGGACAAATCCTGGTGTTTGTGCTGGTCTTGGATCACCCCACAACCATCTACTCAAGCCCAACCCTACCCTTATCCAAAGGGACATGCCATCCAACTCTGCTCACCACCCATGGTGCTTTCCTGTGACTCCCTGGAGGGTTCCCCAGCACTCCCTGGTCCCATAGCTCAGTTTCCACACAGATACTTCAGGCACTATCTTCCCATTAATAATGCTGGGGGGTTACACACCTGTGACCTGAATCAATCAGGAAAACCTACCTAAAACCCCTCCCTTGTGCCCCCAAACCCAGCCATGCTGGCAGATGGTCAGCAAACCACATGCACACAAGCACAGACCCACTGTGACCTGCTCAAGGATAATAAAAAGGTCTCCATCTGCTAAAAATAGAGCTGGGAAAGATACATCTACATCTCATTTATCTCGATGAGGGGAAAGCACCTGTGCTAAATGAGTTTCAGGAGTGGTAAAGGAAAGTCCAGCCCATCCCCTTACCCTGGCACAAATCCCAACTCTGCTAACTTCCCACAGTAGTGGGTTTTCTGTCCCCTCCCCAGCACACCGTAACTTGAAGACTATGGTAAGGGGACAGCTGAAGCCTACAGAGATCAGCCATGAGAGGGGTCTCCCGAAATTTCCACTTGCAGAAACATCCTATAAAAGAGCAATTCCTTTGACACACACCTTGGGGGACACACACAAACTTTCTAGACCAGTCTCTCCCACAAAGTGCAAATATTTAAGATTTATCTGCCTGCCAGTGCGATCTCTCATAGGTAGCGTGCACAAAGAGAGAAGTGCTGCACCTGAGGGATGGGGGTTCACTGTCCATCTATCTGCCTGCAGCACAGAGATGACAGACAGACACAATGCAACAGCCTCAGTGCCTGCAGATGATACCCACCCTCCTGCTCCTGAAGGATAATCAGGCTTTTCCCCACACTGCCAAAAGGGCCAGGAACACACCTGCTGGGCTCAGCCTGCACTCAAGCAGCTTACTGCATTCCTCCATCCTGCTCAGCTCTACTACAAGGTTGTTCCTCAGTTCTCTGGGCAAGTTACTTTCTCTCCAAGAAGCACGTAGAGCTGGGAAGAAATCCGGCAAGGGGATGTTGGGAAACCTTCTAATTACAAACAAGGAGCTGGAGTCTGCATGCTGGGAGCAGCTGTGTGCCCAGACAGGCCCTCACACTGAGGTGGTGTGAGTGCAGCAGCACCAGCAGCTCACAGTGTGGGATTTTAGCAGGTGCGCTGCACCCAAACCTGCTGCGCTCTAGGCCACAGGACCATGTGCTCAGCCTGTGGCTTGGCCCCACCCCTGGCATCTCCTCACTGTGGGGACACCAGGCTGCCTTGGACCCAAAGGTGTGAGCTGGTCCTTGACTACCTTCCCATCAGCAGAGGTTCCCCGGGCCCAAACTAATTTCATCACTGCCAAACTCTGTAGAGCTTCTGATGCAGTTTTCTGAGACAAGCAATAATAGGCTAAAGTCCAAACACATTCAGAACTTTTCCCACATATGACTTACTATGAAAACAGTGGCTAGACAACCCAGGTATAGTAGCTGTCCCAGTAGAAGGGATGTGAACAGGTCACTCCACCCTGTGCCATATCAAGTTGGAGATCAGTACTGATCAGTACAAATTCCACTAACAGCAACAGACCTTGTTCCCATGAAGGCGCATCAAAATGAGCAATACATCCATTCCACTCAAGAGAATTTGATATTGAATAATTTTTTAATTTCTCCATAAAACAGACTCTTGCTCACTCTCATCTAAAATCGAAGAGCCACTTCATCAAACACTGCTTCTCCTCCACACACAAATTTTGCAGAAAGCAGAGGGGGTTCATGTCGGATCTGCTGCAGACTTTGAGTGTGATACTGGTACTCTCACTGGTCATGGGTCGCACATTTGCAACACCATAATGTAGCACCTTCTCCCCGCCACCCACCACTCCCTTTCCCTTCCCATTTTATCTGAAGCTCAGGTGCAGTGACTTCAGTGTCACATACACCTCCTGGGCCAGGCACACGCTCAGTCACAGCAGTAACAAAGGTGGGCCATGACTCACTCCTGCCCCGTGTGGAACAAGACTTCATTCCTGCTTTTTTCCTTCTCCACCCATCATTCCATATAACGCACGAGGCTCAGCACAGCCCTGCTGCTGGCAGGGCCAGTCCTGAAGCACAGATTACTTCGCCTCACAGACAACGCTCTGTGAAGACGAGTTGCTCCATGGCACTTGAAAATCCGTCTTTCTGGGTGGTTCCCTGCAAGCTCAAGTATGAGCCTTCTTCTTATGTGGGAATATGGGGCTGCTTCTATGCAGACAGCCCCTAACTAGGGCATTTTAATTAAGGGTTCAAGCATGTTCCAGCCTGTACAGTAACAGCTTGTAAAATAATCCCGTATAACACCCGCTCACATACCTATCCCGGCACAACAATGGGACAGGGACATGGAGGTTGTGCACCACTGCATCTCCCCACCAAGCCCTTCTCCTGCATCACCCTGCCAAAATGGAGGGGTGTGAGGGGCAGAGCTGGGAGTGGGTCGGCCCTGTCCCCCAAAGCTGTTTCACCCCTGGGACTGTCCTGTGCTGCCACAGCCCGCCCGAGTAGAGGGGAGACCCTGACAACCCACTCCTCTTCCTTCACCTGTGCCACAGCTCTCCAGCACTTTCAGTCCTACTTTGCACATGGTGATGGGTTGGGAGAGGGACATCCCCACAAAAGACTCCTGCACAGAGCCACCTTGCTCCTGGCAGGAAGGGGAGGCAGTTGGGATGCCCCCAGGACCACCAGCAACACCACACCATTCCCATGACCCGGGATATCCGGGTCCCTGACAGGCCTGCCTTTCTAACAATCATCTCAGCACCCCACTCTACAGGGACTAATGAACTACTTCTCAATAAAAAAAAAAAAAAAATCCAGTCTAGAAAAAGGTATAATCAAGGAATACAACTTTTTCTCTCTTGCTTTTTTTAACAAACAAACCAACCAACCCCCAAAATATTGTGCAACGACAGGTTCAAGTATCACACTTAACGTTTAAGAAATCAGAGACTGTTTAAAGGGAAGGTTTTACCCTACAGGCACAGAATTTGGAAGGGTGGGCAAGCCAGCTTCAATCTACAACCAAGTGCTGCTGTGAACAGCATCACCTGCACCCAGGACATCACCTGCATCAGTACTGAGGACAATACCCTACTTATTTTTTGGAAGAAGGGGAGAGCAGCAGGGGGAAAAAGAGAAAGGTTCATCTTACCTTGTGACTACTGGCACAGAGCTTGGGACCTTCACCACACACATGTTAAAGTCAGTGAATTCATATTTACAGGACAATTTTCATCTTCTCACTCTGCTCAAAGCAGGATGACTCCTCCTCTCTATCCCTCAGGAACTCCTACTCCTCAAGACCTAAATCGACCTGTCTGATTTTTCTTTTCCTTTTCTTTTTTTAACTTTTTCTTTTCCCTGGTCTTGGAAGTTTGAGCAAAAAGACAAAAGGAAAGAGTTGACAGAAGAACTAAATATGGAAACATGCAACCTCACTTATCAACATGAAGAGCTCTCAAACATGAAGAAGTTCTGACAAGAGGACTTGTACCGACTCCAGTATAATGCTTCAGACATCCTGTGCATTTGTGTATGTCCCTGAGTGCTCTCAGAGGGCCCACACTCCAAAGGAACACCAAGGTGCTGTGCCTGGCCATGCCTCCCACATTCCCTCATCTCCCACAGCTGGGCTTACCCTGACAGCACATTTTCCCTGGCACTGCAGCACCGGGATAAAATGTGGCAACCCCAATCACTGCCTATTTCTCCACATGGCCTGAATTTTCACCTGTTTGAACTTTCAGTCCAGGAGAAAAGTACAGATTACAAAGCTTTGCAGTGGAAATCTATCCCTTAATTGTGGTAATCTCCCTCTGCTCTGCCTTACTTGCTCTTACCCATAGCTGGACCAAAACATAATCATATAAAGATCCAAAATCCTAAACCAGGCAAAGGGCACTCCAATTGCTTCGGTGAAGCTGAGCTAAACACAACCTTTTATTCTGTGTTATAACACTGCTTTGTCATTCACCAGTGGCCAGGAATGATGCTGCTGCTTCCCTCAGAAACTTGTCCCAGACTGAAAATTGTGAAATTGCAAAATCCTTTCTGTTCTAAACTGCCTGAATATAGCCAAGCTTCACTGTGAGGTTCAATCCATTAGCTGATTAAAAGCTATAGATCACGCTGTCTTGGACACATTCAGGCCATTATGAATAAGACCTGTCAGAAAAGCTTCTGGCACAACTGGTATCTTTGAAATTGCTAGGGCTCCAGTTAATAAAACTTCATGTTCAATCCTTCTTCAATCCTGCAATACCAACAGGCAAAGAAATTTATGGTATTCTTTGAAATTACACATTTAGGAGTGAGTTACAGGTACAAAAACTTTAATTCCCAAACAACAACAAAAATAGCATCCCAAAAGAATACCCAAGCCATTCTTGCATGCTAGAGACAGTCTGCTTATGAGAACTGTAAAAAAAAAATTTTTAAAAAATCACTGATTAATTCCAGTGCCAACTTTCAGATTTGCTTCCAACAAAGGAAAACTTTGAAGTTTCTCTGCAGACAACTTTCTTCATATTCATCTATTTATCCCCATCACACCTAAAAAACATCAAACACCACTCTAACAAATGCATCTAACTATTACTGACTGCTCTTGAAAGCCATCGGCTTCCCAGAGCAGGATTTTAAATTTAAAAAAAAAAAAAAAATCAGGATAAATAACAGAGTTTTTCAGGGTTTGCAAATAAATGCTGCCTTCCAAACAGCAGTGTCTGGTTTTGAGCATCACTATGTGTGTGGAGCTCCTTCCAACTCAGCCCCACCCCATATGCAAGGACAGCCAGTCCCTGGGACTCCCATCATGCTTAAAATTCAGCTGTATCCCCAAGGACGGGGTGGGAACTCGCACTTGTCTGGGAGGCCCCATCTCTCCTATGCTAGCACCAAAATCCCACTGCCTGTAGCCAGATTAGGCAAGCAAATTCAAAGAATGTAGATTGGTTTTGAACACCCCCAAGCTTACTCTGTTTTCACTTCTGACATCAGTTCTGTCCTGACAGGGAGACGAGAAGCCCACTGCGCCTCCTCTGCCCAGGTAAATTCCCCCTCATGTCTGCCAAGTGAGAACTCATTCCTCATAAAAGCACTCTAGAAGTGCACCTGGACATGCTGCAGTCTTTTTTGTAAGTGTCGAGGCAAGCCCTCTATTACAGGAGATTCACAAGACTTCCTAGAGGCTCAGCAAACCTTCTCACTCTTTTAAAATTCATACGATAAATAAGTCAGGATTTTTCATCTGCACACTACAAGGACACTTAAGCTCTTGCCTCTTACAGCAGCAAACCTAAATCTTGTCCAAGTGCTGGCTGCACATTATTTACCTAAATATTTACCCTTTTATGCTTCAAATGATCTTCAAAGAGGCTGCACAGGTTCCCAGTGTGTTCAGCATTCATGGCCATGAAACAAATCATTCATGCAAATATTTTTAGCTCAGTTTATATTTGCCAGGTAGCTGCTGTGTCCCAATCCCAAATTCACCAAGGCAAAGAAAAGACCCTGTAATTATTTATTACTCCTTCTTCACCTGCCATTCTGTATGAATGGTACCCTGTGAGTATTTGCAAGTGTTGTGTGACCTTGTGAATAATTTTTTTGTAGCTCTGAAAAGCAGCAGAGTGACAGGGAGTCATTTATAACCTGCACAGTCTGGTAAATGACTTAAGCAACTTCACACACATATCAGTGTTCTTAACATGGTATTATTTTTGGATGTATGCTTATTGTTAAAACATCCTCCACTTTCAAAAGAGAAAAAAATACAGGAGAAAAAAAATTTCTTGTAATTATGGCTACATTCACTTCAGAAAAAAATTCTTATCCCACAAAATACTCTGGGCTTTACTACCCCAATAAAGTTATCAGATGTTGTCTGTTTTGAACATCGAAGAATTTAAATCACAGTTGTCATCCCAACTGGCATATCAGAATCAAAATATCTAAATTTGGGTTTTTTTCTGATGAAACTCTGAGGATGAAGAGAAAAGCTTCTCCAGGAAAGGGACTTAGAGCTACAGAATGTGAACAGCATTCATTTACTTTAGAAAAGGGAAGGACTTTTGGAGGCATGAGAAGGGTGGTTTTATATTCTTCACTTTCTAAAAACTTTCTATTTGCACCACAGATTCGCAGTTCAGTTGATGACAACGAGCATCTGCAGATACCTCTCACTATAAAGTGCCAAACAGGGTCAGAAATTACTGTGCAAATGGGCTGGGAAGCAAAGCAACCATTCAATTATATAATACATGGAACATGTCAGGTAACATCTGACTACCACTGACTTTGAAGGAGAATCTAGAATTTACTGGATCATGTGATATTTTATTGTTTAGACTGTTCCCCCCCACACTTGCTCATGATTTTTATGCAGGAATACTGTGATACACTTGCTGATAAACTCTTGTCATCTGTAACTGGAAAGAAAACACAGCATTTATCTCAAAAGGAAATAAGTGATCACAATATTCCTAGAAGGCTTGACCTTCAAAAGTAAGAGCTTCATTTCTTAGGACAGCAAGACTGCAAAATAAGGACATAAGAAATTAATAGAATGGCAACTTGACTGACAGTAGGAAGTCTATAAAAGCCAGTTTTCAAGACTCGTGCTACTTCAGACAACCAAATAGAACTCATATACATATCTAACAAACTAGTGTTACCAAAAAAAAACCCCCAAATCTTTGCCACCTGCACTTGGAACAAAAAATCAGCTAACTAAAGGAAACACTTTGATGAGGAGAAGAATAATCGAAGGTCTAGACCTGTGAGAGATGAGCGATCAGATTTTGCTCTGAGGTCAGCAAACACATCAAAGGTTGCCAAAAATAGAAACAAACCGATTTGTTCTCCACAATGACAATGTGCAGAACAGGAACTTACGGACTCAAACTGCAGCAAGGAAGATCTAATTTAGGCATTAGGGATGGCTTTTTTCCAATGGTAAAGATAACCCTAGGCAGGTTTGCTGAGGGAGCCTGGGGAATTTCCCATGTTAGACTTTTACAAACTGAAAAGGCCAATTCTGCCAAACATGGAAAAGCTAGTCTAGCGGGTGTAAGGAGGTGGACTCCTGAAATAACTCCTCAAGCTATTCTTATGAGTATATGACAGATTCCTGGACTGAGAAATGGTAAATATCACTATCAAGAACAGAGGAGTTCCTCCCATTTGTGGGCGAGGACAGGAAGAAGGACAGGACAGAAGGTTGGAAAGAACACGATTTGCCTTCAGAACTCTCGCTGGCTGGTATTGCTTGGGCTCAAGATGGCAAACTAATGACTCTGTTATTACATAAATGGTTAAGCCATAATACATATGCACGCTTGTTTAGTGCTAAACACAGATGCACCACTGGTGAAAGAATACAAACGAGGTTTTAACAAATACACTGACAACAACACGTAAATCCTCGTGCCTCAGGATCTCAAAGCACATCAACCAGGCTCCCACTCAGGGCAGTTACATCTCCACTTTACACCGAGAGGTGAGGCAAACAGAGCTTGGTTTTCCATCTCCAGTCAGGTCATGGTGATGGGAGGTACAGACACCCCAGACAAAGCATTCGTGATTTTCCCATCCTCCCAGCACTGTTTTAACTGCCATGAGATTTCCAGCTGATATAAATCCACTCACTTCTTAATGACTCCCTGAGGTCACAGAGCATCTTACACGAAACTGAAGAACAGCAGGGCCTCCAGAGGATTGAGAAGTAACTCACTGGGGGAAATGTGGGTCTGAAATTATCTCACAGAGGTGGCTGCCAGGAACTCAGCAGGCTCTGAAACTGCATTAGCTTCCAGATCCATAAGTTTCTGTCTTCGTTCTTTCCACTAAAAAATGGGTGTTTAGAAGACCAGAAAGCCATCATTGATGAACATGGGAACTGAGGATATTTTTTTTTGACCACGAGATGATATGAGCAATGTTCAGCTACCTCTGTCTGCCCTCTGTTTTGTATTAAAAGACATTTATTTTTAAAAAAATAAAAAATGAAAAAGAATTTGGCACGTAGCTCTATTTATAAACATCAAGCAACATTTCCACCCAAATGTAATCCTAAAATCACAAGTACACTTCCAGGTGAAAAGAATGACAGCACAGTTACCTTTGCAGTAGCATCTGCTCCAAGCACTTGCTCATGTTGTTTGCTGTCCCCAGGGAACAAGACAATACTGTTTCAGTGCAAATGGAGGCTTGGGAAAGGAGATAACGTCCCAAGCCATCATTTCTCAGGCTCTCTGAAGAGCTGGTACAGATATGATAAACAAACTACTGAAATTCCTTGACAGCGGTCAAAAAGAAATTTATTCTTGGAGTCTCATTTCCAAGTTTATGAAATATGTTGGACTAAAAAAAGCAAAAATCACTCCTTGCATACTAGCAACACCTAAAAAAAGACCTTTTGAAAGCCCAGCAGCATAAGTAGCCACGGACACTCGTTGCCAGATGTGGCTTCCTGTTTATGAGGACTTTTCAGATGATTCAAGGCAGGAGCCTTGTCAGGAGCACATTTATGTACACTGTGCTGAAGAAACACAGAACGAGTGCATTAGGTTTGTCAAAGGGAGAAAGGCTTGGCAGCATGCAGTGCATGCCTTGTGCAACAATGCTCAGCTCAGGGCTTTTTCTGGGAGACATCACTTACACTGGGTACCACTTTCCTACATGGTGCTGAACACAGGTATGGCAGGATCCTAGTTCTTGGATTCCTTCTGTGTTGGTTCTTTCACCAACAAACTCTCATTCAGCCAATCCGTCCAAGTCCCTGCATGCAACATGACCACCATCCTTCTAGGCAACCAGCTTTCAGGTTAGCATTTCACTCCCTGACACCGCCTTCCAGCAACAGGCTCTCAAACGAGGACAGATTTCTGCCCCATTTTTAATCCCTGAAAGCTTAGCCTCTGTTGTCTTTATTTATAAGCATGTCCATTAGATCTTCAGATTAGCCATCTGAGGACATCTTCAATGCATTGCAATTGCTAGATGGCTCACAGAGCTGTTATTTTCATATCTGTTTTAGCTGCTGAAGTTATCTGACAATATATTTATCTAAAACCTCCTCCAATCTAGTAAGATTTTACTATGTGCTGCATTTAGCATGATACAACACAAAATACGAATTTCTCTTAGATTACTTCTTCTCACTCAAGGGATCACTCCTGCCCACATGGTAAAAGATATTTTCCTGTCAAATCACTGAATATGGATATGTCAATACTACCCTTCAGGGCAGGTCCCAAAGTTTCCAAGCTGCCTAAGAAGGAGCAGCTGCTCATTAGAATTTTTTTTTTTCCAGGAAAAATACTTTTTCAAGCTGAGAATTAAATTTACTTTACCTCTTTGGGATCTCTCTGTGTCTGGTAAGTTGGAAGCTTTACAGCCACGACTAGCAGCATGGAAACAACATGGGACACAACAAACTGTAGGGAACAGATTTTCTATTTCCCCTCCCCTTTCTCTTCCTTCCTTACCCCAATATACCTCTTACCACCTCCTTGGAAGTGGTGGGGTGGTAGACGATGAGGGAAGCGTCTTGAATCTCAGCATTTAATATAAAGCTCCTGAGACAAAAGCATCTCAGCAAAATGGCTCAGCTTAAGCATCGTTAATTATTTAGAGAAGTGCCAAAAATATTCCAATTAGACTCAGTTCTATTATCCTCTTGCTGCTACCATTGCAGAGGAATTTCTAGAGCTCTGTACTCCATGTACCTGAAATCTTAAAACTTCTCTTCAGGAAAATGAATAACAAAAACATACCTAAGTGCCTGTCTGAATACTGAAGTTCTGGACCACCTACAAAGACATGGCACTTCGTGCCCTGTGGCTTTTATCTTCCTCTCAGTTGTGAGCATATGCTGAATCCAAGAAATTTATGTACAAGTTTGTGTTTTCCATCTTTCTTGCTCATCTTCTTAAGGATGCTGCCATTACATGTGCCGTTTTCATCACCCACTCTGATAGAGTGGATCAGGTCTTTACGTCTGACGTGTAGTACAGAATGCGGTGACTCCTGAAGCTATTCCTACACCCATAAAGGCTGTATTTTAACTGTGGCAACGTTTATACTAAGCCCGCTGCTACCTATTGAAAACTAAAGGTTAATATATTGAAGAAAGCATCTCTGAACTACAGGATATAATATAATCATCATAGCATTTTTCTGAATACCATTTCAACTGTCTCTATGCTAGAGATATACAAGCTTTGCTCAGGTCAATCACTCTGTTATCAAACATAATACAGCTATTTGGAGTACCAATTAGCAATGAAGATTAGGTATCAGTTTAGTTTTTTATGTATTTACATATAATTAATTTTCATGCAAAACATTACTGGATAAAAAGATAGTCTTTATGAATGCTGCCTTCTGATTGTCTTGCAGGGCGCTGCACCTTGCTTTTCACTCATCTAACACAGATTTACTGAGTGCTCAGGCAAGCCTTTGCTTATTTTGAATGCAACTATTTATGTTAAATGTTCATCTGAAGATGTCTGTTACCAAACCTATAGACCCAAAGCAGGTCAACTAAAGTACAGGCTAGAATCAGATGACACAAATTTTTCATGGGCTTTTCTCTGTGATTTTCTTGGCTACCCTCTCAAAACTGAAAATACCACCAACACAGACAAGATCATAGACCCCAACAAAACGTAATAATGCAATGGGTCTTACATGAAGAAGCTGCAAAGCTAAGACCAGGCCAGAAGAGTATCATTACTTTAATATATTAAAGCAACAGCATAAGCTACTTTGAGAAAGTCTGTTTAGTATTGCACTTGCACTGAACACTATGAAATTGCACCTCAACTTTAACAGGGTTTCTCTAACACACTAAAGCACTACCAGCAAGAGACTGGCAACATGACTCGTGGCACATCTTACTGCTAATTCTGCAGTCTAGAGAATACCACCATCCTCAAAAACTTTAACTGCAGTAAGGCAATGCCAGGTACTTCAACACTAGCTAAATTCTCAAAAAGCACAGGCTAACATCACCATTCTCTAAAGCTCTTCCCTTCAGACATCATCTATTTTTACACACTTGGGGATCAACTCTAGAAAGTAAATTACCAGCTTCTGCTAGCCACAGCAGGGGGCAAAAAAAGATGACTAAAAGCACGTCCCAATTTAAAAACCTGTATTTTCCTGTCTTAGCACAGGAAATTGACGGAGAAAAACACACAGCCATCAGCACATCCATCCTGCCCGTATTCCCCTATTCCCCAGCTGGGGTACCCCAGCTCCTGCCCCACATGGAGCCCAGCCAGGATGACTCTGTTCCCTGGACTAGCCTGCAGACAGGACCTTCCTGAGACAACAGCATTGTTCTTGACTAGTTCTCCCCGATGTGGCCCTGGGTTATCAATGTCCTCTGGAGAGGAGGTTCCTTTACAAGCTCCTCCAGCCAGTTTAATGCCTTTGGGACCAGTTCTTTGGCTACAGACCAGCGCAGCTCCCCTTTGCACCTCAACCCTGCCATATGTGCCAGAAAAGCTGTCCCCACAGACTCTTTAATAAGAACAAGCAATGACTCACTGAATTAAAGCACCCTTACTCCTGGTGGTTACGAATTTAGCAGACAACTGCTGAGTTTTTGGCTGAGCTTCAGCCCGCCCTTGATTTTCAACCAGTCTTAGAGAGAAGCATCCCAACCCAAAGGGGAAAGGATGCCTCACCCCACATCACCCTTGTGGGCGAGCAGAGGGACAGGCAACAGGAGGAGGCTCCACACAACCCCCACAGCTTGGCAGAAAGGCTGGCCAGGCTGCTGGGGGAAGGAAAGGAAAAAAACCACCCCCTCCCCTCATTCACCAGCTGGGTTCCCAGGGCTGCCTGCAGCCACAAAAATCACTGCTCTGCCCCCACAGCCTTAGCCCTGGAAGTGACATGGGTACAACTACCCCAAAGCCCTTCAGCCCCACGGATCAAGGCACTACCCTCTGGCAGGGTCTACAGCTCCCATGCCACGGTGCTCAGCTGCTCTTCTCCTCCAGGCAAACATTTCCATTTCCTCATCGCACCCGAATTTCCCCTGCAGTCACTTCCCCAGCAAATGTGATTAGAGCTACACATTTTCTCACATCCTCTAAATAAAGAGTGAGGTTTTCACATCCACAGTCACTCTCCCTATACGTTTGTTTATTCAACTGTTTACATTGGCCAGCAATCATCCTTGTAACCATTACAAACTAACCACTGGCGAGACCGAACCAGCGTGCCGTCCTGCAAAGGGCCGTGGCCCACTAGTCCTGCTGCAATAACTGGCTTTTTGCACATTCTCATTTAAGCTGACATTTCTCCCCAGCAGTTTAATTATCCCAGCTGTCAGCCAACAAGTCCGTCCCCCCTTGGGAAAAGTCTGCCTTCTTGATTGCCCCGTTTCTTTGACCCTTGGCAGGTCTGGTCCTGTTTGCATTCAGCCTCCCCCCAGGTCATGTAAAACTAAGGGGGGAGTGGGGAGGTGGGGGGAGAACCCTACAAAAGGTGCAGGGTTTCTATACTAACAAGTCCCACATTAATGTTTGATGTCTGACAGGTGTGGGCAGCACTGCTGCAGGGCAGGCTTTGGGCAGAAGCAGGTGCATGGGGCTGAGAGGCATCTGTGCTCCTTCCTCACTAATGGTCTTCAGGCAGGACATTCCAGCACCTCCAAGGTGACCCATTAACGACAGGCAGGATGCAGTAATGAATACAGGACAAAGAAATATGCACAACTCCAACAAGGAAGGCTATTGAGCCTGCAATTCAAAGGGGAACCTCAGAAATTAGACATTTGCTGGCTTAAAAGTATGGGCACCAGTATATAAATGTCTTTTTATACATTTATAGACATTTTCCTCACTGCTACCATTGGCTGTACATGTGCCTGAATCTCCCTGACTAAACGGCAGAAACCACCACTGATGCAGCTGTTGGAAGTCTATAAGCAACTTAACGTGTGCTGGGTTTTAAATAACACCCAGTCTGTGCTATTTATTAAATTACTGGGGTGCTTTTTCACAGACCCATTTTGCCAGTCTTGCTCTTTGTTTCAGCAGTGCTCCAATCAATTGAGAAATCAAGAAAGTTAACTCCAGGATCAAGGTATTACTTAGGCAAGTGGAAAACCAGAAAATGACCTGAAAATCAACCAGAATAAGGACCCGAAATTCTCTTTTAATCAGTCTTTTGATACTATGATGCTAAGAGGCTTATTTCTACCTTGGAAGGTTCAATTTTCTCATCCCTTTTGAGAAGCAAAGCATAAGCAGCAAAACAAAGAGTCTCAAAACCAGGTATGAAATGTCACCAGGAAAACATGGCACAGTTATGCACAGATAAACAAAAAGAAAATACCAGTGATAACAAGTGTGTTTGGCAGGGAGGGCATTGTTCTCAAACTGCAGAGAAAAGCAATTAGAACTATCTAATATCCCCACCACTTTCAAAGGGCTAGTTTGTTTGATTTTTTTTTCTGTTTTTGAAATAGGGGGCAAATTTTGCCAATGTTCAAAACAAATTTTTCTGATGCTTGGAACACTTTCCCACTGGAAACAGAGGGCAGGTTGCTCTCCATCACCGTGTACCCAATGGGTTTTTACTAATGTATGCAGCACCCACAATGCATCTTGCTCACACCTACAGAAGAGGTGAGTTTTTCCCTAGATAATCTGAGGCTCACTGGGAAGCCCATGTATTATTCACTAAAAACTTTTAACATCCGCTAAATTATTGCTTAATGCCAACATTTAATATTCCCCACAAGAACGGATCTGTTTTGCTGCCCTTCAGAATAAATGTTTGCAGAATAAAATCTCTCTAAGCGCAGGTCACCTCCCATGAAGAGGAAGAGTGAGCCAGTTGGCTCACCTGCTCTCCTCACTGTTTTGCATCATCGGGTTTAATTTTACTCTTTTAACTCATCCCTCAGTGCCTGTGGTCATAAAGAACATCCTTGACACGACATAGCAATAGTGAGACTGGCTGGGGCACTCTGGGTTTAACTTTTCTTCAGAGACCAAGGGGGACACCTCTTAAATACCAAAGAAAGGTTGGGGAACCCCATCCTTCAGCCTGAATTACCAGCTGGAGTGAGTCATCTCTCCAGTTTCACATCCACCATCACAGCCCTGAGGTCAGCAATGTCGTGGGTTTTACACACCATGACGTGGAACACTTCAGGGCTGGACTTTCCTGGGGGACTGAGCCTGCTCCTGCTATAGACACTAAGGGGGCAGCAGCTATAGTACCCTGTGAAAGGGAAGGACAGCCCAGCTCTCAGCAGTTTCTGCCCACAGCTGTGGTTACAAGAGACATGTCCAAGCAGTTCGGTACAAACATCCCTCTACTTCTTTTTTAACTCCTCATGCTGCCAAACTGAAGACTTTCAGCTACGTGCTGATTCTTAGGATCTCTGCTCCTTTTCTTATTTTGTGAAGAACACTGAGATACAGCATCCTTGCCTTAAGCACTCCCTTCAAAGAAGCAGCAGAAAAAATGCCTCTATCTCCCACGGGAAGGACTTAACGGAGTATCTCACTGCAACCATCCTACAAGGTGATGCTGACAATGGTGTCTGCAGTTAATGCAGCTGCAATATCTTATATATATCAGCATAGGTACCCAGCTGGAAACAGTCAGAGGCATCAATACTAAACTCCCCAATGCTGGCACTAAAATTCATGGCTGGACTACCTCCTAATTATCAGCATGTACATGTTGCCCAAGATGGGAGTACTGGCCACCTCCCAGTCAACAACTCTTGCTCCTGCAAAAGTAGTACACTTAAAGTAAGTGGGATCTATGCACCAGTTTTTCACTATATATTCCACCCTTGATAGTGTCTATAAATTACTTGGAGAAACCAGCTGTAAAATTGCTAAATTGCTGATGACATGAAACTGAAGGGAGTAGTAAATACAAAGCAAGTACAAGAGAGATCCAGAGGGATTTGGATCACTTATGTAACTAGGCCAATACACTGAAAATTAAATTTATTGCAGAGCAAACAAACTATTGCTCAGTTATTGGAAAAGTGCAGAAGCAAAATAACTGCACTTCTGAACTGAAGCACAAGAGAACAGGACCGTGAAATAGCAGCAGACACCTATCAAAAATCTCTCTTGAAGGAAGAAAGGTAATCCAGCAGAGCCACCACTGTGTTGGGATCTGCAGTAACTGGGAACAGCACGGCCCTGGCACAGGGCTGAGCAATTTGCTGATCACACTCTGCTCAGAGACCATAGGGCAGCTATGAGAGCAGGCTGCACAAGGAGGCTGCAAACAGAAAACATCCCTTCTTAGCAGGCAGAACCGCTGTTTGATTGTGAGCCCAGCCAAGGGCAAAGCAAGCTGCTTGGGTGGGATGAGAAGCTCCCAGACCTGCTGGCCATGACTGCAACAGCCAGGGGGAAACCCCAGGCACCTGAGCCCAACAAAAGCTCTGAACTGAGAAATGCACTGAGGCCAGGAAACGCATGAAGGGGTTGTGGATATAAATTATGGCTTTCCCAGACTATCTAAGCAAGGACTCATTTGTCTCCAAGAGGCACACAACATCTGTGTGTTACTTCTTACATCTGTTAAACCCAGGAGAGTTCAGGGAGAATGGCAGCACCACGCAGCAGCCTGGTAATCCCACCAGGGGCAGCTCCACCACAGCTGTGACACCACCCTGGCAATGATGTGACAAGGACATCAGGAGCTGAGGGAGCAAGGCAAGGGCACCTGCCTGCCCCAGGTACCAGGAGTCCAGCAGCAAGGGCTGCCCCAGCAGGAATGCCCACTGCCCAGCAAGATGGAGGAGTGGGAGAAGCTAGCAGCCAAATCCGGTCTATTCCCAGCATGACATTTTTCCACTTCACCTACCTTGTACAGATCCCTGGGAGGACAGGGAGGAGGCATGCCTGCCACCAGGCAGCTTCTCTGCCAGACTCGAAATCCTTACTCTCGCAAGTACCTCACCTGGGCCAGGCAATTTATTTCCTCTTAATCTCACTCCTGGAAATATCTGAGCTATTTTGGATGTAATTCCCTCCCATTCCAAAATAAATAAAATACACAAAAGCATCACTTTGGCTGACCTTCTTGGGAAATTTCAGTGCAGAGATTTATGATTTGGCAACTCACAAATAGATTATTAAGTCCCAAAGTGCAAGAAGTCAGTCAAAGGACTTTGCAGAGTTTGCTACCTGCACTGCATACTCCATTTTAAAATTACAGAGGCAGAGACAGGATCCCCACTATAGGATATGTAAGAAGTGTCTAGTGGATCAAGAGAAGTTTGTGCTTCACTTTAACACAGCAGGTCACCGGGCTGATGTTTCTGCCTCCAGCAGCAAGCAATACCTGATGTTTACAGCAAAAGGGGACAGTCTCAGGCTCCTGTGCTGCCAGGCCCTGAACAATCCTGTAAGGTGCTGGATGCCCCCACTTCCCCCAGCCTTCACAGGGCACCCAAGGATCTTCAAGCTTCCTTGGCCATTTGCAGGACCAAGGCACCCAGGCCACTGTGCGATGCAACAAACATCTCTCCTCATCCCCAGACAAGCAGCTATGTCCTGAAGGATAAAGCTTGTTTAGTTCTGTTTTCATATGAATAACAGAGTATGTGACATAAAATTACATAATCTCTATAAATACATAAATAAATAAATAAATAAATAGTTTGGATGCTTGGCTTGACAGCACCTAGTAAACATGAAAGGAGAGGGGAAACTTAAGGAAGAGATTAATTTTTAGCTGGAAAACACAGAATGGTCTCAAAAAGTAAAATCATTATGCTAAAGAACAATATTGAAAAAGTAATTAAAAATGTTATTAGACAGTTTCAGGAGAGTAGAAAATGAAAAAACTAACAGCATTGATAAGCCAAATCTCCCACTTAATGTGAAACATTATTGTTCATAAGTCTGTACATTTCACCATACATTATTTCCTCCAGAAAAGCTCACATTTTTAACTTTCCACTTTTTTCTCATAAATATAATATAGTTAGCTGACTGCATTAGCTCAATCATTGCCTCTCCATCCACACAGAAATTTCCCTAAATGTTCTTCCCTGTTGTGCCCCTCAACAGCACTCTGCTATCCCAGGGCAGGGAGTCCTACGCCTCCTGCCTCCCCTGGGGTCCCTTCTGAACCCATGACCGCCCTCACTCCTGTCTGAGGGAGAGAACAAGGTTTCCAAAACGTCGAGGCTCTCCCAAAATGAATGAAAATTGACAATGAGACACAGGGTCAGAGGGAGCCAGTGGGCTCGCTGCCTCTCGCCTGCCTGCAGCACGGGGGATGGGAGGGGGCTGGATGGAGCCTGGGGACACAGGGAGAAAAGGGGACATGGGGGGCTTGTCAAGGAGATATTTAGCATTTCTGTGCTTGGGTAACACGGATATGCACAAATTCATTGAGAAAGCTGCTTTTAACAACTAATCACAAATTACTCATTTTCCATCTGAGGCTCTGCTAGTTTTTTTCCCCTCTGCCTGATTTTAGCTCATAATTCTACCACGCACCATGGCTTCTTCTCTAGGATCCTGATGAATCACAGTGCTAAAATTGGGAAGTCTCCCAAAATGTGTTTTCCCTTACAATGCCTATTGCAGAATTTCTACCAGCAGCACCCAGTGGTGAAAAACAACCCAGCAAGAAAATAAAAAAACTGATGGGTTTAGTTTTTTTTTCTTATCCTCCCATCCTGATGAGATTTCAAAACAGACATCAGTTCATGAATAAAGAAAGGTTGTTTTGTTTTTGTTTCCAAGACAATGAAGCTTTGTATATTTTTAGTGCCAAAGAAAACAGATACAGAAGAAAAGGAATGAAAGCAGCATGGGTGCTGTAATTTCCATTTTCCTGAGCTCCATCATCTCCAGGCTATGCTTCTCAAAAGGAAGGACTGGGGAGGTCTTCCTGGGTGTCAAAACATGTGATTTTATGCTCTGAAGTCAATGGGACAAAGGTACAGACTTAAATTTGAATAACCTCTGAAAGACCTTCACTCTGTCCAGGGCTTCCCTTGGATGGGAAAAATTCAAAATCAAAGAACCACCACAGGACCATGAGCCACAGCAGCAGATGGGGATTTAAAAGCTCTGCAGACGAGGAATAAAAAGATGGTAGGAGAGGGTTAACATCTGTAGCAAGGCTTGAAATGTATCAATCAGAATAACAGCATTTGGATGAGAAATGCTAAAGATTAAGAGCTTGCCTTCTACAGCAGTGATCAGGTAATTGAGTCTTGGTTCTTTACAGTGAAAAAGAAGAGAAAGGCGAGATGGATGGTAATTGCCACAGGTATGAAGTCCGGGTGCAGCTGTGAGCACACCGGGTCAATAGTGATAAACACACCAATCTATATGGTTTCTGACACGAGGTGCTCTCCTCTTATGTCTGCTGAAGCTGAATTACTGCCATCTCTCACCCATTCATTCTCTTCCCAGAAGGAGCAGCATGCAGAGGAATCCCTTTGTCTGAACAGGGCTGGTTTGCTCAAACATGCATCCCTAAAGACATGTTCCTCAGGAAAC
Source organism: Picathartes gymnocephalus (assembly GCA_013390045.1). Lineage (NCBI taxonomy): Eukaryota > Metazoa > Chordata > Aves > Passeriformes > Picathartidae > Picathartes > Picathartes gymnocephalus. The sequence goes on from WEKY01007878.1 coordinate 233,504, forward strand.
TCCAAACTGACCCCACAGCACTGCACAAGCTCACAGCCCTTCCACAACCAAACTGGGTTTTTAGCATGGCAGGTACCAACAAAATAAAGTCTACCTCAACAAGCAAATGCCTATTTAGGATAATATCAAACACCTTTTCAAGTCAGGTGTCTACTCAAAAACTATCCTTACCAAAGACCTGATCTTACCAGAGCTTAGTACACCCAGCTTCAAGTGAAGTCAACATCTGGTCCCAGGCCCGTAAGAGACCTCTTTAGCTCATTCAGATGATGGAATGTGTGTGGAGCTACACTTACAGAAGAAGAAATGCACAAGAAAGTATAAATTAAACCATTATTTTCTCTCTATCACTGGCATTTTCTTCACCATCGGCCAAGTTAATATCTCAGTAACTATTTATATCCGTGGCACCCAAGGATTCATTCCAGAGACATCAGAAATAACTTCCACCTCTTGCAAATAATTCACACTCCTCCGTTGACTACCAGGTCATTCCAGCTTGAGGGTCTTTAAATACACAGCTTCTGACCTGGAACTAATACCTCAAGCTCCAGCTGCCACTGGAAACATCTCCTTCAGTGCTCTGGGTTCATTTTATCATTTAAAAACTTCTTTTGAAATTATCTCAACTTACAAAAAATGAAGAATTACATTTCTGGGCAAATGTCACCTGGGCCATGACTCAGGAAAGCAGGTACTGAGCTCCTGCTGCCACTGGCAGGACTCCAGCACGTACCTGAAATCCAGCAGGTGCTCAAGCATTTCCTAAATACCAGCATCTGGGTTTAAAATAATTTCTAGCTGCTGGGCCACCCATGGGGTGGTACTCACTGTCTGCGCCCCACAGGCAATCCCTGCCTCCAGAAGACTGCAGCATCTACAGTGGAGGCTCTATGGCCCTTCCTTGAAGCAATCTTCATCTTTTTCCCATTCATTCTGCCTATTTTTTCCCCCTGCTGCTTCATTCATCTCTATTTATATCCCAACTGACTGGAAATAATTGATCCCTGCCCACTCTGAAACTGTTCTTTATGTACTTGTAGATATTGTGTCTCCTCAGTCGAATCTTTGCACAGAGCTCATCCTCAGCCTTTTTTATTACAAGTTTTCTGCTTCCAAATATTTTTACGGTTTCTTTTGTTGATCCCCTCTGACTATTTTCTAGAATATCCATTTAGATTAACAATAGTACCCAAAACTTAATACAGCACAGGAAGCAGCATTGGAAGCAAAGCATAATAAATTACCCTGCTTTGCATCTGACATGTCTGCTACTCACTAGAGACCAGTGACTTTGGATGCCAACTCCAAGTGAACTGGGAGAGATTTGGCTTTCAAAAAGCACAATTTGTCACCTCCCAGAAGCACAGGGTGTTTTTTACTAGAAAAAAGTACCCAGTATCAAGGATCACTTCTGAAATAAAAGTAATTTTTAAAAACCCCATCTGGTTATTTTAAGCAGACTTCTCACAGCTGGAGATGGAGGTTCAAGCCTCAGTCCTCTCTCTGAGGACCATGACATGGGTTTGTACAGGAGGTTGTTAGTCTTAAAATAATAAATGTATTTCATGTCTTTGATTACCAGCTACTGCTGCTTCTCACTTAACAAAGATTTGGGAGAAAAAGGGAGTCAGTAACAAATGCAGCCATGTACATCAAGAACATCAAGCTATGTTTTGGTATTTCAAATAAGAGTTTAAACAGCACATGAATCCTTCTGTCAGCTGTTTCCACCAGCATGAATTTAGCACTTACATATGGGGGAAAAATGGGTCCATGGATACCCACATCTTTGGGTGATGTGGTAAAAAGAAAGCTTCTGCACAGGTCTGGTCCTGAGCACACCTGAGACAGCCAGGTCTTGACAGCCTCTCCAGGCTGAGACCAACGTAAAATCCACTCAGCAGTTACAGCATGGGCAGAAAAGTCCTGCCTATCTCTCCATGTACCTTCTCTAGGACCCACTTGAATAAATTAGATGACACTCCAGTACATCTTGGATCAGCTACTCTTTGGGCAAAGCTTATGTTTTAGAGGAAATTGGCAACAGCATCAGAATGCTAAGGTTAATTATTTAAATAAAAGACAGTTTTAACTTCATTTATAACAAAATGTGAAGTTTGTTTACATTTAACACCTTCTCCAACACTTTTCCCAATGTGCTGTGCTTGCCTGGCTAAACCTTCTTTGACATGCATAACCAGTACATGGGGTCAGGGGCTCGCTCAGATCAGCCAATTACAAAGTTTTTTATTTCATCTGCCAGCCACCCTCTTCTCCCCTAATGTGTGACTGGCTGAAAAAGCCCAGTGTATGTATTTTCAAACCATAATTCTTTTTATTTGCTGTCAGCTTTCTGAGCCTCTGGAGCACACATGTTTCATATTTTTGAGATCTTTTGCACAGCCACAGCATGTTAAAAACTGATGTGCGTGGTGGGGGTGGATTTTTAGAAAAGGAAGAAAATTAAATGAACACAGGAATTCTTCTGAAATCTCAGGGCAGTAGCTGGGACTTTAGTGGGAGTAAGGAAACAGCCCCCGAGACACTCGCAATAAAATCACAGAAGCTGGCAATACTATCACTATTGAAGAGGGTCACAAGCACCACCTCAGTAAACTGGTGGTCTAGAATCATCATCACCAAACACCACTGAAAAAGAAAAAATCCTGTAGGGTTGTATACCAACAGCAGCACGTTTTCAGTGCTTCTATTGCCAAAAAGAAGCAGGTTTAAAATCCACAGTCAAAGAAAGACTTTGTGGTCACATTTTCAATCACACCAGTTCTGTCCCCAACACCAATCAAGCTGATTTGAAACAGAACAATGTCAATCTCTTCCATCTGTTTAGCTATTTCTTTTTACTCTGAATTTCCAAGTTCTCCCTTGAGAGGCCAGGAATAACTGGTTAATCAAAAACACCCTGTGGTTTGGGATAAAAAAAACACTAACTGATATTTTTTTTTTGGAGTCTAGCATTCCGGCTTGCAATCCACACTAATCCCAACTTTAGTTACATGATGGTATCACCCTCCATTGGGTGGCTGAAGAACTTGGATTTTCTTGTTTATACTCAAGTTATCAGCTGATATTCTCAAAATAAAAGTATTTAAATCCTTCCTACACGATGTTTTTAAACCGTCACTATATTAAAAGTTACATCATTAAATAAACAGTTCCCATGGTCCCAAATAACCAATATTTTCCAGTGAAAAATTCTGCTTTTTGTTTTGGTTTGGTTTTGCAGGCTAGTATTTAACTAATAGCTCCTTGGTTTATCCTTGCTTTTGAGAAAAGTTGTTTTAAGTAACCAGATTAATAATGTTGCAACTCTAATTTTAATTTTCATGGAAAAATGATTTACATGCTTCCATTGTTGAAAACTGATGGAAGATATGAACCAGCCTCTCTTTCAGAGCTGTTGAATATGCAGAACCTCAACAGAACTGGTCTATTTGATTATATATCAATTTATGTTTATGCAAAACTTGATGTGAATGTATCTTTACCTTAAAGGCAATAATCTGTTCCTTGCATACACACTTCATTCTGTTATTGAATGCCTTGCCTAATGAATAATTGCAATAATTAATTTTTATAAAAATGATCAGGAAAACTCTCAGGCTATTTTTAAACCAGACAATTTTACCACAAAAATGCTACAAAGAGAACTGTTCAGCTCTACAAATTGCTATTAAATGCTTTGTGGAACAGCTAACTCCCTGCCCACCCTTTTGGGCAATCTATTTCTGTAACCTCCACATCCTTCATGCAGAAGAAAGCAACCTATTCCTACAGGAGGAAAAGGAGAGAATTCTATAAGGGTTTCCCCATACTTCACATTCAACATCCATGGAAACACTATTATTTATGATTTTTCCTTCAAGGAAGGATGTCTCTGGAAATATAATATCTGAAGTACCGTTTTAGAGGAAAAACAACCAACAGACTACTCAGGATCACTAAAGTAGCTTTACACACAAAATTCATATTGTTTTCACTGGATTACAGCTCAAGGAAATTCCTGTGTTGGGGAAGAACCCGAAAACCACACAAGTACTGCTGACAGCCAGATGTGCAAAAGCTCATTCTTTGAAAAGATCAGATCCTCTAGAAGTAGCAGCATGAAAAAATAAAGTATGGGAAATCCTTTCCTAGGAGAAGAGAAAAAATAAATAATTGACAGACAGATGAATCTGTCTGCAAAGCTGAATCTAGTTGTTTTCATAATGTACCGTTTTAAATTGTTTTTCAGACTGTAAACAAAACACACACAGTAGAAAATGTAAATTGAATGAAAATGCCATTTTTAAAGATAGCAAAAGCCAATTATTAGAATTTTTAAAAAAGAAGTTAGATGCATAAATGAAAATTTCTATGAGCTACAAATGTTCTAGTCCAAACTTTTAACATGTGCCTTTTTTTTTTGGCGCTGACAAATTCTCTTACTCTTTCTCCCCATCAGGCCACGCTTTTCCTTCTACCTTCTTGCTTAAGACTCTCCTCACACAGAGCTAATGTGCAAGTGGCAGCCAACATCCTGCCATGTGGATTTGTAAGGGTGACTCTGACATAAATGAGCAAGAAGGCATTCAGGCCTGCACCATCATTCCATCATTCCCTGGTCCTTTTTGTCTTCCCTTGCCTGCCTCCTCATCCCCCTTTTCTGCGCTCCAGACTTCTCCTTTGATAAATCCTCACTATACCACCAGCCACCTATAACTCCATCATCGTACCTGGAAAGTCAACACCCAGACAGGACAGACTCAAGTTATCACTCAGTTTTCTGTCTCCCAAGAGAGCCCAACAGCAAAGGGGAAAATAAAGATGAGCCCGGTAGGCAGATACACAGGATTAGCTTCAAGCACTGCTCACCCACAGGTTTTTCCATGCAATTCCTGATAGACTGGCTGGTGCCTGAGCTCTGCATCTTCCCAACAACACCTCCCTCCTTCAAAGAGTTGTTCTGCAGCTGAGAATAACACCTTCTGTGTTGTAAAGCACTAAATGCTCGATGAAGGTCAATGTCATTGTGCCCATGGTGAGCAAGCCATTCGCATGACCTTTCTTCAAAGCACCCGAAACACAGTGACTTCTTGGGGTCTTGCAGGTATCACAGCCGACTTAAGACACTATATGTTAAACTCCAGCATTACCACACAGGCACTACCTTTCCTGGGCTCCAAAAACTAGACTGAGCACCAGTTTGGCACACATACCATTCCTGAACCCATTCTTGGTGCCTGCAACCCATTAGAAGGCCAGCACAGGCAAAGAAGCAACTTGTGTGAGCAGAGCTGTGTTTGCATCTGCAAGGCCAGTAATAGATGTGGGAAACAGGGCACATGCTTATTTTGAGGTGGCACAAACTATTCTGTGCATGCTACAAACAATAGTGGGCCTGCAGTTTTGCCATAGGTGGCTTAAGTCATCCTCCCCTCTGAACATGCAGAGCAAATACCAGCTGTCACCCTGCAACACCACAAGCACACACATGCATTTCTCTTCAAAGGGCTGCCCAAACACTCATTAATCCTGCCAGAATTTCTGAGAAGCAGACACCTCTGTTATCCCCAAATTACTGACTGGGAAGGCAAGGGATGGAGCTGGAGGCCTGAATATTCAAGGGGACTGAAAGGCACTAAGGGCAGCATTCAGCTACCCCAAATTTCCAGGTACCTGTGTTTGTAGGCACAGTGATGCAAGCACCACACTTCTGAAGGAGCAGCCCCCAGCCTCTGCCTTGTGCTCAGGACCAAACAGCCATCCCCTCTCCACACCATCAAGCTGCAAAAAATAAAACAAACCCAGGCCTCTGCTGGACAGACACAACAAGGCTGCAAGATCAAACAACAAGGTGAGCAGACACCTGTCTGAACTCATACCAGTAAATACAGGTTGCACATCTTCAGAATTTTAACCAAAGCAGAAATATGAAAGCTCTTCCCATGGCCTCAACAATTCACCTACGCTGGCCAAAACAGTTGAATTACATATTTATTTACAGAGCAGGAACACAGGTTCTTTTTTTTGCTCTTTCAATTTAACACAGTTGACTGGACAGCCCTTGAGAAAAGTGACCTAAATTTGAAGTTGTTCTTGCCTCAAGCCAGGTGTTGGACGAGATGCTCTCCAGCAGTCTGTTCAAGTCCTAGTCTTCCTCTGGCTCTCTCCACCATGGCACTGGAGCGCTTTTGGCACTGGTGATTTGCAAGGCTCAGAGTGCAGTGCTACAAACCATGCAAATGTCCATAGCCCACCCGTCTCCCTTCTGGCTCCTTTCAGGTCTTGAGCCCCCTTTAACCCGCTCGAGGGAACCACTTGTGCAGGTGACTCTGCATGGGGGGGAACCACATCTGAAGGCAATCCAGCCCTTCTGAGGGGCTGGATTTTTGTCTTAAACCACCACCAGGTAAAAAGCTAGTAAAATTATGTATTTTGGAGAACAATAGGACACGAGCCACAAAACAGGAAGCTAGAACAGCTTCAGGCAACATGGCTCACGAGCAGGCAGCAAACTGAAGAGCATTCAGCTAGAAGGAAGGCAAACAGAGCCAGTGCTGAGAAGGGGGAACAACAACAAGACAGGAGAGAGAAGCGAAAGGAATGAAGGAAGCTGTGGAGAAGAGTGAGGATTTTCCCTGGTCACTCAACAGAATAAGCCAGATTGGCAACTGGTGCAAACTGGTCAGACGTGTCTCCATCTGCAGAGCTGGCCGTGCTGGGGATGGGTGAAAGTCAGCTACTGGTGATGTGGCTCTAGGAAGGAAAATTGTTGGGGCACCTGCTGTTTTGCCAGCACACCCACGCAGATGCTGACAGTGCTGACTCTGGAACATCCAGTGCTGTTTTCTCCCCTATCTTATTTAAACAGTTTCTACAAAACAGTATTTAAGCACCTGCATTCAGAAGCCTGTGATGAGCACAATACATGAGTTTTTACAGCAAAGAAAGGAAAAAGAAATGAGATGGATGATCTTTTCTGATCTAACCTTTACTCGGGCTGTGCTCCTTACTGCCAGCACACACAAATTCAGCACACACAAAGCTCAAAGATCTACTGCAACAAGCTTTCTCTAGTCCTGAACTAGTTCAGTATTTCCAGTCTCTGTGTCTAGTGACATGCAGAGTACTGGTCTTCCCATATGGCACATAAAACGGCAGGCAGCCGCTCCTTAAACCACTGTACTTAAATACAGCTGATGTGGAACAACTACTGTCCTGCAAAATGTTATAATGAAAGAACTACCAGCACCTTTTAGTACAATCCCAGAAATTATAGAGCTCCTTCTTCCTTCATACACTAATTGCACTGAAATTGCATCCAACGAGTCCATGCATATTTAATCAGGTCTGGGGCTGCTGAACACACTGCTATTGCATGGGGTGCTATCAGCCAGAGCCATAAATTATTAACTTTGCCAACTAAACTTCTGCTGAATAATTTTAGGTTGGCGGTGCATTGTTTGACTGAGGCAAAGCTTGCTTTGTGTATCCCCTTATCATTAATATTCTTCCTGTGTTTCCTACTGCACCAAAGTGCTGGGAAGGGTCACTGCTCAGCTCGAGACAAGGCCCCCAGGGAGGATGTGGTGCCTCAGACAGACTGTATTATATGCCATTGCTGAATATTTTCCTAAGCAAAGCACCTCCTCTTGGGTCATGTCTAATCTCATCACTAATTATACCTCTTTGTTAAGGCCAAAGAACATATCTGGTAGTCATCTTTATTAGGCAGAGATTAATGAATAGACATGATCCTGCTTTTCAGCCTTCCAAGTAACACGTAAAGCACAGCTAAGCGCTAGGAAAAAAACACAGGGAACACATCCAATAGAAGAATCTCTGCCTTCACAAGGCTTTGCTTATTAAATAAAATGAGGCCTTGAGAGCTCAGCTCTGGGTACTCTCCACAAGCTCACACCCCATAGCCCGTGGCAGGAATGAGGCTGAGAGCACACTAGTTTTGTCCCTGCTTTGGCACCACCTCCACTGTCCCCTTCCTGAGCGGCCCCACCACTGCCCCCCACTTGCTTCCACCCCTCCCATTGCCCCCCCAACCAAAGAGCACCCAAGTCCTGCGGGCATTCCCAGGCAGGGTGCCAGCACTGGCTGCTGCCAGGGGTGTGCACCAGGGCAGCCTCATGCTGCTGCTGCTGGCGAGTGGGGCTGCCTGGGGCAGCGAGCACATCCCGCCTGGGCTGTGCTCCGTGGGAAGAGCAATGGATCTCTGCTGACCCGTGCAAGAGCTACTAAAATAGATATCAAGTAAGAATAGATATCAAATAGGATCCACAACAAGCAACCTTGTGTGGGTAGAAGGGGTGCTACCCACAACTTGCTGCTGCTGAGAAGCAGAATTGCCAAGCTCTTATTTCCAGATTTCACACACCTTTTATTAGGGAACAGTGGGGTTAAAGCCATCAACTCCAGCTGCATCAAGATTTATTCCAGGTTGCTAGCCCACAGCTATGTGCATTTTGAGACTCTCAAAATAAATGCATTGTAGACATATAAACTATCTTTATCCAACTTTAATTATTATCAATGCGAATTACTCCCTAACATGAAGCGCTCCCCATGGAAGATGCAAAACATACCCTTAGCGGTCAGTCTGCACAACAGCTGGTGGAGCTGAGAGAGGTGGGCATCTGATTACCAGGGCTTTTTCCTGACAGGGAGGCAGCTTACCATAAGGGTCACACCTCACATTACAAATCAGTGGACCCCCGAGAAAAAAATGGAAATTTTGAACCAAGGAGCAAAGGACAGATTGTATGCAGACCAGTATTTGCTATTCATCAAGCAATATGTACCAGCTCACAGTTGTTATACACCTCCCTCTAAATAGGCACTCTTTCCCAAAAAGTGAAGGCAATCAGTGCTATCAGCTCTGTTACGTACCACACAAAAGCCGTGTCCAACCTACACTTCAGTGAACTGAACTCAGTGGAAGTCCGCTGGGAATCGGCAGCCTGCACCATAATCCTCCACGTGCATTCCCATCACTAGGTTTATACATAATTTGTTTCCCAACTCAAGGAAACCAGCAAAAGGAACCACCCTAGCTCAGCTGATGCAAAACTCTTGGCCCAGGCAGCCCAGCAATACTTACATGAAAATTTAACTGGTTTGAAGTCACACTTTTGGTTAACCAGATGTAACCTGTGGTAGGAACCAGCTCCCATCTGGGAATCCAAGCAATCCCACTGACCTTGGTGGAAATCTCACACAGAAGCCCACCAACCTGAACACTGGCCCTGGGGAAGTCCCATGCATGGGATGGCTTCCAGCCAAGCTACTGCTACCCCAACCCACCCCATCTGCAGGTAACACCAGAGGCTTCCTATGCAGGAGCATAAACCCACATTTCTGGCACTTGGCAGCCAAAGAAAGGGATCCTATTGATTAGAGCTGTTGTGCAGGCTCGTGCCATGATCTCTTTTTCTCTCAATGGCAGCCATTCATTGGCTCTCCCCCAAGAGTCAAAGAAGAAAACTAATCTTATTTGTCACTCACAAGATCAAAGTGTCAAAGGATGCTGGCAGAGCAATTTGGGTGCAGAGTGGTAGAAATGCTCCCAGGAGCAGCAGCCTGAGAGCCAAGGGCCCTGAGCACAGGAAGAGGGCTCTTTCCCTTCTGGCCCTCTCTGCAGCAATTTGGGATGAAACTGAGGTTTTGGGGTGGAGGGAGGAGGACGGGTGGGTGGGAAGAAAAGCTACTGAAGGAGGGGACATAAAGCAGCAAACTGCTGCAGGGTCTCACCAACCAACCCCACTGTTGTGCAGTTTCAGCTGTAGTGTTGCTCCACCTGCTTCCTGTATCTGAGATGCCACGCTGTTTTGAGTTGCAACTGCACCTCAACAGCCAGTCTGAAATAAACGGACCTTCCTGCAATAGGATCCAGTGACGGCCCCGTGTCCTTACAGGCAGCCGCTGCTCACGCCCTCCCCTCTGTGTGCAGCACATCCCCAACATCTGTGTGCTGTGACACAAGATCACTAATGCACAAGTACTGCTGCACCAGATGCTGGATTTTGCAAGGTCATCACTGAACACAGACTGGATAATTTGCACCACTAGGTGAACAAACACCCAGACAGAACAAAAAACAGCATTTTCAGTTAAGGAAGGCTGAAGGCTAAAGGGGCAGGCAGGAGCTGCCAGAGGGCATGAGCAGTGGGAAGGTGTTTAACTGGAGGCACAGGGACACCAGACACGGGGCTTGGTGAGGAAGCCAAGAGGAGCCATCCAGAAAAGACAGAAGCTGAAGACCCACACCAAATTGATACTGAAATACAGCACTCTTTAAAATCACCCTTGGATGTAGAAGGGGAGGGGAGCTTCAAGTAAGAAGCACTAAAATTCAGCTGAAGCAATCAAAGTACTATTGGTGTAATTTTCAAATACAACTGTGCAATTGAAGCACCTCCCATCTGAGGCATGTAGGGAGAAGCCAGCCCAAGCCCACTCATGTGGTTCATGAGGTCACCAGAAGCAGCAGCACAATTACATCCTTCTGTTGGAGCTACCTATTACTGAAGCACACCACATCATGTTTTCTCTTGGCTCACAAGTACCGGCATTTTAAAAGCCCTACAAACACACTGCTACTTTAACAACTTTTCAGGAAAAAACAACAACAACAAAAACACAACAACAACAAAAAAACCCCAGGAGAGAGAGAAGGATCATTTTGCCCACCTTATAAGTTTGTCTCCAAAACACACATTTATGACAGACCTCAGTTTCTATGCTCTTACACTGATTTCTTTGGGGTACCATGGGGTGTAAGTACATCACAGCACTGCAGTTTTACAGCTGCAGTGTATTTCTCCTTTCAGTTTTTTAACAGAGGGAGATGCTGCTTCAGTAGCCAAAGGCTAAGCCAGATTAATGCAGTGATTTTAGTCCTGAATTAAAGATATCAGACAGATAGGACATTAAGTACCAGGGTGAGCACCAAGACAGACAGACCCTCATGGTCCCATACAGGAGCAGTAGTCAGGATCCATTCAAAGGTCTTTGGAATAGAAAAAAGAAAGCGCTAGAAGGCAAGGACAAACACCTGGATGCAGAGGCTTAAGGGAGAGGGGACAGCTACAACAAGTATCTTCCCAGCACAGCAGGCACATCTCTCATGTGACTACCCCACTTTCCAAGGTGCCCTGGCACAACAGATGTGAGGCTCTGCAAACAGAACCAAAGACAATGGTTCATGCAGCACAGAGCTATCACTAAGGTTAAGTTTACAGACACCCTGAGTTGTGCAGGAGTGTTTATCTGCTGGAGGGCAGGAAGGCTCTATAGAATGCAAGCTGGAGAGGGGGGGACAAAACCATGCTCAGAAGAGCATGTGAGCACATCGTACAAGCTGCAGCAGAGTGACATGACATCTCCTAAGCTGCCGCTTCGTTTTGAAATAGGTATTTAACTCCACTAAGCACAGTACGATGATACTTGGATTCCCCAAAAAGAGTAAGTGGGAGGATGAGGGAGCAGAGAGGTGGATGTATTTGTAACAGCTTAGAAGAGGGACAGAGGGAAGTTAGATTGGCAGTGACAACATAAAATGCTGCACAAACACATACAAATAGCTCTTTTCTAAAGTGAAAGAAATATATGCTTTGCTCACAGCCACAAAAAGCACTGCACTCAGCATATTTATGGTCTGTGTGTTAGTTTTCCACATTAAGATGACTGCCAGTGCCTTCCAGGGCTCTGAAAACTTAAACTCTCACTGGAACCCAGCTTCTGCTGATTTATGTTTGCATCATCTAACCTCTGTGAACCTACACTGGTATAAGTTACTAAACTGCTCTGAAAAATGATTATATCACTTCTAGCACGAGCAGTGTGTGTAAATATTGGACTTAAGTTTCCAGAGCAGTCCAACCAGAAAAAAATAAACCCGCGTTTAGCCAGCTGGAACTGGAAACAACATGCGCTTTCTTTTCTTTTTAATAATGCAAAGAAATTACTGTCATAATTTGCTAAATTGGTATAAATACATGTGTTGCTATATGTATAGCTATATGTATTTATGTAGTTATATATTTTTATGCATGCAAATATATTTACTGTATTTTTATGAAAGAATGTTAGGGATGCCTATGACCACCCATATCTGCATTTTCATGAACCCTCGCAATGCCCCCAGTCATTTTATACAAAAACCCACTTCTGCCAAATAGAAGGAGAAAAAAAAAAAAAAAGAAAAAAAAAGAAAGAAAATCACATCACAACAATTTCATCTTTCAGTGAAAAAAAAAATTGTTTGTAATCAAATTCCAAGTGTATCAGCCTGTTGAATGCAAGCCTGTATAAAATCCATTTTTTGGAACTTAAAATATTATCTCGCTCCTGCAGTAGTTCTTGATCTATCGGTTGTCCTTGGTTCTGCAAAGAGAAGGAGTTTGCCAATGGCTGCAGAATACTCCTCAGAGATTAGACCTCCGGGGTTCATCTGATTCATTGCCTGACTTCTGCCAAGCCACGTCCTCTCCATGTGTCCATCAAAAACACCTTCACTGGCCCAGAGGCCTTGCCTGCAGAGCTGCAGTACAGCACACATCCTCAGCTCTCCACACCTGGGTCCTTCTCTCTTGACCTCTAATTGACTTTTCCAACGGGGCATGCCTGTCTTCATCTCCGGAGCCATCGCATGCCACACTGGGATGGAGAGAGCAGTTGGCTGCGTACCTTCCACTCCTGCACTATTTTGGTAAGCTTGCTGGGACACTTACGTATCAAGCAGAGAGCACACTATATATGGGAGCATCTACCAATGCACTCAAGTCTTCTAACCCAGAAGGAGCAATCTGATCCTATCCCACAGCATCAACAGCCAGTAACTGTAACTTCTGTCACAACAGCTGACAGACTAAAGCACAAGTAACAGCACACCAGGCAATGGGATCCCCAGCAGGTGTTTTCCTCTGCCAGTTGTTGCAGGAAGGGCAGGAATGTTTCCCTGGCCCCAGCGCAGTGCCGGTGAGAGAATACTTCCCATCACTCTCAAGAATGAAGCGTGCAGCACAGCGTTGGATGTCAGGCTAAAATAGTTCATTTCAGGGTGGAGCATTAGGTCCCATCCCCCACATGCAAGTAACCCTGCAGCATCCTGAAGTGCGGGGCCTGAGCCAGTTCCAAATTAAGTCAACAAGAGCTTTTCCACTGACATACCTGGGAGCTGGCTCGGACCACAAGTCACCTCGAATGCCATCCCCAGAGGCTGGAAGAGTAGGTGGACATTTAGCAGGTCAGTGATGACCATCCAGGACCAAGCATTAACTCAACACACAGAGACACCCTTCCGTACGTATCCAAAACATGCTTTGCCTGTTTTGACAACTGAGGTTCAGTTTCAGTTACTGATAACAAGAAGATAGATGCAATACAGCATATTAAGTAAAAATGAAACAATCTTTTCTTCACATCTCCTCTTGGTAAATTTTTTCCTGTGAAGAGGAAGGAGGCTAATTTTCACTTCATGTGGGAATTAAAAAGGCATTGCATATTAACACTTTTATTCTATTTTCTTGCCAAAGCTGCCATTTCTCATAGGCTGTATTAAACCCTAGGCTCTGAGTCTGAGAAGATGGTGCTGCTCAGTGCTGTGAAAACAATAAGATTGTGCGTGTAGCTGAGCAGCATCCCCTACCCCGCTGGAGCTAAGTAAATTATAACCTTCGCTACTTTCAGAGGAACAGTCCCAGCTGCAGAGAAATGATTCTTTCAAATGACAATATAAAATGATACAGTCAAGCTGCCCAATTTCATTCCCAGAGAGATTTTCTCTCGGGATGCAATCTGGTTCGAAGTAGGGGGAGTTATCTGAAAACTGCATCAGAATACAGAGGATAGAGCTGTCAGCAGTGGTTTCACCCTCTTGCAAGAGAGCATTCCTCAATATACGTGAAAACACACACAATTATTGAAAAGGAAGGGAGTCACCTCAAATGTTTTTCTATGTCCCTGAAAGGCTCCCTGAATGAATAAATTGTCTTTCATTATGTTTCGGCTGTTGCCACTGCAGTAGGCTCCAAGGGCCAGATTTAAACTCAGGGAAGAAGGAGGGGAGTACCCCACCACAAGGAAAATAAAATGTTATTTCCAATCGCACTGTTTGAGCCTTGCGAAACTCAAGGTGGGTGCTCCATCACTACAATGTCCTGCAAGATGCCATCTCCAAGCCTGCTCTCTATGGCTCAAAACATTAAGAGTGCTCTGTGACTGCATCAGGCTTTGGTATCCCAGGAAAATCTTCAAGCTGTCCTACAAAAACCTTCCATCTAACTGATATGGCAGTCCTATGCTTTGCTTGCAGATAAGATCAAGGAGCTTAAAAAGGTAACAGAAATATTCAAGGCAATTGCAGAAAATGTTGGGAAGCAATGTACTGTGGAGACTGGCTGAAGGAGCCAGTCCCAAGCACCAGGTCAACCTAAAAGAGTCCCAAGGTGCCTAAAAAAAGCTGCCCAGCAACAAAGTCCATCTTGCAGCAGAAGAAAGACCCACATCTGATTCAAAGAACTTCATGTGCTGTTGATGGGGACTTTTGTTTACTTGTTTTTTGTGGGGTTGGGGGTGTTAAAAGAGACTAAACAAAAAGACAGTCTCACAGTAGCTGGTTGCCTCACACAGTTGAAGGTTACCTTGTGGTTCTACCAGGGAGAAAGCAATGGTCCCTTTTGCTCCTGTGCACCAGCAAATTCCATGGTGTCACTGCCAACAGGCTGGGCAGTGCTCACAGAGGGTAATTCTGGCAAAATGGGCTGATAGCAGAGAAGGATACAAGTCAACCAGCTGACCACATTTCACTCCCTCGCTTACACATTCATCGAACTGCTTTATGAGTCAAAAACCTCCATATAGTCAGGGGGTTTGCTGGAATAACTGGATAACTGCAAACCAACAAAGCAACAGTGTTACAGGTATTCACTAATGCTTTCAATGATATTTCATACAAAACATTTTGCAGTATCACAGACGAATACGTAAGAAAAATCCCACACTATCAACCTATATTTACAGGAGCCTCTTAGAAGCACCACTGGCTTTTAGTTTCCAGCACAAGACATAAACCAAGAGTCTGGGCTGCTGTACAGTGTAAATAAAACCACAGTAAATTAGATTCAAATCAGAAGCCTACCAACTCAGTTAATCCATGCTTATCTTGAGTTACCCGGTTGGAAATGACTACTTGTGTTGGTGATAACTCTTTTCCAAGAAGAACTCACTCATCACTTAATCTTCACCAGCTCTGAACACTCAGGAACAGGAGATGTGACCTTCACAGGATACAAGCACACAGGAGTAACTGGAGAGGCCATAAGACACATGCTATCAGCAAATGTACCCAATATATAAGATTATTTGAAAAGAGCAGCAAGTCTTTGCTGGCACCCTGGCCATAACCCTCAAAAGCCCTACCATGTGGGCTTAGCACTTGTTTCTCCATGCCATGGGTGAGTAGGTAAGAGGACCTTTTTCCTTTTTGGCCTTGTGAGCATAGCAGGGAAAAAAAAAAATAGCAGCAAAGCTCCCTTGTCAGGTCATTCATGCAATGCAGGCAGCAAGAATTAACTCATCCATGACAGCAGTGGGAACGGGTTCAGAAGAGTCTGTTAAAGCTGAGAGTGCACCCAAGCACCAAAGCAATGTATTGGCAGGGTGATCCCGCAGCCAAGAAACAAGACATAGAACACCACTTCCTCTTCTGCTTTCCCACGTGCTTTGAAACACAGCAGACAATTAAGAAAAATACCACTGCCAAACCGATTTTAGTTTTAAGCTGCTTCCATGACAGAAGAACCTACAATAAGTTTGACTTCCAGCCTTGTTCCCACTGGCATAACCAACATCACGAAAGAAATTCAGATCCTTTCTCATGCTGTCTCAAGTACAAACCATCTTATTTTACCCCACCACACAGGAATGCTAAGCAGGTCCACTTAAGAATGCATTATTTGCTCTTGGTCATATTCTCGTGTAGTCCTGGAAGGCAAATAACATTTGCTTTCTGCAGCACATCAAACTGAATATTCACATTTGATTAGCTAGTTATGGGAGGTATCCTCAGGCTTTCTCTGCTCCTCTGCATTTTAATAATCTTTTTCTAATTTCTGTCTGATAGTTATTTTCACCCCAAGTGTATTAGTATCTCCACACACCTATGCTAATTCCAGCACTGCAAGCAGCTGCCGATTCTTTGCTGTCCTGGTCTTCCTACACTTTCCATCTCGCAGTTGCTGCTGCCATGTGAAAAGCATGCCCAGTTTGCCATCTTCAGATAACTGGGTATTATACATCTTACTCTTGCTTCACCCCGGCTGCTTGTTAATGCACAGAAAACTCCACTGAGACACTGTCAATATTCTTTCACACAGTACAGCCACATATCAAGATTTTTCACAGCTTGAGCACAGATCTGCTCAAATTATGTAACCAATCCATTAGTGCCATACAAAAAGCAATTTTTTAATCTTAATTTTCTGCTGAATGAAAAATATAATGCTAACCTTGAAATAAAATTATTATTTGTACTTTAATTTTTTAAGTATGTGTGTATTTTTTCCAATTTTGCTTTAAGCCCCTGCTGGTACATGCAATTCCTTGAAGCATTCTTTCATTAGACCAGAGGAAAGTAAACTGCATTTATCCCCTACAGAGTCAATTCTGCACACCAACAATAAACACCCTAAGCCTGCTTCTTTTAAAATGCAAACCCCTGACCTCAGATGTGTATGCAAGGTTGCCACTGAAGACAGGAGCATATATAAGGGCAAAATTGGGAATAGAGTCTGGTTTTCCTCAATATTTTATATAACCACTCCACTAGATTCCTAAGAGCCTTTTTACCCAGGCTTCTGTAATGAGCTCTTGTGAGCTACACCTTCCAGTAAACCCCTTTCCTTCTTGACTCCAAATTTCAGAAACCTTAATTTAACTCTGCATATAAGCAGCAACTCCAGAGACCATTTCAAATCCCACGTATTCTTGCGATGCCGCTTCATAGCACGTTCCTCTTTCACAGCCTTTGCTCATCCATTTACTGCAGCATGCTGAAACAATCCCAGCCAGATGTTCAGCTCCCCAAGGGTCAGGCACATAGGAAGCTTTAGGGCACGTGGCAAAACCACAGGTAAAGCAGGGATTTGGGGCAGCAGCACTGACTGCTCTTAGAAAACAACGGAAAACCTTGGCTCGGGTGATGTACTCATCTCACAAGTCCAGCCCACCTAGAGGGATAATGTCACTGTAGGACCTTGACACCAACCAGCAGGCATATAGTATAGTCCCTAACGCATGCAAGTAACTTCACAGATGCTGAATTTTGGGAAATAATAAACCAAACAAACTAAACCAGTCAGATGTAATGAAATCTCTTTCAAAAAAGAGGCTCCTCCAAAAGCAGCACTGTTGGATTTATATTCCTGCATGAACCAAATCCACATTCAGCCTTATCAAGTCCAATTCTACATCTGTGCCAAATGCCCCATTCAAACAATAGAGCCGAGCACAAACAAAAGGTAAGTAGCACAACATGGAGTTCCTCTCAAAGGCAGTAAGTCCAGCGTGGATGGAGGCAGAGACCACTGCTGTAGGATGGCAGCACCCACAGCAGGGTCCTCCTCCCTGCCAGCACCCGCAGGGCGATGCGGCTGTGGTTGCTCAGGGGACACAGCAGTGCATCCTCACATCTCCTTGCTTGGGTCTGTGGCACAACTCCTGAAGCTCACCAGCTCCCTGCTTTCTGCCTCCTCCTTTGTTGGCTGCAGCCACCCAGAGCCTGGGCAGGGCTCCAGGCAGTTCCCCCAGGCAGCAGTTTCAGCCCCTCGCCCTCTCCCAAGCTCACAGCTAGCACAGTCTCCCAGGCCAGCATTCACCAATGTTCTACTGCCCCCGACTCCCAGAAACATTCCCCTCCTTCTAAAGCACAGGAATAACAAAGCTTCACCTGCTCACAGCGCAATGATAAGGCAAGACAGGCTTCCCTCTGCAGCAGGGACCATGGCAAGCCCTTGGACACGTCCCGGGCATAGGTGGTCACACACAGGTCCAGCTCTTGGGCACAGGAGCAGCGCTCACTTTAGGAGGGATTTGGGGTTTTGCAGATGCCTGCTGCTGAGAACACATTGCTATTGTGCAGAGAGTGGGACGGTAAGAGTCCTTCATCACCCAGCACAGTTCTGCACTACTTTCCTGTTTTCTGGGTGGAAGGCCAACAAGAAATAAACTGTAAGTTATGACAATGGCATCGCAGAGAAAGAAACATGGATTGTTTTTTATTCCTCCAGCTCCCTGCTGTAGTTTCCATTAGGCACAGAAAAATTCAGCTAGCACAACCATTTCCAATTCAAATGATCCTGCTGTGCCCTCACCAGGACAACTCCCCAAGGAGAAGTTTCACTATCGCTGTTGCTGGAGATTGATAACAAGAGGGTAAACACGGTATTTATCCCGCTTTCAGGTGTTCAGCCAGATGCTTACCTGAAATTAAAAAGCAACCAACATTCAAAACTCCACCATCTTTTTCCAAAATCCTTGCGATCTCTGAATCTGATTTTGCATATGCTTCTTGAGATGAAGGTTATTTGAAAGACAGACATTCCAGAAATGGTTGCAAGCGTACAGGTTATCTACAGGGCTGCTTGTAGAGGTTAAAAGTAGCAGCTGATAACACAATACAACACTTCTGTCCAGTTCTCACAAAGCAAAACTCACAGGCAAGTTAAGAAAAGATTTAAAAAGTGATACTGGACTACACATTTTATTTCATTATATAGACCAAATCCATGAGCCTTGGACCCTCCACACTCCACATGGGTGAAGTGGATGAGATGACAAAAAAGAGTCAGTACTCAACTACTGGTTTGTTGTTTTGTTTTTTTCCCCAGGAGGTTGAAGCCTTTAACAACAACCTCAGTGATTGCATTTCAACTCCAACAGCAGCCATGTGTAAAAAATGGTGTTGAAGCTCCCAGCACTGAAACCAGATGGGCATCCTCAGTGCAGCCACAACACAAATGTGCTTGTTTTCATCACCAAAAAACGTGGATAGAAAATAAACTTCCAGCACCAAGCACCTCTTCTGGCTTCAGGGTGATGACAAATGTAAGCCATGCAAAGGACAAGCTTTGAAAATGATTTTAACTCATAAATAAACGAGCACGCCAGGGACTATCTGAAACCATAAAAAAGGTATCAAGCAGCTGGATTTAAGGAAAGATCTCACCTGGCATTCAGCAGCCTGCTCTACTGAACACTGGCTTTCCCAGGATGGTTCTTGGTCCTCAAATCTTGTCCCACCCCTCACTAATGACATTTTGTGCTGGCCTCCGGCACATCACTTGGTTTACTTTCTTGAGTTTATCCATCTATAAAGTGGGAATAATCACATTTAATTTCCTTGCAGAGCAGTTATTAGGGTTAATTAGCTAATGTTTGTACATTGCTTTGAAAAATGCAGGAGTACGCTCTCTCCTCTCTCACTTTCTCTATATATAAATATATGATGTCCTATTATCATAACCATCTGTGCCAGCGAAAAATTTTAATTGCTGAGCTAGCTCTTGGGAAAGACCTGCCATTCTGTAATATATAGGTCAGAGGACTTTGTGAACTGTGAAGGTAACGATAACACATTTCAATGGGAAATGTAATGAGACATGAGGTAATGCTAAATTTGGTTCTAGGAGGAAAGTGTTTACTAAAAACCCAGAAGAAAATCTTGGTGACCCTTCTGCATGAACCAAGTACTAAGGAAAGGACTTTGCAATCGCTCTTCAGGAAAACAAATTTATCTTCAACTAAAAGAACTGAGAAAACAGTGACCTGCATTTCAAAAAGTTGAGGATGGGATATCCTGAAGGCTAACTTGAAGAAATACACGTGAAAGCAATTCCATTGCTAGAGAGAAACAAGTGGGACAAAATAAATGGCTTCCCTGGTGCTTGGCATGAAGCGAGCTCATTTCTCAAATGAGAAAAGAAATGAGAGAGGAAAGAAGTTAAAAGTCTGAATACATGCTGGAGGTAAAACACCGTAAGGTATAATGTTAAGGGAACAAACAGTAGGGTTTTTGTTTTGCTTTTAGCTTGAAAGAGTAATGGGAAACAGGTATATGTTTTTATAAATATAACCAAAGAAAATATAAGGGAAAGAATGGGTCTATTGTTCAACAAGGCAGGGGGATCACATAACAAGAATCCAGATGGATGAAGAACTCAATAGTTATTTCTCTATGTGTTCTGTACGAAGGACACAAATGTATTTAACAAGAGATAAAATTAGTGATTTAGAGAAGGCTGGAAGAAAAAAAAGAAAGAAGAAATTTGGAAATATATCCATTTAATCAATGTGCCAAATTCCTTCTATAGCAAACATCTACTGAAGTCAATGGACTTAAGGGATAAATTTAGCCTACCATTTTACAACTCAATAAGACCAAATGACATGCACAGAAGAAATTTAAAGAAATCAAATATACACCATGACCATAAAACTGCTGTTGAGCAGTCTTGGAGCTCATACGGAACCAGCAAGATATGAGCAGTCTGGAGATAAACAGTTTATAGAAAAGACAGGGATGGGCTAAGATGCAGAGTCAGGAAATTCCCATCAACTGCTTTATTAGAAAAAATAAAATTCACAACACAAACCAGCACAATGAGTAAAAGAAAAGTTCAATAAAGAAAGATTCTGCCCAGAAAAACTGGAATGTCTTCCAAATGCGAACATTGTCTTGGAGAGAATGAATCCTAGATTAATTAAGCAATCTTTACTACTTATTTTTATGGGATTAGAAACATACATGGAAGAATAGACAGATTTCAACAATAACCCCACAAACACAGAGGGAATGGGGAAGTCCTAAGTCATAGTCTATGCTCAACTATACCAGCGTAAACCTGGATAACATTCCCCTGCTGCCATGGATTTAGCTCAGTGGAGCTGGAAGCCAAGGCTGACACGTACACCCCCCACGAAGCAAAGTTTTGTGTCCAAGGCTGCAGGTTTAGGGGGGTAGGGAGGAAGGGAGTAGGAAGACAGGCACAACAGGGGAGATGCCACCAAGAGGACCAGCAAGTTCAGAAGCACAGGGTCTTTGGGGAAACTTCTTTATAGTTCAGGGAGAGAAGAGGAAGTGAAGACAATTCATGCATAATTGAAAAATAGCAATATTTCGCAACAAGGCGGGGAGGTGGGGATAAAACACAATAGATGAAAAGTCATAAGCAGCTTCAAATAAAGATTTCTATAGGTTATGGTAAAATAGTATCAGACCAAACTGCCAGGGTGCAGACTTCCTGGCACTTAACTAAACAGCTCCTCTGTTGGCACCCTACCTCAAAATCGCTTTTTATTTGACATTGTCTGCACCGCCTGCAGAGGTGCTTTGTACATAAACCATCCCTAATAACACACTAGCAACCAAGAGCTCCCTGCAACATCATTATTATTATCCCTGCCCATGGCAGGGCAGTCAAAATAGATATTCTTTAAGGTCTCTTCCAACCCATACCATCCTATAATTCTATAATTAAGAATTGCTCATTTCAGGAGACTCCCCATCACACCCGGTGTATCCCTCTGCCTCACAAATGGGACTTAACACACACGGGAGGGGTCTGGTCCTCCACACCACCCCACCCTTGACTTTGAAGGGACACAGCGACATCAAGACCAATGCCTGGCATTTCCCAGAGCTCATGTGTGAGCTGCTCAATAGCTCTGGCAAGTTCCAGGGGATTTCAAAGCCAGGGCTGCCACAGCAGAGGTCGATCAAGAGGCACACAACACAGTAATTTCTGTTTCTCAGGAAAGTAACTACAAGTACCTGTTGTGTATTTTGTGTTTTTACAAGGCAGCTTACTTTGTCAAGGCAGGATCAGGAAAACAAGTTTATTCAGGCTCACCCATGCTTTACAGAGTTCATGGCCCTTGTGAAAATACCTCCATCCCTGCCCCAGTGCTCGGAGGTGACAGGCATTCCCACAGTGATGGCTGAGGGGGGATATTTGCAGCATGTCTGCCATTAGCGTGACTTCTCAGAAGGCCCAGGCCTTCCATCCCGAGAGGCTATTCCCAACTGTTGTATCAGCAGCTCGGGGGATAAGCCTGGTGCCAAGTGGCTTAATCAGGGATTATCAAAAGCTGGCCTGTTCCCCATGCCTCTTTTTCGCTGCCTTTCTCCACTCTCAGTAAAGTCCCTGGAACTCCGGCTTCTCCAAGATCAACCATCAAGGGTTCTCCCCAGGACACCAGGCGATGCAGGCCTAGAAGCAGTGTCAGGTGATGTATGGGGAGACACTGGCCACACGCTAGTAAGAAATCCCTGCGCTTTGATCCCAAAATCCAGATCCTTTGGTGGCAGGGAGCCTCAGCACTAGCTGTCCTACCAGCCTGTCCATCACCAAAGGAGCTGCAGGAAGAGGGTAGCCCACTCCATCAGTCCTGACATACTACATCTTTGCAAATTTCCATGGCTCTGGTTAACACCAAGGGCTCTTGCAGGTGACAGGGCTGGGAAAGTAGGGCACTGAGAGAGGGAAAGTGTTTGGAAATACGGTTTTAATAACTTTGAGCCTGTATCAGCATGTATCTTCCAGTGACAGTACATGGACTTTCAGGATGGCCACTATGCTCTTTTAACCAGCTGCATGGTGTGACGAGGTTTAGAAGTAACTTCATGTACAACACATATTCAGCAAACGTTTATGGAACACAAAAGTAAGTAAAAGTGGAGCCAAATGCTACTTATCCTATTTCCACCCCCTCCACTGGTGCTGTAGTGGTGATCTGCTTTTTTCCCTTCCCATCCCAAGCCTAATCAGATGTTACAGATGTTAATAGTTTATGTCTAACCCACATGACCATACTCAGTAGATCTAACTAATCAGTTAGGAATTAACTTTTGTGGCTCCCTCCCATCCCTGCACACCTCAAGTTTCATACCATCTGAAAGATGAGATAGAAGGGATATCAGGAGAAAATTAAGGCAACTCAACCATCAGAACCCAAACTGCAAAAGTTAAAAGTTACTAAATGCTGTGGACATATTTTGAGTCATCCCAAAGCAGCAGAAGCAAGAGCATCTAAAGAAAAAGCTTTTTTCAGCAGCACTGATACAAATTCAAAAATCAGAATACCAAATTATGGAGTGCATCCACTTGGTTTGCAGGCCCATATAGCTACAGCAATTATCTCCACTCAGTTCAGCTCTCCACACACAGGAAAGAAGATGGATTGGTAAGGATGGAAAAATACTGCTTAGAAAGGGCAACACTTTTTCACCATTTCTAAAAACATTTCTCTATATATTATCTCAAAAGGATATGAAATAGCATTATCATAGTCCATGTTAAGCTGTGCCACCTCATAATACATAATCACCACCACACAGGACCTGTATGGGGTAGTTCAATCACCCAGCAGGGTACCAGGGACATCAGGGCATCCCAGGACACCACAGCACAGTGGGGACTGCCCACTGCTGCTTCTGACAGCTTCAGAGGTTTAAAGAAAGAAATAAAGTACATAGCTAAATGCTCCCTTTCCTATTGCTGTTTGCACATTGTTAAAGGGACAACTCCATTTTTACACCATCTCATAGGTCGCATTGAAGAATTCACCACTTATACCCACACTTGGTTTCTATTTTCAAAACCTCTTTCAATTCTTGATAGAATTAGACTGCACAGCCTGGCATTCCCAACTTTCCATTGCAATAGGTCATGATCCACAGCAACACTGGCTGCCTGTAACTCTTCACAGCTATGCCTGTAGGCATTTCACATTGAAGCCAGGAAAGTCTGAAACTTCGGGGGAATTGCAGGGAGGTTGGGGGAGATGGCTGCTTAGCTCTACTTTGGGAAAAACATCACTTTCTGGCAGATGTTTACCCTATGGATGATACAAAGGTAACACCAGAGAGACCACCAGCAGTACGATAATTCCTAATTAGTTGCAAATGCAAGTCAGAATGTATGGAATGCACAATGTACAATAATTAGAAACACACTGCACCAAGCATGGTAAGTGACACTGTCACTCCAACAACCTCCTGTTTGGTGAAACAGGCACAAGGTTAGACTTCCCAACACAACAAAAAGTTTCAGTTTAAGAAATTTATTGGAAGGATGGATCACAGTGACAGTCGAGGAATATCCAGGCTGGATGTTAAACCTCAAGCAAAAATCCCAAATCAGCACCACTGCTTTCCATGGCCTGCGGATTTTAAATGAAACCTCACAATCCAAAATGGAAAGTGAAGCAGAAACCTTGCAAAGAGGCCGCTCCCTGGGAGAGCCTGGGAGTGCTGCCTTTGACTTCACAAGGAAGGTGCACAGCAGTGATGCAGGCTAAAGGCTGTGTCACAATGTGCCTGGGAGGAATGACCGCCGAAGGGACATGGCCACGGGAGCATTGGGAGAGGCAGCTGCCGCTATTGCTTCCAGTCAAGTGCACCGCAGCTCCTGTTACTGCCGAGTACAGCAGGAAGCACTCTGACATGTTTTCTGCACCCACTGAGAGCTCCTGGACACTGCTCTTGCCTCCACTGTTTACACACCGAAGCAAGAGAAGAGTGCTTGGAAGGCAATTCACCTCTAGAAACGCCTGTCTTAAAGAAGCCAACCTTTTCCTTTAAGGGTAAAAATAAGCAATCGGCCTTGAAAACTGCCGAAGCTCTCAAACACTGAATGGAGCTTCTGCAACCTTCCTGGGCACCATGCAAAGCTGATCCTTTCCTCCAGGAACCCTGAATGGAGTGGGAGGAGAGCCATGCAGCAGATACACTGTGGGGTTTGACTACACTGCTCTACAGATATTACATTAAATATGGGTGGAAGGGTTTTATCCCCCCGTCCTGTGCCAATCGCAAAATCAACCTAGCCTTGACTTACAGACAAGGAAAGGGAGGAATGAACATGGCAGAGGACAGCACCTAATGTCGTATCACCTGCTGTAACTGCAGAGACTTGTAGCAGCCCAGCACCATCCTGTCAAGAAACATGGGATTATCTGACTCAAGATACAGCCATTACTCGAGGAAAAGCAAGGTAGAGAGAGAAAATAAGTCCCATGGAGTTCAGCTGGTGCAGGTTGACAGAAGGGGAGGACTGGAAGGAGCCTCCACAACTCACTCCACACAGGAATTCAGCCAGTGCTTTTGTCACAGGAACATTACTCATTCCTTCCTGCTTCCCTTGTCTTTTGTTACAGATCACAAACCCAACATCTACAACAACTAAAGAAGCAATTATGGGCACGTCACTGAAATACTACAAGGACAGAATTATTCAAAATTCACAGTACACCCTCACTGCTTGCTGACAATTGAATTTGCTACAGGCCTGACTCTGTACCAGCTCACACCCCGCAAGGGAGTGGAGCAGCCCTGCCTCAGGTACCATCAACACCTTGCAAACAAACCATGGAGGCAAATGCTGAGCCAGGTTTTCAAATGCGGGCAGCACAGTATCATTTGCCAAACCCATGCAACTAACAACTGTGTATTTTCCTTTGAGGCACATCAACAGCTGGCCCCACTGAAGAAGTGATCTAAGACATCTGCTACCCACATTTTGGGGAGGTGCTGAGTCAGTATGAAAGCCACTAACAGCAGTGTACCTGAGCAACCAAAACTGAAATTCAATTTAGTTGGTCAAACAGATCTCTTAATTTCCACAGTGCTGCTAGCTAGCAGACAGCCAGCAATCAAATACAAATGTGGACATTTAAATGTCAGTCAAATCTGGATCCTTGCAATGCAAACACATGTACTCTTCATCCGGGCACATGCACTTTCCAGAGAGGAGTAATGATACACTGCAAGGGAAGAGTCTGTCTGTCTCTGCTGCGTCAGGTATTGATCCTGACACCCAAATGCCATCATCTCAGAAAAGCAAGGTTATTCCCCCTTGTGCATGTATTTTTTTCTGTATAGATGTCTTGGCCTGAAATATTGTTCAGATTCCATGTGTCTTTTGAGATTCAGTGCCTGCGTGCAAGAACAGAAGGAGCAGTGTCCTGTGTTCCCACAGGATGGTAATTGCTATTCCTGCAGGGATCCACCCTTCTTTGCCTCTTCCCTTAACTCTTACTTTCTCTCAAGGAATCACTCACATGTGTGCAGGACAACACACGATGCATCAATCTCCCCTCAGTTTCCTCCAAATTTAGGCATTCGTTTCGCACAAGTCAGAAAACATATTTGGCTTTTTATTGCTTTTATTTAAAGACCATAAATCCCTCCTTCCTTCTCTGGAGGAGCCAACAGGACTTTTTAAGCCTCCTGGTTCCCTCTGCTGCCATAAAAAGGTGCAGGGTTTCCGAATGTGACCAGCTGCTGCACAGAGGCCCTGCTACAGTCTTGGAAAACATCCAGAGTTCACAGACCTCCTGAGAGAACCTTCCACAGGACAGTGCCAGCCTCCCAGCACTGCCGTGCTGGGGGACATGGTGCTGGCAGCAAAGTTCACCTTCGAGCAGAGAGGCTTCCAAAGACCCTCCTCTTGGCCCCAGGTCTTTGGAAGCAACTAGGCTTCAGAACTGAACAGTGTACAGGGCTGAAAGGAGTGGTCTGGTTCTGCAAAGGAGATCAAAAAGTCAAAGCACTTAAGGTTTTGGTTTCTACTAGGCTTCCATGATACTGTCTTTGAAGAGATCAAAGCCAGGCATCCTGCTCACAGAGAGCTAGACACCAACAGAGCATCTCCTTACCAGCCCAACATGGCATCCCCAGACTCACAGCTAAGAAAAAGGGGAGCACAGAGACCCCAACTCCCCAGAATCTTTGCATGGTTTCTACCTGGCAGAGCCCAGGGCTGGTGCAGGGCAGTGAGCCAGGCTGGGCATGTCAGGAGATGTACCATTCCCATATGCAAAGGCACTACCTACCCCTACTTTACATCCCTTCCAGCTTCTCGAGAGTCAGGAAAAAAGCTCCCACAGTTAGGCAGCTGATGCTGCACCAAAATGAGAGGCATCAAATTCCCTCCTAGATAGTTACAGCTGCACTTGCCACTGGTGCTCTCCTGCATGAACAGTGAGGTGACAGCAAGCCTCAACATTCCCAGACTGAAACAGCTGCACAAGTACAAGGTTGGTTCCTACATGCTCCAGGGAGGTGGTGTTTCCCAACACTACATTTACACATGTAAAGCAGAGGCAAATGGGCACTAGCTGACAGCTTATCCAGCACCCTGAGGCAGCAGGACTGCCTTAAATGACTCCCTGTCAGAAAATCGCTTGCATTCACCGGGAGAAGGCATTGGGCAACCTGATGGCAACGGGCTGTAGAGTATTTGCTATATCTGGATACCATCTTTAAGCTGCCCTCAAAAATGGGTGGCATGCCAAAGCAGTGACATACTGCATGCTAATGTCCCCACCAACCACTCATTTCAAGTTGTGTGTTATAGACAGCTTCCATGACAGCTTCTATTAACAGCTTCCATTAACAGCAGTGCTTCAGACACAAAGGCTGGTATCACCGAAAACTGTCTAAGGAGGGAAGTATTATACAGAAGTTCAAATATAAGATGTTTTTCTACAACAAGCACACTTCAGGAACAGAAACCACAGTAAAACACGGTGATTAACACAAGTCTGTACATCTAGGTCAGCTCTCAATAACATGACAAGATACCAGGTCACAGACTCATTTGGTGGATGAGTTCTTTCATTTCTCTGGGTTTTTTTTAAACACTTCAGTGGAAGTGTTGACTTCAATGGATCTTTCCCACTCTTCAACCATTAGATCTGCCTGATGATGTATTTACCTAAACGAAACTGAAGACACTTTCACAATAATGATAAGACTAAGAACGATCATTTTAGCACACCATCAGATATTAGGAGCAGAAGTTTCGGGACAGTTTACAGTAATACTTGAGGCAATGAAACTAAATTGTGCTTTCATTACCAGCTGTGGAGTTTTAGGTTTGGACCTGCTGCTCCAAGTCTACAGACAGGGTAAGGGAAAAATCAGCCAATATTTCCATCCTTCTCTGTAATTTGAAACCACTGAGACATATCTCAGGGTATAAATCACACAGCTCTATAAATAAAATAAATTATGATTTTGTACTCTTTGGAAGAAAGCTGACACCAAATTCATGTAGCAAATCCAAGAAAAAAATAAGTCTGGCCCATGGCCCAAGCACATAAGAAGCTCCCCCTTGTTCCCAGGGAGGAAGCTTCACCACCACCATTAGTTTGCCATTCCCTAGGGGACTTATATCTACAGGTAGTCTACACTACACTACATGTCTGTCTGTACACAGCACCTCCAGGTAGAGCCAAGTGTTTATATACAGAAAAGGTTACCAGCAAAACTCCTGCAAATCCCCGTGAAAAGGCGAGCTCCTCTTTTCAGGTAAATAAATGCGAAATCTTCCCAGTTAGTCCCGGTCCCAATTCGTATCACACAGATACCTATGACTGTTTCTCTCTTCTGCTTGCAGTGTCCCACTTTTTAAATGCTCGCTGTCACTTGTATGAACTGAAGTATGATCTCTCCCTGGCACAGTCTTTTTTAAAGAAAAGCTGCTACATACATATTTAAAAGCAAGTAACCCGCTACCAGAAAATACTTAGTTTTGTATAAGCCAATTATCCTCTGTGGTGAAAAGATCAGATAAACACAGTTTTGAAAGTGTGTGGTTAGAAAATGATTAAATGTATCATTTTGGCTCTTTTATAACAAATTAAAAGATGAGACTGAAGAATTCTTTCATTTCATATCACTAAATAAATCTTCCAACAGAAAACAGTCACTTAAAAGCTCTTCATAAACATCCTATTCAGTTTCAAAGTGGGGGACAAAAGTACATTATAAAGTACTTTGAGAAATTTATTGCCTCTATTCTCTATCCCCCCTCCCACCCATAGTACAGAGAAAAGAAAGCTAGGGAAAACACCTTGGAATTCACCAATACAAAACCAGCTAGAGTTTTGCCTGCCAAAGACATCAGGATCCTTGGCAGTGCCAGTAACCCACCCTGTCAGTGATGCCTTAATTGGCTACCTGCAAACAGAGACTAGACAGGAGTAAGAGAATAAAAGTGAATATTTATTTGAAGGCCTTCAAAGGCACACCCTGGGGAGCACACCCTGGGCCACCAGACCCAAGATGGGACCCCAAGATGGACGACAAGTCACGAGTTCTTACCCCAGTTATAGGTTTTGGTACATTAGCATATCAGCATAAATTCGCCAATTAAAACTTCAGCTACTGATGTAATTCTCTCCGGCTTGCCCCCCTTTCTTTAGATGTTGGTTTACACTTTCTGGGCTTAGGACCGTCCAAGTGTCCTTGGAGAGCAGACCTGGAGAGGGTTGTTATGTCTATCACTGCCCGAGAGAGCAGCTAACAGGTTACAAAGCACTTCAGAGTTACACACACTAAGTACAACAGGATCTAAGAAATATAAAAGTTAACATTCAAGGCATCATCAGGAGCCAGAGTTGCAGTTCCTGTAAGCCTCTGTCCTCTGTACGTGCCACAAGCGTGACTGTTCAGGGAGTTTACAAGAAATATGAATGAGCACATGCAGACCCATTTATCAAAATCCTTGCAAAGTGGGAAGTTGCATTTCTTACCTTGTTTCTAAGAAAATTAGTTTAACATGGTAGCACATGCCTGCCAGTTCCTCCACCATCCCCTAGCAACCTTCCAACTCAGGGGCAGATTTCCACCCCTTCTGGACAACGATTCCAGCACAAGGGATGGCCACTGACAATTCCAAGTAGTGTTACAGAAACGAGAGATTTAGGACAGACTATATCATTTTCCCTCATGGAAGGGAAGGCGTGCAGCAAGCTGAACTTTTGTCAGGTATTGGAGAAGCAACACAGGTGTGTGTTGAATGACACGAAGATAGAAACAGCATTCATCAACACAACCCAAACATGCAGCCACTCTCCACCCGTGGGTTTTGATCACAATTGAATAAAATATGGAGACTTCTCACTGTCTGAGTAGCCCATCCTGATATGGAGTCTCCTCACTGTCTGAGCAGCCCACCTTGCCTCAAGGCTTGCTCTGCCTTCCCCCAGGGTCTCCTCCCCACACCATGCCTGGATACCACAAGAGGGGCCACCAGCTGCTTTTCTCAGTGAGACCAAACCTTCTCCTGAGGGTACAGCACCCAGCCAAGCACCATCAGCCTCAGACAAATCCAGCGATGTCAGAAAGATGACAGACCTCCACCAAGACCTAAATCCTGTTATCCACAATCCCATGGGGAAAGACATGCAGGAAAAGCCTTGAAGTCCACAGCCCCTCCATGGCACTTTTCCCCCACGTCAGTCCCCACGGTTGTCACAAAATATGGGTTTAAAAAAGCAGGGCACCAGCCTCTGGCACATCATTACATAATGAACAGGGAAACCCACTCCCATCATTTGGGATTGGATAATCAAAAAGAGTCAGGACAATCTCCTTGGATGGAAGAAGTTGAGCTCAAATGCCCTGCATCCACTTCTAACAGAAATTTTTTGCAGCACTTAATTGCAAGAAAGCCACAAATAATTGTGCTACAGTATCAGTAAACACACTGGTCACATCATCAGAGCCTATTATTTTCCCTCCAAGAAATTACATTACTACATTATTGATGCAACAATCCAGTGTAATGAAGTGGTGCTTTGCACCCTTCTTTCTGGTTTACAGCAAGTTCACAGTGCTGTAGGCCTGATACCAAATTTAGTGAGGGTTGTTTTGTTTTGTTTTTTCCAGTAGGTCAAAAATTACAGTTAACATCCTAAAAAACAGCTGCAGAAGTTAAAACACCTGTCCCTAATCAACTGCAAAGGCTTGGGTTTCTGTTTGATACAACTCAAAATTACAGCTATTTCTAAATACTCTGCTTCAACAGTGAATATTTTTACTTGGACAGACTATTTTCAGAAAGGCATTCGAGAGAGATTATGCCAGAAAGCAGTAAAATAGCAAGCTGCTTATGTAAATACTGAACTTCTCTGAACTTAAGGGGAAAGAAAAGGAGCAGTATCTATAAGGTCACCACTTCTAATGAAGAGAGCACATATGAAACCCAGCAAAGGAAGAGTTGCCCACGTCAAAATTGCAAAAGAAAACCTAGAGAAATTATCAGAAAAGGACTCAGAACAATAGAACATTCAGTCCTGCGGCTCTTACTCATTCACAGGACTACTGAAAGCAATAAAGGTTATTCGTGTGCCACTGCAGGAAGCAGCCTCAGTTTGCAGTGCCCATCAGCAGCGAACGGCTCTGCAGCACGCGGGGCAGGAACATCCACCACATCTTGTGCAATGCCTGCAAAGGCTGTCCAAGCAAAGCTGCGGCTAAAACACAAACCAGTACTTCCTCTGCAATTATTAATATAGGATTAATGTTATCTTTAGAAACAGTCTCCATGTGCATAACCCCAGCACGTTGTTTCCCAGCCACTCCTTTGCAATTATGCAGTTCCACAAAGCCCCACTATGCTGGGAAAAGGGGAGGGCTCTTTAGAGTAACTTTAAATTTACTCTTACAGTCTTGCATTCCATCTCTGCAAAAAATTCAGCATTTGTTCCATTTCCCACTTTGCCACTCAGTCCCTGGCATGGTGCAATCACAGCTTCCCCAGGTGCCTTCTTTCTGGACCGAGTAACACCACCCTGGTTGACTACCACTGTACGGAAACAGTCCCCTTGGGCCTCCCCAAATTTCATTATCTTTTCTGCTGTTTTGTTCTGTTCTTTCTCTTTCTGGAAATCAGGCTATGAAACTGAACTAATTACTCCAGGCTCAGAGGATGTTTTATGTGGGGTGCTGAATTGTTCTCATTTTTCCTTATGCCATGGCCAACATTTGTGTTTAAATATCAACAACCTTTTCTGTGTATCAGTGCAATGCCAACAGCACTGCAAACCTCTGAAGGAAGAAAGATCAGGACTCATCTCGATGCTTCTCAAGCCACAGCCAAGGGGAGCAGTAAACTAACAAGTCCTCATTCTCTTAACACCTCTTCCGTCTAAGCACCATCCTTGCCCCCAAAAAGGATGTTTCCCCGGGACTCATCCAACTGGGACCATAACAGACCAGAAAATGTGTAAATCCCAACCCTAAGGACGCCAGTGTGTGCACTCCACCTTCCCACTCCAGACAGGAATGTCATAACAGCACTGTCAGAAGTATGTAACATGGATTGCACAAGCAGTCAACGGTAGAGTTTTAAATCTGCTCAGCATCCAGCTTTGCAGCCAGTTTTGCAGTTGGGGTGTGTTTGCACTGTTTGCATGAGAAGCACCTATTAAGCAGGCAGCAGCCTGGTTCCAGGTAAACTTCCAGGGAGTCCCAAAACATAGCCCTAGGTTGGGCAAATCAGAGCCATCTAATCTCAAGCTGACAAAGGTGGCAGGCAGGGTCCCATCCAAAGGAAGACCTTGCCTTGCCTCCTCACTCAGAGTGAAAGAAGTCATCTGCAATAGTGGCTGACACCCGAGCATCCATGGCCAGCCCCAAACCTTAGAAAACACTTTGTGACTCACCAGCTCCTGCCTCACACCTCACACAGTCTGTAATTAGAACCTCACCAGCCCTGATAAGGCAGTGTTCTCCCACCCATCTGATAACTGGAGTCCGTCCGCAACCTCAAGCTCTGTCTCATGCCTTTTTCTCCCCATGACATCCCTGGTCAGAGGAGGCAGAGTCGGCAGACATCAGCATCCCCATCTGCTCTGGTGGTTTGAGGGCTCTCATCACCACAGGTCTCCTTATAAAACCTGCCAATTATCCCACGCGTAGGCAGTTCCCATGTGCCAAAGAGAGGTGACAGCCCATACATCCTTCCTGAAGATCAGTTAGACTATCTGTACACTTAAGGCAGAATGAGTTTTGGTTAGGGTGTTTTTCTCTTGTTGTATTTAATCTTGCTTTAGGAGCATTCAGCCACCACAGTCTAACTGCTGATGTGTGTCAGACAGACAGCATCACCGACTTACTTATCTTGGCTCCCAGCATTCTGCTGCAAGAACACTGCTACCTAAGTTCAGCATCCCCTGCATTACACAGGTGTTTATGTCATTCCTACCTCTAAACCTGTAAAACATTTCAAACTACTCCTCCTTGTCTTACCCATCGTTTACCAAACAAGCTCTTTAATATGGAAGCAAGGCACCATACATATTCCCACAGGCAGGTATTTTTCATTCAAAAGAGTCTGCACGTTGCTGGTGTCTGCCCCTGCACTCAGCCAGCTCACAAAAATGTTTTCATTCTCCAGAAACAGCTGATGCACAAGGCAATTCTTCTGCGAGCACACTAGTATAATGAAGAACTAGTTAACAGGTAAAGCACAACAGCAAAGCAACAGCAGGTCCTGACTACTGAGGGATGCCCATGCTTGAGGTTGGGGTTTTTTCCATGTTAGAGGAATTACGTATGTTGCTCTTCCTCCTCCTACTGAAAGCATGCCAGATAATTAAACTGAACCTCTTATTTTTAAAATCTAATTTACTTTTGAAAACGTACACTGCTGGACTATTTTAGAATTTTTCTTATGTGGGCCAGTGGAAATAGGCTAGAGCCAGGTAGCACAAGGGCCTCACAGGCTGTGCTGTGCAATCGTTAAGCTGAACACCATGAATCAGTGAAACAATGGAAAAACATTCCTTTCAAATTAGGAATAAGCATCTACAGTGAGTTACTGATACTCATCATCAGTTTTGGAAAAGGTTATCTTAAGCAAAACTAAATCTGGGCCTACAGCTTTGACTCAGGAGTTTCTTTAATTTTTAGTTCTTTAATTTGTTACCAAATGCAAGAGGTTATTTTGGTATTTGACCAGCTCTCCTTAGCACCAAAATCAGTGAGAATGTTGCCCAAGCAAGGACTACAGGATTGGGTTTAGCACTACCTTTGAATCACCTTGTATCATACAGCACCCCGCACAAGACATGCACTAGAGAAATTAAATAACACAAGCAGCACAGGGATATTTTTTCTGAAGTACTGAGTTTTGTGACCCTTATTTTAAAAGCACCTAGGGAAACAGCAGCATCAGAGGTACCTGCATCTAGCCCCTAGCAGTTGTCTTTGCTATATGGCAACTCAGAGCAAAATAATCTACCTACCCAGACTTACAGTGAGTGGTTCAGTGAAACCAATTTCTGTGATATGCTGGCATGCAAAGAAACGCCCTGTATTACAGAAAAAAAAAGTCTTCTTAGCACTCTCCACAAAAAAAAAAAAAGGCATCTCAGTGGGTAGCCAAAATGACTCTGACCTCTGAAATCTCTCTCATTTCTGCTGGCAGCACTTCACACTGAAGGGCCAGGAGTCCAGCATTTGTCCCCAGGCATCTGGCCCACCTCCCCAGTGGCAGCTTGCCTTGCTGCCGGCCACATTCACTGCTAGAGGTGACAGGAAAGTGAAGATGCTTCATCTGGGGCAAAGGACCTGCCGTCTGGGGAGTACATATGGCCCACAGCACACCACAACCTCTCTTTTTTCCAAATCCCTGCTGGGTAAAATCCCAGAGAGAGGCTTGCAAGACTTGCACAGCTCTCTGCAAGAAAAAGCCAACCTTCCCTGATTGTAGCAACTCATCACAGCCAAACACAACACATAAGCAAAGGCCCTACAGCCCAACAGTGTTTATCCTAAACTACCACAGGGCCAGAGAAACTGCAAAACACTGCAGGATGCAAAGTTTCCTTCAATTATTTGGCTGCCTCAAAAATGCAAATGCATTCACCATACCTCTGCTGCAACCCCAGCCCCGCTCACTTCCCCCACCTGGGAGCAGTATTTCATAGCAGTGCAATTTAAAAACAGGGTGGTTTTATTAATTTTAAAGCCTCAGACTCTTGCAGATCCAGGTGCTACTCCACAGCACTCGAGGACAGAAATCCAGTCCTTGAAGAGGCCTCTTCTCTAATCTTCTCAGAGGTTCCTGTTCTCCTGCTCACTCACCAGCCTGTCCCAAGACCTTTATGGCTGTGTGAAGTCCATGTGCTGTTCACATGAGCAAGGTCTATGCACATAAGAGCTCTGGAAAAGCCATGAAAGGCTGTGAATTTGCTGACCCAGAAGTATTACCAGTCCCTCACGGCTCAGCTGCAACGCCTCCGTGTGCTTCTATCTCCTGGCGAGCATCCCGCCACCTCCCACACATCCTGCAACTCTGATCCCTCCCTGCACTTTCGCTTTCAGCTGCCCTAAAACACCACAGAAAGAGCTTATACCTGCCTCTTGTGCTTCCATGGATCTTTTGAAAGAGCCCAGTATCAACATCCATTACTGCCTGAAGCACCAGGGCAGGAAGAGCCCAGTCCCCAAGTGTCACGCCAGCCAAGCTCCCACCAAGCAGACCAACATCCCACCAAGCACCAACATCAGTCAGCCACACACCACTGCCCACAGGGATTTACACCAGGTCTAACACTGTACTTTTAAATGGCCTGGAAGCAACTGGGGTGAACAAGTCCTTCCTCCCCTATCCACCTCTGCCAGCTTGATTCATCGAGCACACAGTCACCTGTCCTGAGGTCTCTTGGTACAAGGGGTCTAATTTTTGTCCTATTCCTTATTACCAAGCCAGTATTGTTTAAAACAAGTTAAAGACAATTTCTTTGCCTTATCAGTGATGAGCCAAAAGAATGTGGGAAACTTCAAGTCTCTTGAGCACCTTTTCAGCCTCTGAGCTGGTCCACATATTTACCACCACATGCCCTCTCACCATATTATAAAATCTCTTAGGTTGTTTTCAGGAACAATTACACCAATAAAGGGTACTGCTTACTATGAACTCAGCCTAGGAATCAAGGAAGAGGATAAAATACCATCAAGATGACAGGCACCTCTTCAATGGAGCCCAAGAAAACAGTCATGTCCCATAAGCCATGCTGCAGAACTTTCTCCTCACCCACAAACTGCCATAGTAAGGAAGTGTGATGATTCAAAAGCATCAGCACATCAGGTTAAATTAATTAACTGAGACAAGCCTCAGCAAGGTGCCAGCGTGCCTGTGCCCCATCCATGCTGCTGAACTGATCCACACCAAGGGTAGCTCCTTCTTCTTCAGCTGCTCCCAAGAACAAGCCACTCACTCCTGCTGTCAAAACGAGCCAACAGCTACCTTCTCATTTCACCTGATCAATGCCCTTCTCTCTTCTGTTTTTACAAGAGAGAAATGTAGCCCTATGGAAAGCAAAAGGAGTGACGAGACATCAGATTATATCTCCTCATATCCTTTAACAGCAGGATAGCTATATTACCTTCTCGGAAAATAGGAAGCTTACGCGCTGCCAGACAAACGTGGCCACTGATGGAAATTCTTTGTTGTAAGAAACCCCAGAAAGCAAGGACAGACCAAGAACCAACCACATGTGACCATTTGGCTGGCACAGTCCTTCACAATGTCAGTGATTTTTCAGGCTCCCTAACTGAACACTTCTGGCAAAGTAACCAGAGGTTATGCTGGCCACGCAAGCTCTGGGGTAATTTTCACTTTATGTCTTTTGAAACCTTTAAAATACTTATCAGGTACACAACAATTGTAATTAGAGATTTATACAGAGATGGTGCAGAGTGTGTTGCTTTTGGCCAGCAAGTAAACAAGGACAAGAGCAAAGAAAGAAAACAGTCCCTACTTACTTCTTTCTTATGCCTTGCTAAAGCGTCCTATATCCTGGGAAAAGGAAAACAGCCTGCAGACAGAGCAAAGCGACTGGCAGGATGGCACTGCTGCCAAACATGGCCCAGCCTAGGAGACTGAGGCAGCAGGAACCTTGAATCTTGGAGGAGACTGGGAGAGTGAACAGGCACTGATGTGATCCGTCATCCACCAAGCATCCACTTCAGCCCCCATGAGTACACAGAATGCCAACCTGCTGAGGGACACAAATGGTGGCAGTGTTGCTGCTCTTCACCCCCACCACAAGAAAGCACAGCCTGGTGATGAACACCCTCATCCATCCCCCTCCTGTATATCCTCTGCTGGGCCAGCAACAGAAGTATTTTGCATGGAAGCTGCTAATTTCAGCAAGCCACCTGAAAGGAGCCTCCCCACTCTTTCTGCACTACACATTGGCCAGAGGAAATTACTCCAGGCAGAGGACTTAATTCCCACCACCTGTGTGCTACAGGAAACAACTTTCTCCTCCTCTGGTGTCACCTCATCGAGCAGGGCTTTCTTCTTTCAAACCTGCATTAGAGGAAAGGTGAGGGGAAAACTATAAAGCTTTTTTCCTACCTTCTGAGATAGGAGAACTCAACCCCTAACCAGGACAGGGGAGAAAGGGCTCAGGCTGCAGATGTTCCCAGCCACTGCACTACTGGGTATTTACTCTGGACAATGTGGAAGGTTTCTGACTAACAACCAACTGCTTCGTATGACACAGCGCACAAACACCAACACACTAAGAGTGGTGCCTTCTTCATTTGTATTAACTTTGAGCAGCAGAAGAGAGAGCATTTGCAGTAGCATTAGGAAAAGGTGCTAAGCTGTCCCTAACGTTCACCTGCACCTTCTGTCATCAGCTCACAGGATGGCTGAAAAACTATATGAAGCGCGACAGTGTTCAGAAAAAAAAGCCAGGAACCCACTATACTGCTAAAACTATACTGTTATTCCCCTAACATGCTCCTTGTATACACAATCACATTTCCCAATCATCATTCCAAAGGCTCATTTACATCAGAAACTAAGTAATGTAGATGCAGCCTGAAAACTCCCTAACGTGTCCAAGGCTATAAATGCTATTAAGGTACTTTCCAACATGACAAAAGAAATAATCATATTGGCAAACGTAAGCTTTATGATTATCCTGGGTGCTTCTGGTATAACCATTTCTCAGTTGTTTTTTTTTTTTAATGTTAGACTCATGACTGAAACAAATTACATGAATGAAAACATCCAGAGGGGAAACAAACTTTCATCAGTCAGTCAGTGAAACCTCAACCTCCTGCTGGGTCTTTGCTCCCCAGTCCCACCACTGCTCCCTTCTCAAGATGTCCTCTCAAGGCAACAGAGGTCTTCAACAAGCACACAAAAGCTGATTATCCTTCTGTCCCACTCCTGCCAGTACCAGGTGTCAAAGCAACCCACCTCACTACAGAGAAGGAGCACAGTTTCCCCATTGCCATCCCAGCTCTCACCAGCATCAGTGGCCACAAACAAGCAAAACCTTCGGCCCTTTGGGAATTTGTCCCCCTCTCCCCCCCCAGAATGGAGACGTGACAAATTCACAACTTGTTCAAAGAGGTTGTGGAAGTTTGCTTGGGAGGTTGTCAGATAAGAGAATCAAGCAAAAATACACTTAATTTGTTGCATCACCGCTCACATCAACCTCTTGGCATGGGACTCAAGTGCCCTGGAATAGATGGGAAAAATAAAACAGCAAAGACCTCTAAGTATAACACACTGGCATATATAAGAAACTTCAACTGTATTCCTTTTTTTTTTTTAAACCAGCAAAAAATACTATGGAAACATAATGGGGGG
>WEKY01007878.1:277839-295169 GCA_013390045.1 Picathartes gymnocephalus
CCGGGCGCGCCCGCGGGGCCGCCGGTGCGCGGAGCCCGTCGGGCCTGCGACCTGCGCGCAGGCAGCACCGCGAGGGCTGGGACCCTCTGCGCTGCAAAGCGAAATAATGTCAATGCGGTCCTGGCCCTGCCACGGCCAGCCGTGTCCTCTGCCCCGCGGCTGGGAACAGCACGGCTCTGTTACATCCATCTACGCCGTTCCTCAGGCGTACGAACGTCCCGCTCCAGCTCGCACTGGATTTTCACACCAGCAGTTCCCTGATGTTGCTATAAACAAATGACAGGGAGAGCAGGCACTTACACATGTCATCAGACGGACAATATGTTTTGAAATCAAGCAGAAACTGCCACGTAAGAATCCTAGCCATCACTCTAGTCAGGAAAAGCAATTTCCAAATAATTATAACAAGTACAATAGAGCCCTTTGACATTCTTGACGTTAACCCATTAAGTATCGTGAAGGCTCTGACAAGTAAGATTTGTGCTGGGCTTAGGGCACATTTCCTATGCATAGTAAAATGGTTTTTGTGCAAGACAGTTTATCCTCGACTAATATATTTTAATCTTACATTGGTAGGCTTTAGCTTTATTAGGAGTTGCCTGACTAATATCCCAAGCAACAGAGAATGTGTATGTTTGGGTGCTCTGGTTTTAAAGAAATCTTACATCCTTTTAAGCATAAAATACCAGCAAATTTCTATCCCTTTAAGGATAAAAGCCTAGCAAACACATTTCTCTATCAAGCCAACAGAGGCAGCCAAAATTCTTGGCCAGACAAGGCAACTCATGTAAGAGATTTCCCCATCCAAGGAAGCCTGGCATTCCTTCAACGTCAGCTTCCTACAGGAAAGGCACAAACACAACTACATGTAGGCTCATTTGTCAGTCAGGTTGGGGAGAACTATGACACCACCAAAAACACCAAGAGGGCGTTGCTTTCCAAATGAAGTCAAGTGCTGTCAAAAACTGGTTTCCCAGCATAGTCTTGGTCCTTCCACAACATGCAGTATGCACAGTAGGTTTCCACAGATTTCCCAAACACCACCATATCCTTTTAAAATGTAGAAGAGCTGAGAACAGGAGCAACCTGAACTTAAGCCACTGTCACAGGTGAAGTAAGATGCTGAGGCCTGTGCTGCTGGCAACAGCCTGTCTTGGGGCTAGCTCACCAAAAATAAGAGCATACCTCGAGAGTAAAATCCTGTGGAGTTTGCAGTGATCCAGCAGTACATCTGGCAGTAGAGCCCTCTGGTGTCTTCAGCACCTCAGTGCAGTGGTTGCTCATAATTCCTCTTTCCATTTGGTAGGGGACAGAAGGCACGACCAGGACTACCCCCCTCAGGACAGTTATTTTTCTAACGCCATTCATCTGACTCTGTCCTTATGCTCTCACAGAATGCCACAACTGCACATGCTGAGGATACAAGAGCAGGTCAAACTCAGGGAAAGTTCAGGTTGGGGAGGTTTTCTTGTAGTTGATTTGTAGGGTTTCACAGAGACATAAGATGGGCATCCAGGGAGGATGGAACAAGTGAAGGGCATGTTTTGTTCACCAGCCTTTGTGAAAAACGGTGCTGCAGAGGTTAACACCCACCTTGGTGCTTCATCATTTTTAGGCTATACAACATTGCGTTGGGCTCAATAGGATAAATGAGAAGTGGACAGTTGTCTTGGACACTGTGCAGACTCAGGCATTTATATTGTTGACTCAGAAACAGTTTTTACTTCCAAAGAGGTCGGAGTTTTATTTTTTTAATTCAGAAGGCAAAATATGTAGTCTTACTGGAGATTTTGTAGCTGCAACCTTGCACATGGCAGTTTGATTCCTAGTCACACTACCAGCTTAGAAAATGTTGCAATACTTGGACACACCAAAGGTATGTCAGCAGCACTAGGCTGGTTTAAACTTTCGAAAGTGGTACTAAGAACTTCTGACTCATTTATTCAGACGACTAATTACCTTCCCATTGAAAGGGCTAGAAGCTCAAATCAGTTCAGTGTGACCAGTCTGGATCTCTGACGATCTTTTGGTACCCAAAGAATTTCACCTGCCCACGTGTGGATATGCTGGCTGCTGCATTGCAAAGCGGGATTCAGCATTATTTGGAAAGTGCTCCTCAGACAGGATTCTTTAAACTGCCCTCGGAAAAGACAGGATCAAACAGTTTGGAGCAAAACACACCCCTGCAACATGTACAGTGCCTGGGATGAGCTCTCGAGACAGTCCTTAGCTTTAATCCAGAAAGGGAACCACACCTCTCCTGGCCTGGGAGGAAGGGCAGGTGCCTGCAGCTGCACTCCATTCTGCAAGCCTTCCAGCCGGGGTCATTTGCCTATGAGACAAGAACACCCACTGCAGAAAACAAAGTCCCTTTATATGTCAAAGGCTGGGTGGAAACAATTTTCAGCTTGTTGGAGGCAGGAACATCAATTATCCTTACAGACAATTCAGACAGGGACTGATTAAGTACCATACCAGGATGCTAAGTGCCAGCTAAAACTCTGAAAGAGGGAAATTGAACCACATTTTAAAAAGGTGCTTAGGGCAAATTTAAGTGAAAAGGAAGTTGGCATTTTTATGGGGAGAGCACCAAGCGCTGCAATTCTTTCCTTCCCCACCCAGTCAACTGCCTGCAAAAGGCATCTTTTTGACAGCAGTAGGGAGAAACATGACAGCAAACAGGCTGCCAGACAGAGCAGGAATGTACCTAGGATCAGGCCACTCCATGTAATTTCTGTATTCAAAATTCAATGTGCTGCACTGCAGTAACAGCTCAGATCAAAAGCAGAATTCGCAGGATCTCCCAGTGCTATCTCCAGCTGCTAGGAACAAGCAGCAAACCTTAAGAGGCCTTGCTTATATTGCTGGGGAAGTCAGACTGCTAGTGTTTCTAATCACAGAAACAGGAGTTCATTTACAAAGCAAGGCTGTAATCCTGTAGCAGTAAAGCAGGTGTGAAATGCACATCCCTGGCTGAGGAGCCTTTGGGGCTGCAGCATGTGTACAGCGTGTAGCAAAGAACACACTCGTCAAAGGAGCTGAGCACTGGCATCAAGTATCACCATCCCTGCAGGACTACTGGGAATCTGCCGCCAATTCGACAAGCAGGCTCAGGGAGACGACTCTAGCGTTGCTCCTCAAGCACACACAATTCCAAAAGCAGTGGGAATGAGTGACGCAATGAGGCCACCGGCTTGCCAGCTGGAAGGGGAGCACCGGTGGTGCCTCCAGCATGAGTGGGAGGGAAGAACACGTGGCAGGCGGATGC
Organism: Picathartes gymnocephalus; assembly: GCA_013390045.1. Lineage (NCBI taxonomy): Eukaryota > Metazoa > Chordata > Aves > Passeriformes > Picathartidae > Picathartes > Picathartes gymnocephalus. Next base: position 281,108 of record WEKY01007878.1, read on the forward strand.
CACACCACCCGCTTTTTCCCGATCAGCTCCATCCTGCTGATTTCAGCAACTAGTTGAATTAGGACCCCTGGCTGGGATTTAGCAGCAACTATTGCCCCACGGAGCAGCAAGATTCAGCTGATCAGCTTCTCCTCTTGCAGACACCAAGGAATAGGGCTGCCCCTGTATTTCAGCTGACTATTGCTTAGCCAGGGGCAGCCACCCGCCTGTACGTGCAAAAGCAGCAGCACCGACTTCCTGCTAAGCTCAAAACCCTTCCCAACTTTCTTCCTGCAGCCCCCGTGCCCCTGTGTGCTGAGAGTAGAGCTCTGTAGGAGATGTGTAGACTTCTGCCTGACATGGAAGGGAGAGATTACTTGGGATTTCTAAAAAGACACAAACCGAGGATGCTCTGAGAAACTGCCACCCTAAACCAAATCTCACCTCGTATACACAGCTGTGGAGCCCATGGCCATGGTAGTTTGGAAGCCAAGAACACAAATGATTTCAGAAAGAGATCTGACAAATTCTTGGAGTCTAAAGACACTGGTAACTATTAAAGACAATGGTGCATGTGCAATCTTCATCTCAGGAAGTTTCTCAACAGCTGTTTGCCAGAAATGAGGAGGTTATGCCAGAGGACAGAGGACTTTGTAATCGCTCAGTTACTCAATGGATCTGTCGTTGAGGGCTGTGCAAGATGAGATACTGCACTGCAGAGACAGGGCCAGAGCCCCCAAGGCAGTTCTTTGGTTTAAACACTTACTTCTACACTAGTGAAGGGCATTACCACCAGTTCACCTTGGTTCTGCACAGCCAACACAGAAATATTTGCTGTCTTTACAAGATATTCGATTTTGTCCTTTGTTCTAAGACAGGATCAGCTGCAACCTCTACATGAATCCTGACAGTTTTAAAACTTTTCTTCAAACCATCCATAACAAAGTCTCTAGAACTTCCCTGGGTGCTCTGTTTCCAAGTCCAAATAGTCTTATTGCTTGAAACAGCCTTCCTAACACGGACCTAACCTTTACTTTACCACAAATGGAAAGAATAAAAAGATGCTACGAAACCTTTTTAGTGGTCTGGACTAGCACGTCTGTGTTGTTTACTCTTAGGCAGTATTAAAAGCATATACATCCAAGCAGAATACAAGTTAGCCCCCAGCCAGCAGGTATAGGTTCTTCTCACAGTGCGCTACACAACTCCAAAAAGCATAACAGTGTTTGCATGCTTTATGTGCAGTAAGATTATACATACATACTATGTTTTGATCAGAACTGAAAGAAACAGGAATAGCAGGCTTCCTAAAGGACGGACACAAGGAAAGACTGTTCAGCCAGTGGTAATTTCCATTTGCACCCAAAACATGACAAACCTGCATAAGGGCTATATGTATGAGTATATGGGAAAACAATTTAAAGGTGAAATTTAAAGTAACAAATGTTCTTGAGATTAGCAGTGGCTATTGAGTAAGCCAGCCCTTTAGTCTTCCCTTGAGGGAATGTCCAGCATAAAACTGTTTCAAGTTACTCTACCGTTTTAAGTAATTGCTTCTCTCTGTTACCAGTGAAATCCTTTTCCTACTTGGTAGTTCAGGAATGACAGTTTATCTCCTCAAGGTGCCTAGCGCTCAGACTTGCTGGCTGTTTGCAGGGGTTCAAGCTCACTATGTAACCATGCTAGCTGCATCCTCATGCTGTTGAGGAGGTGACAAGAGGCTCTGGCCCTCCCTCGGCTGGTGGTGTGTCATGCAGTGCATCTGAATACAAACCCTAAGGGGTTGTAGTCATTTGTCCTTGTTTGGAATTTAAAAGTCAGTTCTGATTTTAGAAGAAAATAAGTCTTTTGTAGGTTTTAAATATTATTCTTCATGGTACTGTTGTCCATGAAATTTTAGGAGAAGCAGGTTCTACAATATGACATTTCCATCTGGCACATGTACAAAAAGAAAGGAAAGACATAAGCCATGCTCTCCATTCTTCTCACTCATGGGGACGTCTTTTAAAACAGAGCAGGGGAAAAATACTAGAGAAGGTTATCTTAAAATCCATTTATACCTCTGCTTCTTGCCAGTACTTCAGGCTTACTTATGTTTCTGCTATTAAAAAAGCGTGATATCTTATTCCCAGCCAGCATTATTTGATGAAGAAAATTCCCAGGTAAAGACATTCTCAGTTTTCCCATCTAATGCTTTTTTTTCTTAAAGGGTCCTTTGCAGGTAGACAAAAACCTTGCCATCCACATGCTCTCCTTTGCACCACAAGCTCCCACCCTCGCCGTGCACACTGACACAGCTGAGGTCCTGCTCCCAGCATCTCCCACGGTCTCAGCACCACGTCCACTCATGGGTGGGTGGGAAGTAAAACAAGCAGCCCCAGCCATCTCAGCAGGGACCAGCTCTCACACCATCACCCTCCAGGTCAGTTCCAGGAAAAGGGGTTTTTGCAAACAGGTTCCCTACATCACTCTGTTGTTATATAAGCAGGCAGATTTTTTTTCCCCGTCCCCTTGTAATAAATGGGAAAGACATTAGCGAGCTGCAGGCCTACCCTACTGCAAAGCATGATTAAGACAACAGATTAGTAATTCCCTGATATAAAGTGGGATCTTTCTATTTGTAGGCAAATCACAAAAGAAGCCATTTTAAGATGAAAATTTTTGGTTGTTTTTTTGTTTGGTTGGTGGGGTTTTTTTCCTAAAAATTACAAAACAAGGCCTACGGATTTTGGCATAAGATAACATTTAAAGAACTGAGCAGTATAATGTTGTGTCAATCCCTCGCAAATCCTTTGTCCTATCACTTACAACTTCTTTTACATGTTTTCCCTTCAAAAGTTGATCAAAGCTCCTTTTTTTTTTAAATATTACAGCATTCTGTTCATTCTTTGACTGACCAAAAGTATTGCTGAAATGCTTATAAATAAATTAGAAAAAAACCCCTCCACCCAGCTTGCCTCAAATCAAGTAAGAACTAGCTCCAGAAAAACTCATATTGCTGTGAATGCTTTTCCTTACAGAGATATCCCATCACTGCAGTCTACCAGGTTCAACAACAATGGTACATGTAGCAACATATAATGCAAATATCTTCTTTTTTTTTTTTAAGACTAATAGTAATTTTTAGAGATTAACGGTAGGGAGCACTAGGCAACAAGAACTGATGTTTCTGAACTCTGTCATGAGGTGTGTTTCACCATCACATGGGGCCCTGACATGGTGCAGTGAGGTCCAGCACAGGTCCCCTGGTGAGTCAGACATTAAGGGCACAGCAAGATGGGAAAGGGAAGGCCACCTCTGCTCGGGGGAATGCACTTGCACGAGGTTTAGGAAGACTGAGGACTCATCCCGCAAGGGGGGCAGCCTCCACAGGGGAGAAAACATCTCCTGTGAACCCGCTGTGGCTTCTGAGTGTCTGTGTTTTCAGGAACTGGAAAGTTATTATAGATCCCTGCTATCACACATGATGAAGGTGGGAGCTAATAATAAAATATCTGTGGGAAACCTTTCCCTCTAATCAACCCATAATCCTCACTTTTCTCTACCGTCTCCCCCTCTTTCTCTCCCATTACTGGGAGCAGACAAACTATTTATGGTGCACATAGGGATTATACTATATCCACTTTATCAAACCAGCCACCTACTGGAGTTTCATGTACTTTAAGAAATATGAGCTACCAAACTGCCTCTTCCAATTGTTGTAATTTCAAGTATTTCTTGCATTTACAGATGCCTAAAGGCTGGGAAACAAGCATCGCAGAAACAGTGAGAAAGGCTGGAAACAGTTTTCTACCTCACATCACAAGCTCTCAAATGACCTGTATCTCATTTAGAAACCTGTCAAAACACCTCTCCAAACAAGCAACTTTTTCTCCTTTCATAGTTCCCTGTTGTACATCTTGAAATACCTCAAGGCTGATGTCAGTTGCAAAGGTAAAATAACATTTCCAGTACCTGAAACAGGGGCTGGCACAGGCTTGCACTTGACAGCTGCTGGATGCTTGAAGGAGACGGTAAATAAAGGACAGGAGTTTACCCTAGGCCTGGGAGAAGGTGTGGGTTAAGCACACACACAGTTTTATCCTGTAGTTACAAGGAATGTGGAAGGGAAAGGTTAATGACACACTTTGCCCCTGCTCCTGTCCCCTGTGGGCAGGGCTTGTATGCAGGAACGTGCCCATAAGTAGCTGCTGAGCATATGCTGCAAAAGCGACATGGGGCCCAGTTTGTAAGCACAGATGGTTTAGGCCTTGTTAGAGACTAATCCTGTGATTTTCTTCAGCTGAGTTTAAGACATTGAGATAAGCTCTCCACAGACTCACAATGCCTGAAGTATGTTACCCCCACACACAGAAGCTCTGTGGTGATGATGACAGCCCATCGCCTACATCTGGACTCACATCTTTATTTCAGTTTAGTCTTAGAAACTCCCTGAATCCTCACACCTCGTGTGCTCATGGGCCTGGAAAAATCACTTCATGTCTCTGTGCCTTTACTTTCCAGCTGTAAAATGGAGATAATCATATTGACCTTCTTCATAAAATGCCTTGCAAATGCTAGATGACAGCTAAGTACTATCATGATTATTATACAAAATAATCCATTATGGCCTCTGGAAGCCAGAGAAGAAATGAATGATGGCTGGAGTCCACATAAACATTGCGTTAGATCAATGCAGGCACTATTACAGTGTTGATCTGGTCTCCTAGTGTGTGTTCCCACAAATCCACATGGGGATGAAAAATCCAAACATATCTCTTGGCTGACAACTGACCAAAGCTATGTTATAGGGAGGAAAAAAATATCTAACCCCATTGCATTAACCAAACTACATAGTTTCTGCTTTGATCACAGAAGGGAAAAAGTTATTTTGGCCAAGTTTTCTGCATATGAAGAGAATTGTTTTCAGTTTGTTTTGGGGATTACTTTTGCAGATGAGCCATCTGAGTTTGATATGAAGAAGCTGCATTTAAATGTTTAACGTTGTCAAAGTGAGGCAATCATCAGCTTTAAACATTAAAAATTGGGAACAAAAGCACTGTCTTGTTTGCTGACAATGGAAAAGAAAAATCCCAAACCGTATGCAAGCTCAAAAGAGCATCTTCTGTACTCCATTGAACAAAGAGGGAAACTGGAGAATGAATTCAAGGTTTTTCTAGGAAAGATTCAGAAGAAACCAACTTAATTCTATGCTGTGCTAAAAGCCAGTCCAAATCCACTTGCTACTTTGTTGTTGAGGAAGTGTCTGCTTCTGACTCTCCCTCTACATACCCCGTACATCACCAGTCAATGCACATTGGAGCTTTAGAGGAGCTAACCCCAAAGGCAAAAGACACTTACTGTAGTCAAAGAGAAGTGCATTGCTTTCATTCTTATAATGCCCCAACTCCTGCATTTTTAAAAATGGTGTGGGACAGATATGCTTCAGCCACTGGTGACCAGAGAGCAGTTGTGTGCCACAGGCTTGCCCCAGGTGGTGGCTGCCACTGTCTGCTGTGAGTACCACCATCTGCGATGACCCTGCAATGCCCAGGAATGGAGCTGCAGGGATGGTAGACACTACTCTGCCTTTTCCAAAGTCCTACAGTGAGGAAGAAGAGAAATAGGATTATATGGATATTTTCTTCTAAAAAGAACTGGTGGAGAAGGTTGCTGCACAGCCTCTGCAGTCACAGGATGCTGCACACACTGCACGGCCCCATTGGCTCCAGCATCCAGATCAGCATGTAGGAGCAGGACTCCCTGGGGTCACCATCTGTACAGCACATCTGTGGTACCCCCACCAAGCACAGCAAGGTTGGCATGGTGGCTGTCTTGAAGGACAAGCTCATCAGGGTCCACATGACATTGCACTTCAGGGAACACTCACAGCTTGACACAAGCTGTCTCCAAAGTGCCAGGGTGGTTATTAGTCCTTCTCGGGGCATTTCAGCTGCTACCTATGGCTTTTCCAGAGCTGCAGAACACAGCACTTAACTAATCTCCTAATTACAAGCAGAAGCCTTTATTTTAATGTGATTCTTTCTTTCCTTGTACTCTATGCTTTAAGCCTCGTGATGCATTTCCTAAGGAGACTTGGTACATTCTCATTTTGTGAATGAAAAATACCCCAGTGACATACCAGCAGATAGAAGGACCATGTGTTTCAGTGAGGCTTTTGGTTGCAATAACCCATCACCTTAAACAAAACGGCATATAGCCCAATCATCCTCCAGAACAACAGGGTACGTGGGGGTAAAAGTCCAGGATTCGGATTTTCAATCATGTGACGTAAAATCAGAGGTCCAGCCTGAGATTTTGTAAAAGCCTCACATATTCCTCTTGGTCTCAGCTGCAGTTTAAAAAAGACAGTTCATCCAAAGAAAAAGCATGCACAATATTGGACAGTTAAAACCTACGACATTAAGAAATATGATGGTATTTTGTCTGCACTTCTCTAAGCATCCCTGTCCCATGAAGGCACCAAGTTTCCTGCTCAGAATGTGTAGAATTCATTAAACACTGAAATAATTTTCCTGCCATAGCCCAAGTTTCTTATTTGGAAAAGAAATGACATTTATTCAGTTGGTAAAATAATCCCAGCAGCATATATTGTGCCCCTCTCACAGTTTCTGGGAGAAAGCCCAATATACACATTCTTACTGGTATAAAAGCTTTTCTGCAATCACTGGCAAAATATTTGGAAAGGGTTTCAAAATACCGGTATCAGCAAGATGCATATGCCTGATTTCTGTTTGCATGGCTCCAATTGCAGAAAGTCATGTAAAGAAGTGGTAAAAAGGCCTTTAGTTACATGTTAGAAAACAAAGGGATTGCGACAGGATTTAAAAGTGCCTTTGCTAATGGGAACCAGCCAGCTAATGTCAGTCCTTTCAGTTGTTTGACAATAGCTAAACCAAGGAAGTTAGATCCAAAGCAAAAAAAAATAACCAGTGCTTCACACATCCACCCACAGGCACAGAAAACCTTCTGTTCCCTGGAGTATGTCCCCACCCCAGAACAGTAATCCCCAGCCACGCTGGGGACACTGGTTGCACCACAAATGGCAGCACAGAGCTGAACTGGTGGGAAAAGTAGTGTGGAGAAAGCAAAAGGGGAATGGGAAGGCATGAGTTCCGCTCTGTGATAGAGTTCAGAGCTGGATCAGCCTTCTAGGTGGATACAGCCAGATGAGGAGAAGGGGGGAGCAGGAGTGAAGGCACAAACCTGCACTGTTGTCAAAACCCACGCTCAAAGCCCCAGCACAGCCACTTCTTGGAAAGCCATAGCTGGAGCACAACCTCTTTTTGCAAAGCCGTCCTCTCAATACAGCCACTTTTTGTCTCTCCTCTGATTTTCCCAGGTCAGGCTAGACCATGCTTGCAGGCTGAAGAGTGCTCAAGGGAAACATTGCCCACATTCATGGCTGTACTTTTTAGACCCTATCGTTACATCCGTGCAAGTCACCACATTGCTAATGTAAAAATTCTCTCTCCATAATCATTTATTCCCAGTTGTTGCCACAGCAGCAATTTTTTCTTCATTAAGAGGTACCCCTTATTTGGCTTGAAGCATGAGACTATTTAATTGAATATCTGATTTCTGGCAGTGTCTGATCGTGGCTTCTTCCAAAGAAGTCTAAATATGCTCTGTAACACATGCTACTGGGCAGCAATACGTTGTGGAGGAAGATTTTATTTCGAAGACTACTAGAGCTCAGCATGTTTTTCAGTAGATAGGATAAACAGTGTAATTGTGCATTTATTTTTTCCATGCAAGCGTCTCAACCTGACATTTCCAAAATTTAAACACTAAGCAGTGACCTTGGGGCATCTAGGAAGAGCTAGATTTTGACAATTTTCTCAGTATCAAACATCTTTTGGTTGGTGCCTCTAAAAATGAACACTCATGGAAGCCTAGAGGCAAGTTGTTTAACAAATCAGAAAAATGGCTGAGCAACCTCCCCTCACTCCTGTAATGCCTCAGAACTCTTTTTTTTTTTTTTTTGTGAACTGGAATATTTTTAAGTCTGATCCTTCATCGAGGCTTTGCTCCTCCTTGATTTTGTATTAAGGCAGAGAGTACTCAGTAAGACTTTCCTCACTGTCCGCTGTTTGTTCCCCCCCTAATTCTTGATTTCACAGACTGGTTTTCATCTTCTGCTAAATTCTACAACACATTTTGTCTATTAATACATATATATCTATCTATCTCCAATTTTTGCATTATCCTTCTCATGAGGAAACCAATGCTATATTCAAAGCAGTGCTGATTTTCCTAGCAGTAATTAAGTTTCTCTCCCTCTACTGTGACCAAGGCATTTGTTTGCTTTTTGCTGTAATACAACCACATGTTCTGTTTCCAACACTGACATACCTGTGTTCTTCCCCAGAGACTGCCACTAATTCCAGCACAGGCAGATGAGACAGCAGTGAATATTGTTCTTGACAAGGTTATTACTTTGTACTTAGAATGCTGAAACGTTTAGAAAAATTATCCCAATTTCAGTGTTTATTCATATGCTACGACATTACTGTTGCAGAAGCAACACCACACTCTGCCATTAATCCTGTGTGACAGGGCTGCTCTGCTGTCCATGCTGATAGCATCTATATGAAAGGAAGAACAGAAGATCAAACCACACATAAACTGACTCCAGAGCTGAAATTAAGAATAATCCTTCTAATGAAACAATAAAGGTTTAGAAAGAGTTGACACTTCTTATAATGCACTGCCAATAAGACAAAAATGCAACAAAAGCTTCTCAGTTCAAAAATATATGGAGGAATGCTGAAAGCTGTAATATATGCTCTTTTAGATCATCCAGCTGCTGAGAGAGGAGGGTCTGGTGAAGAACTCAAATTTTCTGCTTAAACACTTTTCAGTTCACAAAGTTCTGTCTCCATCTTACCCAGATGCTGTAGGCAACCAGAACAGCGTGAAGAATACATTTTCAGCTTGATGCTAGTTCTAAGAAAACAAAAAAAAGTAGTTTGTGGATGAAGCAAACATTTTGTATTGTCTAAACATTTTGGCTTAGAGGATTTACAACTTTTAAACTGAATCTGAAGAATTTTGATATAAAGATGTGGCAAGTAAGAAGATGTTGAAAAAAATGATCCAGCTGCTTTGAAGTTTGGGTGCTCATTTCCCCCCCCATTTTGTGCATATGAACTGTTTGACTAAGCTTTCAGTCTCCAAAGTAACTTTTTTCCCCCTGAGAACCTCTGGTCATCAAAATGTCATCTCTCTGAGTAGCAAGAAGATACAAAGAGAAAGGTCTCCCACTTGTGTCCATTTAAGTTGCTCCAATACTACTTAAAAGTGTGAGACGTGACACCCAAACCCCAGCTGAAGTACATACAATGAAAGCAAAGTCACACTGACTTCTTTATACTGACAGTAATTTCTGACTACTGGTATCCACTTGCTGAGCTATGTGGAAAACCATCATGCTCCAGAAGGTCAGTTCAATATAAAGTTCTATAAAGATTAATTCATAAAAATCCTCCCTGCCAGGAAAGAAGCTTCTTGGGAAGTCCTCAGTGAAGAGAACTTACACGTAGATGGGCAGAACAATTCCTGTAGCAAACACCATCCCCACACCATCTCATCCTCCTCCTTGCACAGCTCTCTGCACCCTGGGAGAGCAGGAGGTGCAGGGCCAGGCTAGTGCAGCCACCTCTCTCCTTGAGGAATGGGAAAAACAGGAAAGTCCCTGAGAGAGAGAGCTCCCTAAGACCCGTCTAACTATAGGAATCATGTACCTCCTGGCTGGATGTGGGCAGAGGTGAGGCAGGTGTACAGCTGCTCAGTGTACCCTAAATAAGCACCACTGCTGTGTCTCACCAGTGACATCCACTGCAGCACCTGCCTCCAATGTAACAGGCCTGAAAGCAGCTAAGTGACTCTATTTAAAACTAAAGAGGAAAGTACAAAGCTTTGAAGTCAGAAGGCATATAATGAATTGAGCAAAACTTTATATTTCAAAGCCAGCTCTATTTGCAGAAGCCATCTGCCCAGAGAAAAGCTTGAACAGGCATCTCTGACCGGAGTCAAAAGAGTTGAGGGAAACAGATCTCATTGAGGAGGTTTCAGATCATCCATTCCCACAATATCTGAAATGTCACTTTGTAGTGGAGCAGCTTCCATCTTTATATCAATTACAACATTTACATCCAGCTCCTGCAGGGTTGCTGGCATTTGAAGAGGCTGTCCAGTCCAGTAGCTCCCAGCAATTTCTAATTAAATATGCCAATAAGACATCACTGCTTGTCCCTCCTAATGGTGACGGTGAGCTCTCTGAAGCTTTACCTTAAGCTACTGTCTTACTTATCCCTTCAGTGATCACTGACCTTCCTCTGTCCCCTTGCCAGCACTCAGCTTTTAAGCTGCAAACCTAGAGATGGCTCCATCCAGAAGGACAAGGGGTAGTGTCATGTGCAGCCCTTTCTTTCATAGGACAGGAGCACAACCCTTGAGCCAGGTTGTCTTCACAGGCAGCAAATGCAAACCCACCCTTGGAAAGAACCAGCAACAGAGATAGCTTTTCCCAGCACCATCTTCCCAGATCATCCATCAGCCAAACTGTTCTGCAGCATGCAAGGGCTTATGTTTCTACTGCAGGCAAAAAAACATTGTGTAAAGCTTAGAACAAGTCTGTTTAAGAATTCCCTCTGATGTTTCTGGTCTTTCATATGACCCATAAGAGCCATTAAAATTCTGTCTGATAACTGGTTTCCCGAGAGCATGAGAGCCAGGCAAGACCATGCCAGCCTCAGACTCTACCAATATTTCTCCTGGTTTAAAACAGACACTAAAATAAGCCTGGAGGTCATTTCTGAAGCCAACCTATGTCTTAGACTTTGAAGATTATTCTCTTATTCACAAGGAAGAAGAGAAATCCAGAGGTTATTCCCCTGAGAGAAGGTTGAAAATCATCATTGGAAGTTTACATCAGCCAGTACCTGGGGCAGCTGAAGGGAGGTTGACCATGGCCACTGGCTCTAGCAGAACTTGGAACTCTGTGTATGCTGACTATTCATAGGCAGCATCTCCCCAGACCTCTCCCCAGATGCACTGCTGGTATTTACAGACCTCTTAGGATCATTGCTGTCTTTGATAGTGAACAGTGACCCTAATAGAAGCAAAAGTTACCATGGAGAATGGGGAGGGTATAAGCCAGCAGAGAGAGAAAGAGAGAGAGCGAGAGAGAGATAAATAGAGATAATATGACTGTGTAAGCCTTATTTTATTAGAAATCATCTTAAAACCAGTTTCTTCTTATTCCCAAAATCTTTACTTTCTTTTAATGCTAACTGGATGCAGTCCATTGCAAATGTATACAGTTCCCAGTGCTGTAGTGTTTCAGCTCATCAGAATATTTAGTGTATTTCACTTTAAGACATTCCTGTCAAGTAGCTATTTCTTCACCTGTGGGTTTGGTTAGGACATTATCAGCCTTTGCTCACCTGCACTCATATTTATGCCTGTGGGAAACCAGGTCCAGAGCCCTGCTGCAGCACGTCACAGAGCCCTTCTAGGAAAGGCTCTCTAGAATGTGGAGGAAGCAAATATGCAATATGCATCCTTGATAGCCTTGAAACGGGAGCTTTTAGCCTCTGCAGCTTTGTCAGTCCAAGCGATTGATTGTTTTTCTGTGCCAGTAGCTGTGGATGAATGTGGGGGATAGAGACCCTCCACATTGTGACAGCAATTCAGAAGGGTGCTTCAGAGCCCCTGTGCCACACAGATACACCCAACAGTCTAGTGCATATAACCAAGCAGTTGAAATTAGGTTGCAGACACTGGCACACAATTCCACCTCTGATCTTACTGTGACTCCAGAAGAGGAACAAACTCCACACTTACACACAGCTGCTCTGGCTTCAGCTGGGCTCTGTCTGCATCCAGCTCTTCTTGGGTCAGTGCCTGCACAGCAAGAAGAGCAAGTCTTCCAAGTCAACTTTTTACTAATCTCAAAATAGCCGCTGTAAAAGAAAAAGCAGTGACAATTATAATAATAAAAACCCACAATAAACCCACTGGTATTCACATAAAGAAACTCTAACTGCAGTCTTCCATTAATACTGCCTGAATGAGCACAGTATCCCAACAGGATTGCAGACCCATGTAAGCCACGTGGCTCCTTCTCCAGCTGGTGTCTGCCAGGACAAACCCACACAGGTACAATCACATCTAAAATGCTGAGGCTCAGGTGCTTCTCACTGCCTCACAATCTCTATGTCCATCCTGCTGGAGGACCTCCCAGGAGCTGGTAGAAAACCTGCTGTGTTGCTGCTGATGCCTAGTGATAATTGCCCACAGAAGAGACTGCTTAACACGGCATAATCCTGAGCCCTTTATCTTTTATTTTTGGACAGTAATTTCTTTCTTGTTGTTCTCAGTTTTGGGGCGGCTAATTTATTATCTGGACACCTTCACTCAGCAGGTTACCTCCTTCCCATTTTGAGGCCAGCTGTTGTCTTCAGAGGCACTGGACAGCCAGATGGACTGGGCAACAGAGTCGCCTGTTCAACACCGTGCTCTGTCAGCACTGCTTTTGGTGAAGGGTAAGACAAGGATATGGCAAACACCAGTGGCTGGTTTTTTCCACCTTTTCTTTTTGAAATGGCAAACTCACACATGTTATGGGTTTATTCCAAATTGAGCATTTTTTATTTTTCCTTCTCAGAAAAAACCTGTGGCAGAGCAAGCTGCTGCATAAATTGTCACTGCTGGCAGTTAATGCATTGCTGGGGTTTAATGCATAGAGATGGGAACTGGAAATAGGTGCCTTTTTGTGGGGGACCACAAGAACCAAGCCCCCTCGGTTTGTGGGGATAGAAAAAGCCTCTCCTAGGATCCCAAGCAGATGTACCCCAGTTCACCCCCCTCAACTGGTTCTCTGTCTCCCAGTCACTTTTCACCCCTCTGTTCTCCCATCCCAAGTTCCCCGTGGGTCCCTGCTCCCCCTGGCCACTCCCTCCCTGTCCCCTCGTTGGCCCGCGCGCCATGGGTGCCACCCTGGAGCCCCCAGCCCCTCGCCCCCCTGCCCAAAAAGCCCCTGCACTTCCTAGTTTTGTGGCTTTTCCTGTTTTCCGTGGGTGGACGCAATAAACCTGTGGAATTTCCATACGAAAGCCCTTCTCATTTATCTGGTCGGCCGAGGATTATAAGGCTATTCAGTGTATCTGGGCTCTTGGGGAGTGTGGCCTGGACTCCAAGCAGCTCTCGCCTGCCTGGAGACGCCCTGGGACTCAGCAGTACCCTCACCAGCAGAACCCCAGCACCGCGATACCTTTTGGCCCCCAAAGTTTATATGGAAGGATGGGAACAAGAGCATAAAAACCTGAAGTAATTTCTGAAGGTGGAAAACAGGGCAAGCCCTGGTTCAATAGTCTGAACCCAGACCATGGCTGTAGGGGCAGAGAACACGCTTTCCCAGGGCGAAGTTGCCTGACCATGGAGGCCAAAATGTTGGATATGGAATCCAGAGTACTGCCAAAACTTTTTAAACATATACATCAAGAAGTCAAGGAAATAAAATCACAGCTGCCAAATTATTTGTGTTCCAGCAGTATATAACTGAAGTGTTAATATGTACCAGCTGTACCTACCTGTCAGCTTTTTTGAAATTAAGGTAGTTTCTTTGCTGTACCAAGAGGAGGAGAAGGTCAACAAAGACACACTTAGTCCAGGCTCTGCACTGATAAGAGGTCTAGTGCAGACTATTAGTTCTTTCCTGCTTCAGGACGTCTGAAAAAGGAGGAGCTGGACTCTGCTTCAGCATAACCTGACATTAAAATGGCATTCTTCAAAAAGTGCCTGCAATAAAACACCATCTTCTTACTGAGAAGGTGTGCTCCCAGAAAGGATCAAGGTCACATCTGCTGAATTTAATGACAGAAAATGAGCTTGTGACATATTACTTGTGCAGAGTTAGCTTGGCCAAGAGATAATTAATGGAAGATGTGTAATTGAGTCCTGTGTGCTGCTTTGAAAGTCTCCGGCTTTAATTGGTACCATTGGCTCTTGTAAAATAAACTGTACTTCTGATCCTGCTCAGAAATCAAAACATGGCATTAAAAAAAACCCCAACCCC
>WEKY01007878.1:295201-372775 GCA_013390045.1 Picathartes gymnocephalus
GCAATGAAAGAAAAGAACCAAAACACAAAGCATTTTACTTTAGGAACTCACCTTCTGATAAAGTGTTTTTAAAATTCAGAGTGTTTTAAATGGGTTTCTGGCTTCCAGAGCTGTTAATCTCCTCAATGTTGTGTTATATACTCTGATTTCCCTGCCACGGCTCGTACTTTATGTAGCTGGTGACTCTTGATGACGCATTTTGATGCATTCAGCACAACCACACACTAGCATGAACCAGAGCTCACCATATTTCTGGCTGTGGAGCTTGAGTAAACATGGACCTGTGCCTAGACAGAGTTGGCGGTGGCTGGAAAACCAATACTGAAAGTCTAACGAGAACTGGCAAAAAATCTTCTCTACTGAAAACGTGGCACTGGAGCAAAGCTGTCATCTTTCAGTGTACTGAGGGGTTTCAAGCAGCCTAGTTGTGGTGTTGGGAGCAGGCACTACTGTTCCCATTTCTCTGGCTCCTTCCCACTCTTCACAGTCACTCAGGAGCCATTTCCACAAATCTTACTTGTGCACACGGATCAGGCAGAGCTGGTAAGGAAGGAGAGGAGGGTCTGATAACAGAGCATCTCTGTCGCTGACTCCCTGTGTGGCCTCATCACACCACAGCTCAATTTCTCCCTATAAAATGACTAACAGAACTTCCCTACCTCCCAGGGGAATTGGCAGGATAAAACCAGCAACAGCCACAAAGCGCCAAGTTATTACAGCCATCCGTCCAGGGTGACTATCAACTTCAGCGCGTAGGCTGCCCTCAGACACGGTGCTGAGAGCATTCCCAGCAGCTGCCCTGTTGGATGGAGCACATGTCATTCTTCTCTGGTATAGGTGCCCCTAGGCTCAGAGGGTTGAACCTCGTACTAACTATATTCTGCCTTAGAGAGAGAAAGTCAACCTCTTGCATCAGGTTTCTTATTTTCTTCCAGGAGAAGGCAGCAAAGGAAACCTCTGCCACCTTGGACGTGCTGGGGAAAACTGAGCATGGGATCACACCCTGCTCTGTGACAGCCTCCGTCCCTAATGGGAAGAAGCTGAGAAGCCATAGTGAGAGCCATACTCGAAGCCTCTGCTCCTCCCTCTCCACCAAAGCAGCAACTAGGTGTGGAAAGACACTGTCAAACTCTACACCACATCAATTCTTGCCACAAGTGCTCTCTTGCTTCTAACCACCCTGAAAGAAAGCACAGTGTAAACAGTCTGGTAAGATCTATTCCAGATGCCTGCTGTGGTACATCAGGAGATTAACATATTAACTCTTAAAAGCCCTCTAATTTTAAGGGGAACTTTGTACTTAAACTGAAAAGTTTTGCAGAGATCAGCAGAGTTCCTCTGATGGTAGGAAGCCAGGGAAACCTGTTAACAGCAGACTCTATGGATAATTGAGAAAATTATTCAATGCTACTTTTAAAGTACTTTGGATTACAATATTGCATGGGTTGGTAGTACTTTTCTCAATCTTTTCAAGTATACATGAGCAATGGTTTTGCCTTGCAATCAGGCTTTACTCCAACTGGTGCTCCAACTAAGCAGAGTAAGCCAAGTCAGACATGGCAAGAAAGACCATGGACAAATACATCTACTTGATGCAGTAAGTCTGGGGAGGTTTTGGGCAGTGATTTTGGGCATATTGTATTACCTACAATCTGTCATTAAAGTACTACTTGTTAAAGAAACAGGAGAGGAAATAAAGAGCTCAAAATTGTACAAGGACCTGAGGCGGATACCAAAACAGCCCATGGGGCAGGGAGAGGCAGAAGCAAGTACACAATAGAGGTCAGCACAGTGAATGGGAAGGACAAACCTGAAATATCCAGGACTGGCACCATGCCCAATATATGCATCCCAGAGCCTGGCAGGCTTCCCCTGAAAACAAGTTTCCCAAGTGATGCTACGTCAGTTGGGAGTGTCCTCCCACCAGAGCTGATTAAGGAGAGCAGCCTGCCTGTGACCAGCTCACCTTCTAGGCAAAGAGGAGGAAGAGGCACTTGTTATACCTTTTACACAACAACTGATTTGTTTCCATGTCTTCCACCATGCCATGTGCATACTCTGACTGAGATCTTCAGAAATCAGCAGTGACAATAAATGTGCTTTCATAGCCAGCTGCTCCCATGCCCCCTTCACTTGGCCAGACAACATATACTTCTTTTTAATTATCAAGGAGCAGTCACAAACAAATGCTATGAAAATCTGGCCCTGTAACAGTGCTCAGAGCAAAAATTAGCCCCAGAGCAATTGGATGTCTAGGCGTCTTTCCCGCTTTTTCATCTGGACATACTAAGCAGCAAGAAAGCTGGTAGAACCAGAGAGCTGGGAACATCCCCAGTGGAGCAAAGATCTGGCTGCTAGGGGTCTGCAGTGGTTGCACTGGAAGAGCTTCTCCATGCTTCTGGGCAGGCAGTGCTGGAGAAAAAAGGGACACATCTAGGGCAGGCTAGGCTGTCAAGGAGCCACAGAAAGTGTGGCATGACATGGCTTGCAGATGCCAGAGTCCCAGCTTGCCCCAGGAACCCTGTTCTTGGCCTCGTGTGCATCTGCCCTCATTCCTGAGCAGCACCACCTAAAGTGTCCATGTGGGACAACCACCTAGATTTAAAAACACAAAGCCCAAACCAGTCAACAATTCAGGAACCCACAGTTGCTGCTTTTCCTCAAGGTGGATTTCTTTAGAAGCCAACTATTCATATTTCCTCCCCAGTCTTGTCAATGTTCCAGGCACAAGCTGTTTGGTTAAAGTAGGCTGTTGCCCCAGTTTTATCCTGTCCCTTTCACCTTTGCATCACATGAGGACGATGCATATTCCATTTCACATAAGCCCAGAAGTACGTGAATGATTATGTATGACCAGCTACATATATAGTAGTCTTAGATGTAGGCCTATAAATGTTTCATTAAGATCTGTATCAGCTGGTTATTTAATGTGTCCTGCTAATTAAAACTTTGTGATAAAGACAACTACAGCTCTCTGTAATTATGCCTCTGGACAATGCAATGCATTTCCAACTAGTATTTGAAATCCTGGGTGTAAGTTGACACCTGAAGTAGGGTAGAAAAATATAGGTTAACTGCTTCTCTTAATTGCCCTTCATTACTAAGATTATTGTAGAATTTTGTTGTACAACACCCTGAGACTTCTGTACAGTGCACATTACAGTCACCGTTAGGTGACAATGCTGTACACTGCATTATCCTTTTGTATACCTGAGAAGTTTATGGGGAAAAAAAAAAGGAAAAAAGGACTATTTCAGCTAGAAGAAATGTGTCTGGCTTGGCTCATCTGGAAGGGAGTGGACCAAAGAAATGTTTGAGGAAATGCTGTGTGTTTTACCCTACATGACCAAATTTGGCATTTCGTGCTCAAGCCAGAGATCCTGCTAGGTTCAGTGTAAACTTCTCCTGAGTAAGGTCCACAGATCTGTCAACATATACTGGATAAAGCTTCCAGAAGGAAGAAACACAGCAACTTGGAAAGCACATTAGGCCCTGTTTTGTTGGTGAAAAAGGAAGCTTCACTAAATTTATGTCAGCATAACTAAGCAGGTCTAACTCAGTTTGTCCAGAGTCTTGTTCTCTCAAAATATGTTTCATGTTGAAGGGAGTATGTCTATAAATGAAACAGGTAAGAACATTAAAATATTGCTTGGGGATGGCTATCAATGTTATAAAACATCAGTAACAAGTGATAAATGCTTAGTAAAAGAAGCTTTTCCTAAGCGGCTTATGCTAAGAATGTAAGACTTGCCCCACTACCAAAAGACTACATTAAGTGTCATCCTTCTAATCTCATTGGCAGCCTGATATTACCACTAGGATAAACGTTAAGATCAGTCACCTCAGTGTCTCTTCCACTGCAAATTCTGGTTGGTTAGACACAATGGGAGATGACTGCCCTTGTGTTGACACTTGTCATCTCCTCTGGGGATGCTCAGCTGGCTCCTGTCATCATCAGTCCAGGGCATGTTTTACCCAGGGGAATGACTCAGGTATAACTTGTTGGCTCTTGTTAGCCATAGAACATAGCCTAAACCCTAAAGTCTGCATCCCATGGGAGCAGTGCACTAATCTAATCTCTGCTTAGTTTCTATAAACACTAATTTGTGAAGACAAAACAAAAACTATGGAAGACGTATCTATCAAATACATTTTGGTCCCCAAAGGTGACCTGGTATAGTCCATATCACTGTGGCCAGCACCATTAACTCACCAGTGAAGAAGAAGCAAGAAGTAAACTCCATGCTGACCCTATATGCTTTCTTCTCCCTGCTGTCCTTTTCCAGCTTCTCATATCCAGCCTCATTCACATGGTACCACATCCTCAAAAGCTAGTGAAGGAAAGAGCTAGAATGAAATAGGTAAAGAAAGCCTTTAAATATACTTTTGCTTTGGTTAACAAAGTTTTTATTGGCTGACCTTGTGCCTATAATAGCATAGGAGTAGTATGTAAAAACCTTGACCATATTGTATAAAAAAACCTAACGAAGCCCAGTTTCCTACAGAGCTGTCTCAGACTACCTTACAGTGCCTTCTCTATTTACTATTCTGTTACTCTCATGATACAATGGATGCCATTAGTCCTCAATCACTGTTGTCTGATCTTTGCCATGTGTTGATGTCTAAGTTTGAAGTTAAGCTCTTCAGTCATTTCTGATTACGCTGCTGATAGCAGCCTCTGGTGATTACTCAGGGGAGAACTCACAGTGTAGCTTTCTACACTGTGGGAGCATTTCTCAGGGGTTGTCTCTCTAGTGATCTTCATTAATTAAACTGATAGGAACTTCACTCTAGTTGACACTCCTGCTGATAGTTTATCAAAAGAGATTCAGACTGATCAGTCTCAAATAAAGAGATGCAGACCAAGTGAGTGTTTAACTCTCAAATTTCCCATGAGACAAAAACGTTTACAACAGGATAACTCCCTGTGTGCCAGCTCCAGCCTGTTATGGCTGTAACAATGCCAGCACATTGTTATAGCTTGTCGAGAAGGACTCTGGGCTTAAAAAGGAGGGAGATGAAGCTGAAGCTGTTCAAGAATTCCTCAGCAAGCACCAGCCTTGCTTCTGTCTTTGAAAGATGTCTCAGAAAACCTTGTTCTTCCTTAGGAGCATCTTGCAGAGTCGCCCCACTGACCAGCAGTGTTCCCAGCAAGGGAAATGGGGTAGTGGACAACACTCAAAGTGTTCACCTGTGCACAACTCAGCTCCATTTTTCCAATCTATTTGTATGGCCACCTTAGCAAACCACCCAGAACAGAGAAGAAGCAGCTTCTACGGGGTGATAAAATTCAGTCAAGTTCACCCTGACCTGAAATTATAACGCCAGGCAGAAACTATAAGTACAGCTTATCCCTTAGCCCTGTCAAGGCCCACACTTGAGCAACATTGTAGAGCAGTAGGTGCCAGTGAGTGAAGGGTAGGCACAGACCAGGCTCAGGCTTAGCTGCAGTCACAGGTGCGTGGCTGTGGCAGTGCACAGATGAAGTACAAAGAGGATGTGCTGGCACCTGGAACATCATCAGAAGGAACATCTAGAGCCTGAAAGGACAGGGAGGAGAGAGTCTGCCCACTACCCAACAAGGGCCACTCACTAGGATGGAGACATGTGCAGCCCTGAGAGGAGAGAAGGGAGATTCTGACGTCGCTTACTGAACCCTCCAGTCAGTGAGCAAATCATGGCTGCAAACAGCCTTGGCACAACTCAAGACTTGCTGTGCTTTTCCCCTCACATATTCTCTGGATGCAGCAGCACTGCTACAAAAGCCTCAAATTCCCATTGCAAAACTATTCCACTGAATAGCAGAGGCTCTCAAACAGGGAAAATGCTGTTTCCCACTTGTGATGTAGCATTTACCTGTGGCCTTTGAGTGACATCATCCTGGCCTTCTCCTCCAAAAGCACGTGGTTACAGACACTGACTGATGGTAGTAAATGAATTATCATCTCCCCTGAAAAGATATGGAAACAGAACAGGATTAGATGTTTTACCCCAAGGGCCATGAGAAGAAATGGGGTCTAACCCAGAGTTAGAGTAAGGGTGCTCTAACAATAGGCTACAAGCTCTAGGTCTGCATGCTGCCTAGCACAATGTGGCCATAATCCTGCTGAGGCCTCCAGGCAGCACTGCAATATGCATCATCATAATAATGAGTTTCTAATCCCAATCAAGTGCCCAACCCAGCAGGCACCGCCTGACTCACAGAAATGATTAGCTGACAGATGTAAACAATAGTTGTGGGAGTCACTGTGTCCATTACGCAATCCTTTTATGCTGAATATACAGAAAGAGCTGAGAAAATTAGGAGCTTTTGCTGAGAACATAAGTAACTGAGATTCTCAAATATACATAATGGGTAGTCTCATTCTTCAGCCGTAGGGATAACCCACTGATACCAGTGCACAATCAACCAGATTAACAAGAACAGGGACTCATGTTCATACCATGAGACAATAAAGACAAGCTACTTACAAGATAATCCTCTGAAGCATCCAGATCATGCCTGCCTCTTCCCATGTGTAGGTCCTACTTTCTTTCATCACAGAAGCGCCTCTGTCACAAGTTGGAATGTGTGGGAGAGGCAGGGGGTACATGGGAAAAATCAACAGAAATTAGAAAAATTAACATTTCTTTATGAGAATGAAATAATTGGAGATTGAATAGATGGTTTGCTATTAAAATGCATGCTACTGGTCTAGAACTTAATTCCAGGAACAGATGAGAGCAGGCATCTAGGAGACAGCCAGAATTGCTTGAGTTACTGTAACTCAAAAAGAGCTCGTCTGAGGAGACAGCTCTATTGCAGACCACACTCAGAGACCACATTGAGTGGTTTCACCAAGCTTGGGCTTCATTGTTCACCTCACCATGGAGCTGCTTAAACCCTCCCCCCAATTCAAGTTAGAGGAGAGGTGCATTAAAAAGGAGTCATATAGGGACAGTCTTCAGCTCTCACTATTAGATAAGGATGAAGGAAACAAAATAAAAATTTTTATTAATTTCTCTCACTATTCAGATTTTGTACTTTATGATGTTTTCATGTAATTTGTTTCTAATTTTGCCACCTTTTCCATAAGAAAAACAAGATCATCCATTATAAATCATACCTAACACTTACCATTCCAGATTTTTTGATTGAGGAGACAAAACAAACTCTTAGAAACAAGGGTTGCTGTCAACCTTGTCTGCAGGCATAAAGAAAATCAAGGGGAATTATGTGTGCTAATTTTGTTATCTTTCTAAGGTTTGTGACCTTAAAAATCCTCAGGGGTTTTTTGAGATGCTCCCTCTCTGTCACTTCCAAATAGGCAACATGCTCCATGTGCATTCCTCAGATGAACAGCAATTAACAGTGAAACAATTATGACAAATGATGAACAATAATAAAACAATGAAAGAAGCAGTAGTTCCTGCCTCTCCACTTGCCTTTTACGCACCATCACAGCTTACTCCTCTCGACCAAGCAGGACACATACTCCAGTACAATTGAGGGCAGAGCACTTGTGCTGTGGACTTCAGCAGCGGCAGGACAGGGGCGGAGCAGAGCTAAAGGATTTCAGTACGATCTGCGGCCTGTCAAAGAGCCCTTTAAGCTTTGCATGCTGGGTGATGCTGGAGCCAACAGCAGCAATGAGCACTTTGTTGGCCACATAGTTGTGGTCATGCCTGTCAGATGTGTGTGGGGGCTACTGTCCTGCACCCAGCATCCTCGCCAGCCTCTGATCCATGGGGCAGCTCATGGACAAGAGAGTTGACAGTAAACTCAAACATGCACTGCCAAGGCGATAGGGGGAATGGATGACAGCAGTGCTCTCTCTGGGAAAGTGCCCCACCACGCCTCAAAATGGACCAGTGTAACTGCAGCTAATGGAATTCGGTATTGAACTAAAGTAAACATTGCTTACTATTACAACATGCTGAAGTTAATACTGCTTTGGGAGGAATGATTCCATTTACTCTTCTCTTTGTGCTCCAATTTTCACTTTTCTCACATGCTCACAAGACAAGCTTTACATAGCTGTCTGATTTTCATAGGTTTCAAACCAGAGGTTTTTGTGAGAGGCGTATAACAAGCCAAAGACTGTTATTCAAAACAAGAGTACTTTTGTAGAACAGAAAAAAACAGCTGGAGAAACATGGGCTTGAGTACCTCTTGCTGGATTGAGCTGTTGGCCCTACTTGACCCAAGTCAAAGGCTGTACCCAGCAAATTCAGTACAAATCCTCACATTGGCTTCAAGCAACGCTCAAATACACAAAGGTTACCAAGAACACCAAAATAAAGGACTGGGGTTGCTCATAAAGATCTGGAACTAATATGCCTAAAATAACAAGAGTAATCAAGTGTGCTGTAAATATCTATCAGACCTGCAGACCATTTTCATGAATGTAACAGCAAGAGAATAATAAAGGAAATTTATCGTTAACTCTGAGGTTTGGCAAATATTTCCTTTGTTTCATACTAGGCCAGACAATGATTTAGTCACAGATGAAAGCAGAGAGGTTGCTCGTTACATGTAGTGCTGCCCCAACACTATGGGTACTTTGACCATACTTCTGTACACCAGAGCACCTTGCAACTCATTTGTTTTCCAGAGAATGAAGTTGAAGATTGTAGATGACTGTGCAGATTGTTATTCCCTTTGCCCTTTTCCTTTCCCTGTATCTTATTTCTAGGTAAGCAATAATGTAGATTATTTTTGCCATTGCTAGAGTATCTTTGTAATGCAGAAAAATGAGATCCATCCATACCTGATTGGTAAAGCAGAAGAAACCTTTAGAAACAAAGCAGGGTCCAGTGGTGGGAAAAGCTGAATATTCAGCTCTGATCACAAGACTGCAGAAAATCAAAGAATGTGAAACAAGACTCCAAAAAATGGTCCTTGAGCAATGCACAAGAACAAGACAAACCCCAAGGTTTTGCCAAATCACCACATGAGGAAATTCCTTACTATCCCAGATGTAGTCAGAGCTTCAGCAGCATGTCTGGGAGCAGATATCGTTAGGGCTGATCCAGCTTGTTTCTATCCAGGCGTGACACTGGCACTCTAAAGATGATATTGGGTTTTGATCTCGCCTTTCAACAATTACACAAGGAATCTCCCACGGCAAAGAATTCCAAATAGTGATTAACCCTCTAGGGCAAAAGCCAGACTTTCCATGTGTTTGATCTAAATTCAGTTATTTTTTAATTTCCAGGAGTGGCTTTTTTTCTTCCTGTCACCGCTTAGTTCACATATATTCCTATGTAGGTCCTGAAGATCTCCTGAAGACATGTCAAATCCTAAATAGAGATCTGAGGTTCAGTAGGGGTGAATGCATTTAAGCTGTGACAACATGTTTCTGTAAGTGGCAGTACAGCTATGCAGAAATCTTGAATATGAAGTAATTTCACATACAAAGAATGTCTTGCGGTTCTTGATGGAGTCAGGTTGCTCTTTTAATTTCTATTCTCGGGATGGCAGTGGCTCCTCCCTGGCAGGGAGAGCAGCGTGGGGCTGTTACCAGATGGGCCTCCTGGGGATTCACTGAGCACTTCAGCTTACAAGGAGTGCAGCTGGAGTTGAGGATATTCAGCACTACAAAGGATGTGGCCTTTCAAATGCTTTTCACTGTTGCAGGCCAAAATAATAAAAGAATCAGGGGGTATCTTGTTTATAGATTGATGTTTCCCATGTCCAGGCACTTTATGATACTTACAATGGTCATATAAACTGCTCCTAATCTGATTTGGCAAGCTGGTCCAATGATTCCTGCTTCTGATTAAAAGTGTTTCCACACTTGCTGAGTGAAGGCTTAACTCCAGTTAAGCCCTTGCACTGAAGTGATGAACAGCAGACCCAAGAAATCATTATAGATTCCATATCTGGTTATTTAGTGGCACTTGGCACAAATCAACTTCACTGGCAGCAGCATCTGCTGCCTACCTCTCTGGATCCACCTCAGAAGACAGAGAGCAATTATCTGGAAGCAGTGGTTGTCCCTAGAGTGTGGCAGCAGCAAGCTGGATCAGAAATTCAGTTTCCATAGTCATGAGGTGAAAAACTGGGCTCAGTTCTACTAAAATAAGCAAAAACAAAATAAGCAGCATTCTTCAGTCTTCTTGCAGCTCATCATGTAGCCTGGCAGCCTTGCTCTGAGTAACAAAACTCACAAACCAAAGCTGCAGTGAGGTATAGCTGAAGGGAGACAGTTCAAAATAGCATTTTGGGGTAAAAAGCTACAGATACTGCAATAATCTAAAATCTAAGTATTAGATGTTCAGCATGAAAAATGCACTGAGAAATAACACAAGCCTGGCTGAGCACTGAAATAAAGTTAATGCAGTCAAAGTATTTTGCCTCTGTTTTAAGGTGGTTCAATATCATGACCGTGAAACTAATCCAAAACTGTGGGCAGGTAAGTGTGATCAGAGTTATAGTCTCATTATTTTATAAAAGTTTAAGGTTTAAAGATGTAAAAATAAATTAATAAATGCAGATCCCGAACATTAGCTAGCAGGACAATTACAATATATTTGTAATATGCTTTGACAAGGCTCTTCTCCCTTCCCTTGTTCTATTTCCTGAGTTAGTGTATTTTCTAGTTAAAAAAATAAAATATCCTGGTGTAAGATGGAGAAAAATTGGATTCTGATTAAGTCCTTAGAAGATCAGGAAAAGAGGGTGGGTGAAAGAGCAAGTCTGCTTTCCTACATATTTTATTCCATTCTTGATCCCAAATATAAGTTAAAAAATACATAAGTATCTGATCCCTCATCATATTAGCTATCTTAACAACAGGATGGATGGAAAGAAGAGAGCAGGATGGAGCCTCTGCCTCTTACTGAGGAGCAACTCCCCTCTATGGAGCTGTCTGGAAGCTGTTAGCAAAGAGATATCCATGGAAAAACACATTCCCTGGGGATGGCACTAGTGCCATGGCCAGCAGCAGGGTGGGGAGAGGAAGGAGAGGGCAACAGCGCTACCTGAATTGCAGGAGTGCAAGAAATTGCAAGTGTTGCCTCTCAAGTTCCCAAGTGCATCCCTGCACCAGTAGCTCCTTAAAACCAGACACACTGAAAGAACCACAGCTCCCTTGCTTTTTTTGCTGCTCTGCCCTCTTGCCAAACTCCCAAGTGTGCTGAGCTTCTACATGCGCTGATGCCTTCGCTCATCATCAAACCTGCAGGAGATGGGAGCAAGAGGGAGCTCAATGGCAAAAAAAGCTGATCACAAATGTATCAACATGGTCGACCGGTGATGCTGAATCTGCTGGTTGCATACCCACCTAGCCTCTATGAGACCTCTGTGTCACATTTAGGACATTGTCCTATTTCAGTTTAACTTCTCTGTTTTCATTGTGCAGAGTGGTGGATTTTAAGATCTGGGAATACTGCAAATAGCACCCAGCGTCTTTTTGCATCACTGGAGTTCAGACATAGGAGATATCCCTTCCAAGCTATGGATTCTTGCAATTTTTTTCACTTTTCAGAGAGAAATACATACAGAGCTGAATGTTTTATTATATGCTAAAACAAAAAGTACATTAGGTTATATTTACTCAATCTATGCTCTAGGATTCATGAATTCCCTTTTACTCCCATGCTGTCCTTAGGAACCAGCCTGTCTTGTTCCTTCCAAGGCTATGAGCAGCACTCAGGTCCTGTATGTAATCCTGGTCTTGTGCACATGTTTCCTGCCTGGCATCATTGGATCCAGGAGCTTCAACCTCCCGAAATTGCAGAGTCCTTAGATGTTAATTTAGCTATCCAGGAAACAACCAGGGAGAATTGCAAGGACATTTAAAAGCCTCTCCCTAAACAAAACCAAGTTGCTTATAAATTACAACAAGGAGGTGTGAGTTGTGGAAAAGCAGAACACTGAGCACATCTGCCTCCCAACAGGTACCCATGCTGCCATCGCGCCCCTGATATTTGCGGGAAACCCAGCAACTCCAAGTCTCCTACTTCTGCCTTACTCCAGGGAGTCCCTGCTCCTTGGTCGAAGACATGCCTCTTTAAAACAGTCAACCCATGGCACTTCTGCCCGTTCCCTCTGTACTAAGATTTTCCATGTGCCACTACTCAAGTGGAAACACTGACAGAGCTATTTCAGTCAATGATTACCGGTTGCTGCCAGGGATTTTGCCAAGGTGGGGTGTGTCTTGATGGGGCCGGGTGTGCCTTGATGTGCCTTGCTTCAATATTTGAGACTGAGCTGGTTTCCTGATGCCAAAACCCTCACAGTATTCTCCAGAACAGAAATGAACTCATAGGCTGCCATTGATGCTCTCAAAACCCTCACTGTCTTTCCAACTTAGGTAATGGAAAATGGAGAAGTTCTCAGAATCTGCCTTTCCTATGCAGGGTAGGCAGTGTACAAATTGTACCTTACTGGTTTGGGATTTAAAATTCTTATTCTTCTCAGCTGAAACTATAGCAGTTTTCTACATGTACTGTGTGAGAACAGTTTTTGATCAAAGATGCATTCTCAGTAAATCCCCCATATACTTGCTGTGGATACCCAAGCTGGGATGAATCCTCAGAATGTGTGCACTATAAATGCAAAACAGTGAAAAAATCCCTGTGAAGAAAAAGTTAGTACCCTGTTTATATTTAGAGCTAGTATTTCATGTAAGCTGTGATGTTACAAAATCAAGTGTGTGTAGTTTTATAAAGACATTTCTCCTTGCCCCTTTGTACATAGCTTGACAGAAGCAAGAGAAAGTCTCTGACAGATACTGATGAAATGAGCTATCTGGTTACAGAGTTGAAATATTTGGAAAGGACACAAGTGAGAACAGAATTTATTGCCTTTGTGAAAAGGGGATTTAATTTCTAAACTATCCACACGTGGCAATGAACAACCTTGTCTCTGCCCTCTGATGACAGTCTGCAGGCACCATGCAATTATGATTAAAGCCTTTTATTGTTTTTGTCCCAGATTAGATTAAGTTGGTATTTAAAGATACAATTTTCTAATTGTGTGTTCACGCCAGAATGGAGACGTGGTTGTCTGTGCACTTTTACTGAGGAACAAAAAAGAAATCTGAATGCTTTGAGGTAAACATGGCTAGAAAAACTCCTAATTTCCAGGAAGAGCAGAAGAAGTAATTACAATTCTTCAAGATTTTTATTAATTCTTAGTGCTCAGTTTAACTGGGAAAACAATTTGAATGAGTTCACACAGCCACTAAAGACAAGGCAGGGAAGAAAAGGCCACTGCTCTGTGCTTCTAGTGCTGCTTACAGCAGAGATCCTGTCCCTTCCTGACTACAGCAAGGTTAGCATCCCTGCTCCCAAAATCATGCCTCCTTTGTAGTAAAAATAAATTATAATGACCTACACTAATCTGGATAAAAAACATACTTCTTATTAGCTGCTTTCCAGTATTACAAAGCCAATGAGTCGAGTGTGACAGACCTAAGAAATTGTGTCAGAGCAAGGAAAAGAAGGAGCTATGCATGAGTACTTCCAGGTATCTAACATTCCCAATTTTAAGAAAAAGGACCAAAGGTGACAAGAAACAACTAATTGTCCAAACAATTTCAGAGATAAGGATATGAAGGAAAGAAGAGACAAATCAGTAAGGAGGTTGAGATGACAAGACAAGGAGCACCAAATTGAAACAGAAAGCACAAAGGAAGCATTTTCACGAGTCCTGTTTAAATCCCTCTTCCTATTCCAAAAAGCAGTAAATGGCTTGGGATTTCTCTAGCATACCATGTGCCAAGGAAGGCCCAAGGGATTCTGAATTCTGTCTTACAGCACTTTTACTGTGGGGATTTTGTACAGGAGGAAGACTTCTGATTTGTTTCATGAGTTGTGGACAATGAGCTCCCTGATTTTTTTTCTGTGCGGATACAGAAGGTCACCCAAGAACTGAAAGTAACTGAAAGTAACACCTTTGTGCTGTGCAAGCACATGGAAGAATGGCAGTCGTGTTTCAGTACCTCATTTATCAAAGTGAATGAGAGCTCTGCCAGCAGTCACAGTGGTGCTATGTAACAAAGCCAGCTCGTGTTCATCCAGCAAACAAGAGACCATAGCAGCCATAGGCTTGCTGCATGTGGAACTAGAGGCACCAAGGAGCCTTGTATCAAAACAGCTTTGGACAACATGACAGGTTTGCTCTGGTTTGCATGGGCTGCTGCTTTCAGTCTTTTGGGATTGACTGTGATGCTTTCTACACCCATTATTTTCACCCACCAAATCATGCCAAAAGGACATTATGGCAAGATATCAAATCTAGTGCATCATGAGCAGCACGTACACAACCAGTTGGACTCACTGCCTGCACAACCAGCCTGTGCAGCCATACAGCAGTGTTGCTGCCTGGACAACATCAAGCTCAGGGGTCAACTTCAGCTGTACTGGCAGCAAAGCAGTACCCCAAATGTGAGGATGGATACCAGTGCCTTCTGCAGCACAACTCCTTCAGTGCCTGATTATTTCTAATTATAATGCCTGGCAGTTGTCCAGTGTTTTGGCAGAGTCGGGCACAGTGTTTTATGTTGCTTCAGATTGAATGAGGGAAGCAAGTGCCACCAGCTGAACAGTTCCCGAGGCATGTCTGTCAGCAAAAGCAATGCTCTCCAATTAGCAAGTCAGCCCCTTCTGCCTGAGCACCAAGCCTCTGCAGAAAGAGCAACTTTCTACCAGCAAGAGGCTGAGCAAGAGCTCCTGTGCCTGCCACCACTGGCTGAGCAACAGCGAGAGGGAGGCTCTGCAGGAGGGCAGCTCTAGCAGAGATGTCGGGCTGGGACCAAGGAAATCCCTGCTGTCATCCCTGCCTCCACTACCAGGCTCACCAGCAACATGATGGGCCCTTACTTACCCCCCACTCTTTACCTTATATATCTATGAGAGAAGAGCCTCAAGGCAGACAGTGCCTTTAATATGAAGCATCTGATAGTGCTTCCAAGGAAACCCAATTTCAAATGTGCTGTTACACAACCTATTATGAATGATCCCAAGTTAAAATGATGCACAAAAAGACCCAAACATCTGTCTTAAAGACACAAATGAGTTCCAAGTCCTGTCCTCCAGCCTAAAGTCTAGGCAGACCTCAGTGACGCACATTTGTAGGAGCAGAACATGTTTACTTGTTTTTAAAATATAAAGAACAAACATTTTGTTAACTATTTCAATGTCATGTTTCAGTCTCTGATTTGAGAAGTGGGTTTGTGCCATTTTTAAATAGAAAATGCCTGAGTTGTTCATGAGATGCTGAGAGTCGTATAACATTAAGAAAATCTATCAAGTCCCCGTAGAAATTGGGATAAGTGCGGCTCTACAGCTTTTTTTAAGAAGTACTTGAGAACAAGACTTCATGACAAGCATTGCTGAGAATCTGCACCTGGCACAAAATGGAGTAGAAATACATGTACTATCTTAGAAGCGTCTCTCTGACACACTTAAGCAATAAAGTCACAACAGCCCCTTCAGGGTAATCTCTCTGAAAGATCTAACTGGAGAGATGTATTTCCTATACAGGCAGAACATTCAGCTTCTCTCCCCTTCCTGGGCTCTGGAAACACTTTTTTTAGACCTGTCTGGGATTTTCCCTCTACTTCTTCAGCTTTTATCTGATGAGCTTCTGCTCAGGTACAGTCCTACTCACGTGGTTGGCCACCCTGAGCTCTAACTGGGCCTCTAGTTAGTTTTTAACAATCTAGCAAAAGATCAGAGAGGAAAAAAAAGTGACTTATGAATAAGAACATCCAGAGACTTAACATCCAGACACTTAAGAATATTAATTTCATGGCTCTAATGGATTTGTCCTAATAATCACAAGCATTCTATAATGATTGCTCTTCCTCCTTCCCCTCTACACTCATTTAAAGAGCAGTGAAATGAATAGAGCCTGTGCTTCCACAGGTTTACATTTTCTGTTCCCCAACAATCTTCATCATCCCAGCAATAATCAGCTCCCACCCTCTCCTTCCACTGACATATGGATGGGCAAGATGCTGGATCAGCATCAGGTAGATTGAGCTATGAGCATGGACCCCCTTGGATCCCTGGCTGGGCTCAACTTCTTGATTTAATGAGCCTGTTCATAGGTCTGTGGAGAACATATAATTAACTTTGAGACTTCTAAATTTCTCTCAAACTCTGATGGATTTGGCCAGTGGGATCAAAACTTAATGGTAGTGTCAAACGGCTAAGCGTCACTATCCTGCCACTGGGGACTGGAAAAGGTGTCCATTCCACGAGTGAGGGGAAAACTCCACTTTCTACTACCCGTCCTCATGCAATGGGTTACACTGCTACTGCAACCACTGTTTCTAGGAAGCAAGGAGGACTCCAGGGCAAGCTGTGAGCAAGTTGGCAGTGGGAATCTTCCTTGAGGTGCTATTCCCACTCACTATGCCCTTCCCTCTCATGCTGTGAATCTCACAGCCCGTTTTTGAGTCTCCTGACTTAATTGGGTGTGCTCCAGGTGGCAGACACCTGCACAAACCCCCAATAATTACACTGCACAAATAAATGCTTCATCCAGAGAAAACAAAGGAGGAAGGAATTAACTCATCATCCTTCCCAGCTATATTAACAGGGCATTTTACAAACACAGCATCCCTGTCAATGCCCCGAAGCTTCAGGAGAGACAGCCAATAAAGTAACGTGTATGACCTGGAGGCTACACAGCTGCTGACAGGAAGCACCAGGCAGGACCTTGGATTACTCCAAACTTTTTAAGTGGAAAGCCGTCCTGCTCAGCTTCAGTTAGAGGACCTTCCTCCATGGGAAGAAAATCTCTCTCTTATCCAGGGTGAGAAGGGTCTACCAGCAACTGGCCCTTGGAGGCAACTCTCCAGGATGACCTCACACTCCCTAGGTTTTTTGATTGATACCCCTATACCTCAATATTTAAGAGACACCCCCTAGGGTTGTTAATAGTTTACTTTACTCTTGAAGAAGCAAACCCAACTGCTCCTGCTAGAGCAGAAAGCTTCCAGCACTTGAAAAGAAATTCAGGAGAGAGCCTACCCCACAAGGCTGAGTGGCTCTAGTACCAACCTGTTTTGTGTCAGTCCTGGAGGAAGATGGCCTCTTTCCCTGCCTTCTTCTCCAGCCACTGAGCTTTCAAATGTCATACAGACAGATATAAACATAATGAATTGTCTGAAGAAGTATAGAGAAAGAGGTTTTGGTGGAGGAAGAACAATACAGGAGAAATGTGATACAGTAAATCAAACTTTGCAATAGGAAAATTCTCAGATTTTTTGGCAGATAAAGAAATAAAACTTTGCTGTCTGAGAGGGAAAAAGGAAGGTGTAGTTTCAGACAGTACCAATCCTCACCCAAGATGTTCAAAATTCTTGAGGTATTTGGGTGAGCAAGCAAAACCCTTACCTGGGCATAGGTGTGGAGAGCAAAATCATAGTCTGCACAATACAGGTCAGGGCTGAGTGCTCTCACCACTGGACACTCAAGCAAATGGTTATCAAAACAGGGAAAATGTCTGCAAAGCATTTCAGTGAATCAGCATCTTACAGCAATACAGGTTGCAGAGGGCAGATGAATTCTAGGCTACCAGAGCTCACTAGTGGACATGGTGCCCTCATCTCACAGTGTTCTAAAAGCTCTCAAGAGCCTCCCCCTGTCCAGTCTCAGATTTAGAGCCCAAAAACTGCTGCACAAGCTGCTGCATCTGCCAGCTGCCTCTGCCAGCTGTGCTCGACAAGCTGGTCCAGGCACCTTGGGCTCTTAAGACCTGCAAAGGGGTGAGACCAAGTCTGCAGCCCTGTTAATGAGAGCTTCAGTCACTCAGGGATGCTCAGATGTCTGAGAGGCACCTGGACACACACGCTTGTTCCTGCACAAATCCGCTTGAATGCAAAACCTGGCTGTTTTCTCTCCACAACAAGCAAAGAAAATTTGAAGTGGTAACATCAGCTACAGGGAAGGACGGATAGAAAATCAGACAGCAACACCCATCCTTGCTGAACAAAATCCGTGAGATAGTCACCTGCCTGGGAAGGGCATGTGCTGCATGTGACACATGTCAGAAACCTGGTTATGCCAAAAAACAAGGACAGTGGTTCTGGCATAAGCTCAGGCATTTCTCCTTTCCAAGGGCACCTGCGTGGGAAGCAGGGCCTGATTGGTAACATAAGAGAGAAAACAGGAGTAAAAGTGAGAAAAAAACCCCTCAAAATATTTGCAGAGATAGACACAAACCATAATTTTGCATATACACACTTTAATTATTTCATACCATTAAAATGGGAAAAGGCTATATTCAAAAAGATAACTTCCTTTAAAAAAAATTGAAGCATTATTTATCGCGGTTTTTTTTTCTATATTTCGAGGATGCTCTTTAAATGTTCCAGGACTGTAAAAGAGTCTTTGACTTTTCTATCTCTTCCTGTCTTTGCCTTCCACAGATGGGAGAAAAATCTAAGGGCCTTAAATAAGTTTAAATATGAAAGTCAAAAAATGGCTTTGAAAATAAGCTGTGAAGGAACACTCTGTATTTGAACCCCACAGAGAAAATTAGAATCAAGGGAAAATGTGGAGCTGAAACTGTAATACATCAAATTTTTACATGTATTTATATATATACATATTTCAATCAGAGGACTCAATGTCTTACAGCTTTCAATGATACTTTTGTTTGTGTAAAGACAGAAGAACAGAGCTCTGTTTCACCATGGCTCTGTGCTTTGTCTGCTATCTCCAGTCCCCAAATTTTTACTCCAAACTGTGGTAGGACACCCGTCTCTCAGAGCAGCTGAGATGGGAGAGTTCTCCTTTGTGTGGCACCACCAGTGCCAAAATCCCAGCTCTGCTGAAATCAGTGGCAAAACTGCCCCAAGAAAGTTTGCTATCCGCTGCCAGACATATACGGCCACCTTGCTGACTTCCCCAGCACCCTGCCACGTAAAATTGGTTGTGCTTGTGCTCACAGGCACTGTGCCTTAGTGGGTGTTCTTATCTAGGGATGAGACTGCTCTTGCCACAGCCTGAGCTGCCTTTGGGCTCATTTCCACCACCTGTGTCAGCCCCCAAAACGAACCTGGAGGGAGCAGGGCTGAAGCTGAGTGGACACATACCAACGTCAGGCAGCATCCTCCAGTGACTGCTTTTTCCTCCTCACATCTTGCCTGCTGACAGCTGCATGAAGGTCTCTGTGGCAAGTTCATCATCCGCAACCACATCAAGGTGAGTCTTTCCTAGCAAAGTCTGATGAACACCAACCCCCCACCCTCCATGTTCCATGTCCTTCAGCACAAAGTACAACATCCCACAGCACAGAAGCTTCAAACAGCCCTAATTCAGCTAAAAAGAACAAACACACTCTGCAAGTTTTCTAACGTATTTATGTAGCCTGCTTCTTCTATCCACCAAGTTTTAAAATATGGCCCATCACTACAACATCTGAGCACAAGACTAGACATGGTGCGTGCTGCAGACCCAGTCCAGTGTTCTCCTCTGAGGTCAAGGAAAAGAATTTATAGGCAAGAAAATACTGGACAGTAATTAAGGGAACAGATAATGTTTCCTAGTAACTCACAGGCAGAGGAAGGCAATCCCTGCCACTTTTACTATTGTGGTTTGTAGGAACAATGAGGAGGATGGCTGGAAACAGTCTATTTTAACAATAGTACTCACCAGCCAGAGAGGGAAGAAAATTGTTGAAGCTTCAATCAGCATCTCACAGCTTCCTCTATTCCATGTGCAGGGCTCCAGGGGACACAGCAGCAAGTGTGGCATCACAAAATTTTCTTTTTCTCCCTGTTTCTACTCCAGAATCTCTCCAGCCTCGAAGAAACCTCTCACCTTCATGCCATGGCTTTTCCTCCAGGAACACAGTACCCACCTGCATGAACCACTGTGGACTCCTCTGCTCACCAGGACTGTGTGGATGACAAATGCCTAATTGCAGTATCTTTCTTCTTTTGTAAAGGAAATTCTTGTTCTACCTGGATTAACTTTCAGAGAAAGTGAGGGACCTGCTTTCTATCCTTGTCTGTATCTCTTCCAGTCATTGACAGACCATGGCAGTGCCTTTTGCTTTTGATTAAAAGAAATTTAGGTATCCATTAAAGAGCACTGACCTAGTTTTTCTCATCTGACCCCACTGGTACAGCTCTCTTTTGGGAGGCAGCATCCCTCAGTGGAGCTATTACAGCAGCCTTGCAGCCTTGCCTCACCGGAGAGAATAATTCTCCAGAATAAAAGCTAAATGATGGAGCAAGACAGAGTGGGTGTCTGTGTACATAAACATTAGAATTTGTTTATTAATGCAAACAGCTCTCAGAGTGAGAGGAAAACAGCAGAAATATTCAGTTAAACATTTATCTCAGTTAAACATTTATGCAGGATTTACATACGATGACATACACAGAGGTGGTGTTTGCATGGCTGACACTATTGGATTTTTTAGGGATGTTTTCCCAGAGCATTTTTCTTGCCAGGAGAATTTTTAGTGAAATTCTGCAAGTGTAACAGATCCATCATTCGCATACAGAGCTGTGCAATTTTTCTTTCTTCCAAGGAACATCTTGTTCCTCTATTTACAAGGTATTAATATAGCAGGTCCTTTTCCTGACACTTGGATATAGCCTCTCAGGTTTCCCACATGGGTTCAGATCATGATGTAACCCAGTGAGGTTAGCACATAAAATTGGAAGGAAGTTAGCAGGTTAAGATCCTTTGCTTTAAACAACAAAAATGCTTCTTCTATGTATATATTCCCCTAGAAACCCCCAATGCCAAGGACTCCCTTAGAGCACTTACTGCTGCTATTACAGCACTGTGCTAAGGGTTGAGAAGGAAAACCTTAGAACAACCAGAAGATCTGGAAAAAAACAAAAGCTTGAATTCTTCTTTTCTCAACTGAACTGAGATGTAAATTAGATAAATAATACAATTATCAAAACGCAGAGCAGAATCCAAAAGATCGCCTCATCTTTACTAACTTACATTTTACTTACATTAATGTGTTCTGATAGGATATTTTGCTCAAACAGACCCTGGGGTAGGATACTTCAAGGAAGTTAGGTCCCACGTCAGTCACGTGCTTGAGGATTATACATTTGAGGTGTGCATTTAACTTCTCATCAGCTGTGAAAGTTGACTGCATAACTGAACTTACAACTCTGAATAACAGGGCCTGATTCTGCTGCAGCATAACCAACCTCAGGTCTCTCAAATTTATGATGCAAGGACTCAAAAAACGCATTTGTGGGGTAAACTTACTGTGACAACCTGAGATGACTTTACGTACCTTATCATGCCTGAGTCCTACGAGTCCCCTTCATTCTCATCCACAGGTAGAGGGAACAACTTCTCCCCTCTTTTGTTTCTGACAAGGACAGCTGAAATGCAGCAGGGCTCTCATGACTCCAGGAGCTGCAGCTGTAAAAAGAAATGCACAAACGATTGAGTGCACACATTGAAACCACCATGAGGTCATTGTGAGAAGTGCCATTTTTTCTGGTCCAACTGCAATTAATTGGAGCATTGCTACTGTTTTCCAAGGCCAGCAGGACTGCCTTTTCCTGCCTGCTGAGCTCTGTGGCAGGTGAGTTTCAGTGGGATGAATTCCAATTCAATTAACAGAAAACAATTTTCTTAAAGAGAAAAAAAAAAAAAAAGTCCAGACAACAAACTGTCCCTACAGTTCTCTTAAAATGAATATATACATCATATAGAAAACAAAAACGTAATACAAAGCAACTTGGCAGCCTTCCACTGCTAGGAGATGCTAGAAACCCATTTGATACTATGTTTTAAAACATCATTTATACTAGCACTGGATACCTTAGTTGGAGGACCCCATGATGGATGGATTTTTTTTCTCTGCGTGAAAAGCATCCATTTCCTCTTTTAGGCCACAAACATAAATATAGAAATAGATCATTCTGAATTGGTATGTTTACAATTATTTGTTTAATGGCTAACCACAGTGTCTCGAGCTACTAATACATAATTTAAATGTCTCAGAAATACAGCACTTGGTTTTCAATTCATTCTCTGTACATATTCAATAAACTGAGCATGTGAAAATAACAAAGGAAGTGATGCCTCAGTTATCGATTCTGACAGGGTTCACAGTCCTTCTAAATATGTCTTTAAGTCATTTTAGCTTGCATTTGAACATCATTATCATGACAGGCATGGCTTCAGTTGAGCCAACAGAGCTTTAAAATAAATACTGGAAGGTGCTTGCTCAATGAGTCCTGATCTGGCAAACATCCCCATTTCCCTCAGTAATCCCAGTCCTGGCATGGCCTGGCAGGCTGAGGATGCTTTGTTAGCCAGGGTGAGGGCCACCAGAAATGTCTGCAGGAGATAAACACCCAGCCTTGAAATTCAGCTTTTGCCATCTCCCCACTTCTTCTTCCAAAGCCAATCTGGATTTGGGGCCATTTGCCCTCTGTACAGGGGTGAACGTCCCTGCTGTGCCCCACCCCTGGAGGAGCAGGACAATCCTTCAGGCTTTCTGCTGAAGTCCCACAGGACCATTTGTGTAGCCTGTTCTGCACGGTTTCAGTACTTACGCTAAAACTCTTTGCATGTGAAAACATGGCAGCCCACATTTCACACTTACACTCATTTAGGCTTTACCAGGGGAACCATTTCATATTGCAAATAAAAGCTACTCTAGCATGCAGCAGTTTAAGGAAGAATGCACCTTTAAGTATACTGTATCATACTGCAGCAAGTCAGATCTCAGTGAAATCTAGTCTGCTTTGATTAATAATTGATGACATTTTTGGATAGGAAAGGAAAAAAAATCCCAAAGACACTCTTTCTATTGATCTGAAAGACTCCAATAAATGAAATAGATTCAAACTTTTGCCTATGTTTGTTAACTATTGATAAAATGGCAGTACTGAGCAGAGGCAGTCACATGTACAAATGTAAGGATGGTGATAGAGTGTTTTAAACTGCATCTGGTTCAACTTCTTGAAAACTTAATTTGATGTTGAACAGCTAGAAAACCTGTGTATACTGACAGTACAAGGTTATGCATATCTTCCATAGGTATTGAAACGTATGTTAACATACAAGAAGTAGTGGAAATTGTGCAGGCACTTAAATGACAGACAGAATTTTAAAGATTTGGGATCAGATCTTGAGCTGGGAAAAGAAGTAGTTTTAGAAGTACAGTTCGTTATTCTGACCTCTATCATGTACAACTTTTTCAAACAGATATTGGAGAAAATAATAATCAAGATGCAGAAACAAAAGGAGGCCAAAAGACAATGTGATTTTAGGAAAGACAGTTCCCACTAGACTAAACTTGTTTGGATAGGTGCTTGTCTTGATCAGAGAAAAGTGGTAGATCTAATCTTTGGACTTTGCTTACATTTGACTTAGGCCCACATGGAAAGTTATCAGTGGAGCTGGAGAAGACATGGGTTGTTTTTTGTTTGTGGTTTGGTGAGGTGTTTGCTTATTTGTTTTTTAATTAACTGCCATTGGTGCAGTTCACTCCAATAGGAGACTAGTCCTCTTCCAATTTCATCAACAACTTTCACTGAGTTTGTAGGTTGGGACTCTGAGCATGGATAAAGACAGAGGGTTTCCTTCAAGTAGAAGCTGCTGTGGCTTCCCCTGTGGCTGACAACAGAGCCAGTAGGGTCTCAGCAGCATCTCGAGCTCAACATCATCCTGCACAAACCCAGGGAGCTGCTGGAAGATTTGCCTGGGTAACAAGCAGAAGTCTGCTCCATTCAATCTGTGGGAGAAGTTTCAGAGTCAAGGTGAGGGGATTCTAATTAATCAGCAAGGATGCACTGGGAGGGCATTTCCAAACAATGAATATTTGATTTGAAGAGATGAGAGGCAGAGGTAATCTATAAAATAAGACTGATGAGTCATTGACTGTCAGTCTGTGCCTTCCTGCGCATCAATATTTCTACTGGAAGTTCACAAAATTAAAAATATTAATGGGTCAGATTTGGCCCCATTTTGGCTCCAAGTTTTGAAAGAAGTTAAGTAGAGTGGAGTTGTTTCCACAAAATCATTTTATCTTTCCAGCTACATTTAAGTGGCAAGTACTGCTGTTCTCCAGTGTTTCTAGTCCCATTGCTTTTTCCCAGGTTTAAATTCCCCTTTCAGACCAAATGGTCTGTACTTGAGAATGGCTCATTTAGTGTACATGAATGTTTATAAAAATGCCCTCCTTAAAAATGCCATTGCACACAATTCTCCACAGCAGGACTACAAAAAGGAACGAGACTCATAGGAGAGACATTAGGTACTGTCAGAGGGAGAACAAGTCAAGATGAAGAATGACATCAACAAATGAAACTAGCCAGAAGCACAGCCCCTTTGAAGCTATTTTTCCTTGGATTTCTATGTCAGGCTCATGCCTACTGCAATACACCAATGGTAGAAAGCAAAACAGAAAGCAGATTTAAATATATAAAATGAGTTTGGTATGTGAAAAGGAATTAAAGTTGACATTGCTCAGTTGAGAAGTGAATGCATTTCACTTTTATTTACCTTTAACTATAGCAATGCATGGGACAAAGCTGAGGATAAAAAGCAGTAGTTTCCATTTGCCAGAGAGATCAGTGGAAAGGACAGGTATCCATTCCAATAACTGATAAGTTAAATGTCCAAAGATTATCATATTTTGACACACCATGTTTTCTTTTCTGTTGGATGTTTTCAGCCTGCCATTTTACACCTAAGAAATTATTCTGGGTGGAGATGCCTGGGTGTACACAGGTCACTCCTCAAATGACTGATATGAGAATTGCCAGGCTGTGCTTTGGTTTTGTGGAGTTGGCAAGTCTGTTAAATCTAGTGATTTCCCATGTGATTATGGATAAGGATTTCAGACTAGAATCTGTGTCTATGCCTATGCCAGGGCAGGCATGAGAGGTGTGTTTCACAGTCCTCACTACGCTGCAAATACAGTTACAATGAATGAGTTAATCCAGTGACATCAAAATCTACTAGCATTTTATACTGACTTTAGTACAGACAGGATCAGACTCTGTATCACCTTACTGCCTATAACCTACCTTACAAAATAAAGAGTTACAAAAAATTAATTAAATCAATGATGAAACCCCTATGACTCCAGGCTTGGGAACAAGCCTGTGGTATGAAAAGGGAAAGCTAAGCAGAATTGCTTTTCACTCAGTAAGCAGTAGAAAAGCAGCAGCTACTAGACAGCCTCTCACAAGCTGAGTGTACAACTGAATCAATACTTTCAGTTTTACACTCTTACACTGGCAGTGGATAGAAAAGTTTATATTCCAGTCATGATATCTGATGGCTCAACATTAAAGAAAAATGAAAAAAAACCAGAGGCATTTAAAAATTCATTGGGTGACAGTGGGTACCTTTCCTTTATGTAGGAAATGCTTGTACTAAAGAGACTTTAGCAAAATTAATTAGGTCATTGGAAAGGTTTACATTCACTGAGATAGCAATTTTCATGAAGCAATCTCTTGAAGTAGCTAGGAAAACTCTATAAAGAAAAATCACTTGCTGGGTATATCCCTGCAGATTAAATACACTTGGTAGAAGGAGAAGCATTTAAAAAAATACGCACCAGTCTTCTTGCAAGCAGTGAATGAAGAAAAGTCCTCCCATGACACATCCCCAACTTTAAGGATGTGCAGAAGCATTGTTTAGGTCAGTGAGAAGCAAGTCTGCCCTTTGAGCAGTTCGAGCCTTTCAGGGAACAGGCTCTCCAGTGACAGCAGGACTTGCCCTCTGGAGACAGGTAACCTGTGCCTCTACACCACTTCTGGCTCCATGCAGGGTACAGGAGGCTGTGGCACCCTTGGGCTGCAGGAAACAATGAGGGTCTCAGCTCACAGTTAGCTCGGTGCTAGTGAGCAAAAAACAAGGGATTTTTGTCTTGTTTATCCTATATTATGTACAATTAAGACTGGTGTTAAATTATCTAGCTGCATGTCTGTTGGTGACTGAGAGATTACAGCAGCAATCCAGCAGTGCCCCTAAACACATGCTTAGATTTTTCTCTCTTAAATCATGCACCGGTTCTGCTGCGCCCCACATGCTGTTCTGTACTTTTCTACAAATCCCTCTGCCACATGAATGAACTCATTTTGTTATGAACACTGCATTCAGAAGCAATGACTTAGACTGGACTGCTCTTCCTATGGGGTCTCAGAGAGAAGGACCAAGGTGAGCCATTCCAGAGGAGATGAGAGTATAGCAGAAAGTAAATACTGTGCACAAGAGCAAAAGGGGTGGTAACACTGACTTCAAGGAGTGTGACAAAGGGACATCTTGGGGCAGCACGGCATGATGTCCATTGGCTTTACAAGGCACAAATATGCTTACCTTTTCTTATTTTCTCAGGCATGTCCCATTTTCAAAATTGACTTGCAGTGAAAGCCTTTTACAGTAGCTATGTAGTTTTTGAGGATGTAGTCTGAGAACTCCATCATGTTTGAAAATTTTACATGAACTGAATTGCTCTTGAACACGTAGAGAACTGGACACAGGCCCCTGAGATGCAGGTTAGTGCCTTGTGTGGGCACAAGCACAGGGATTCTGCTTTAATTTGGAAAAGTGCTGCCCACCCCGAAGGTGAACCTTTGCAGTTTGAAGGATGTCTGGCTTGTCTACAAAGAGCAAAATGTGTAATTCTTTAATGCCTGAAGCTGTCTGCAGAGTAGTCAGCAGACCCTAGCATTTCACAGCAGCTGATAGCTCATCTCAGATACCAATGCTTGACTTATTTCCAAGAAAAAAACCTGTTTTATAAAACACTGATTAAAAGCAGACTTGGGTTCCTAAAAGTAACTCACCCCAAATATCAGGAAAAAACCCAAGTGCCATAGATTGAAAACCCTGAGAATGCTGCTGCAGATGAAAGCAAAGGCATATGAGCATTAGACCATCAGTATTCCAGTAACTGGCTTTCTTGCATGGGGAGCAGCAGTAAAACATCTGCCTTATACAGTGCTGTGCTGCGTAACATGGAAATGCCTTCGGCACTAGCATTCAGTGATTTGTACAGTGTGGGTACTCACACACTGCAGTAAAATAAATCCTGAGTGGCAGAAAGGGAAATCAGATGACTTATTTTTTTCATATTGGCCCTCTTCTGTGTACATACTCTTCCCTCTTGAATATGCTGCTCCTGGTCAGGGCTGGCTTGGACAGCCCATGTTACATGACATATATTTCCCTAGTCAAGTCCATGGGCAAGACACCAGGTGGTTTCATAGCACCTACCTCAGTTTCATGTGTGACCATGTCTTCTTTTGGATTGTTTGCCTGCAACAACTGTGAGCTAGATGTGTTCTGAACTTCCAGCAGAGGCCTTCATCTTGGTAATTCTGGCATGGAGGAAGGCAGCCCTCTGCACTCCATGTTCCTCTCGTGCAGGACCTGTAACTTCCTGGGGAAGCCTTTGCAGCCACCATGCACATCAGCTTTCCAGCTGGTCTCATGCTCTCATGGCTCCCTGGAGAACAGCTTTGACATACTTGGGAGCCCCAAGATCAAGGATCTGTGTGGAAAGTCCTCCAAGGCAAGACACCAGAACCCATGTCAAGTAGCTCTATGGAACTGCAGGAGAGCTGTAAATCCTCCAGGTTCCACAGTGATGTTAGGAAGGGCTAAAATCTGCCGAGTGACCCCAAGTATTCACTTTACTTCCAGGCCCACAGGTCCCCTGGAACCCTCCTACCATGTTACCTCTCTCCAGCTCGTGCCCCCTGGCTCTCCCCAAAAGCAGCACATTATCTCAGGGGGGTTGGTACATGGCCAGAAATACATTTCTTTGGTGCTGAAAACCACTGCATGCCAGGTACATGCCAGATGATTCAACCCTTAGCTAAGGCATGTGGGCAAGTGCTCTCTGCAGCAGCTGCTCCTGGGAATACTTACTGTTCCCTTAGGGACCAGGGCCTGTCCATACCCAATGCCTTGGCTTGTGTTACCACCAGCAGACCATAAAAGGTGTCCCAGAACACCAGGGATGCTGGGCAGCCTGAAGCCAGAGCACAGGATTTGCAGTTTGCCTGGCACCACCTTACACTTCTTGGGAAGTTTTCTTCACTGCACCACAGAGCCTCACACTGCAGCAGAAAGGAAAAAAGAAAAACAAGACCCACAGTATTACAGCTGCCACAGGGAGAAGGCATTTTGTGCTCTTCTTTGGCACACTGACTCAAGTAGATGGAAGAAGGGCAAAACAGCAGATGGGATTCAGTGCTGGATTGTGGATCAGCTAATGGAGGGAAAACAACCCTCAGAGTAAGAAGACTGAGATGATTATAGGATGTGGAGTGTGCAAAGGAGGGTAATAACTAGAGGATAGTGGGATGCAAGAGGAGAAGAGGAGGACAGAGGTCTAAAGATTTGGACAAAGTCTTTTAATTACAGAGCAGAGAGAAAATGCAACACAGAGCTGTGCTGGAAGAAACAATAAGCTCAGGAAACAGAGACAGAAATGATTGCACAATTGGCTGACATTCCTTGTGTACTGCCGGTACCACACAGACATGCTCCACAAACCTGACATAAGGCACGGTCTGCCCCAAGATTACCTGCTGTTCCAAGGGGAACAGCAAGCTTTCTTTGGCTATCCCTCAATACCGCTTTCTTTGACTATCCCTCAATACCACTTTCTCCACATCTTGACATTTCTCCCTGTGCTGCAGCACAGAAGAGCTGCTCACCCTCCAACCCTCCAGGGTAGACAAGTCTTTAGAGAAGAACGAACACTTCCCTCCAAGGTGAGGAGAAATAGGCATTGTGCTGGTGGATACTGGTGTTGTGACCCATGCAAAGGCAAAAACCTCTCAGTGCAGCGTGGTGGGTT
Organism: Picathartes gymnocephalus; assembly: GCA_013390045.1. Taxonomy (NCBI): domain Eukaryota; kingdom Metazoa; phylum Chordata; class Aves; order Passeriformes; family Picathartidae; genus Picathartes; species Picathartes gymnocephalus. The sequence continues at coordinate 323,967 of WEKY01007878.1, forward strand.
GTGGAGGAGTCTGGGAGAAGAGATGAGACTGGCTTTGGTTTGAGGCCCTGGGCAGTGGGGTGTTCTGGAGAGTCAGCTGCACCCTCCAGCAAGGAGGTGCCCAACAATCACTGCTGCTCCTTCCAGATGCTGAGGGGTGGGAAAAAGCCTTTGAGTGGGGAGTTAATTATAGGGAACGTATTCAATTTTCTACAATTAAGGGAACACATCTGTAGAGATTTTAATTAATGGAGATCTTATGGGGAGTTTCAATTCGGCTGGAGGGTTTTTCTGGGTGTACTCTGTCTCCTTGGTATTTTCTGTAGTTGTGCAGTCATTAGCTTTGGCCATTAAAGACAGGGAGATGGCAATAAATGAGGAACTGACAACACAATGATTTTCATACATAGCAGATGGACATATTTGCCTCTTCTCCTGACTCCCACCATCTTTCCCTAATTAATACAACCACTACCTACAAAAGTCATTTTTTATTTAAAAAAAAATGGGTGGATAGTACAATTCTTGTACATGAAGCCACTTTCAAAAAATTAAATGAGGATATTTCACCCCATATAATATATCAAATATAAGCAGGCATAGGGTGAATATTAGTAAGAATTATCCAAATAAACTTGTTTTCTATCTAAAGGATTTTCATTCCATTTTAATCTGTGTGCTAAAATTAAAACTTATCAACATTACTCTTGATCTGTTTTTGTCAGCTTCCTTTAGACATAGCCCTCCTTCTGGGATAGACTTTTTTTTTTAAGCTTAACCTAATGTGTTTCTCCTAAATGCATCTTGAAATGAGCAGTTCTTAGAAACAAAAAGCAACTTAAATCATGTATGTCACACTTAGCATGCGCCTAAGACACCACAATGCACTGAAATTTGTGCAGCCATGAGTGTGTAACCAAAAGCTCACCATTGGGCATCTCCTCTTGCTGCAGGGACTTTGGGCCTGACATATGCACATTCCTTCATTTACGAATTGACAGAAAGGTACCACAGTGCTGGCTCCTGCTGTAGACTACTTAGGTTTTGCTTGGTTTGAATTATTCCTCATGCCGTAATTATTCCCTGTTACCCCAGACATAGCTGAGGGCCGAGAGCTGCCAGGCTTGCTGGCCAGGCAGGGCTGGTAAAGCCCCAGGGTGAAGTGGGGAAACGGAGCCCTCCTGGTTCACCCTGCTTGCAAAACGACATCCTGACATGAAGACATCAGGTCACCCAGGCATGACTGACTACCCTTTGGAAGACTCCATCACACACTGCCTCCAGCTACATCCTGTCTCTCTTAAGCTACAACAAAGCTCTGGGAGTGAAACCCCTGCAAAGCAACAGAGGCAGCTGCTCTGTGGTTTCTAGAACCTGCATGTTGAATGCCACAGCCCATATTCACCTGTGTTGCAGCCTAATTCAGACACTCCTCCTGGGTCCAAGCCTCAGCTCTGTGAGAGAGGCTGCTCCCTCCAGGAGGGTCATGGAGCTGGAGGAGGCCCCTGCTGGGTGCTGTGGTTCCACAGATGCAGCTGGAGTGGTTTCTCCACTTATATGTAGGTGCTTTGACTTTCTTGCTGCCTGGATTTTAGTTCAGTTCCTTCTAATTTTTTTCTCATTTTCAGAGACCATTTTTCATTCACTATCTGTAATGAGACATTCATTTGACAGCAATATCCAGCTCATCAATCTTTTCTTTCAAGAGCACTGCTGCTTTTACTGATCCTTTATTCCTTTTATGTACAAGGCCATACACACACAGTCATACATAAGTGTGTATAGAGAAGATTTCTTTCCTTCTGTCTTTTTGTTCCTTGCTGTATTTAAGTTGTTTGCAACATTCTTGTAATTATCTGGTCTTTTATTACCTTAGTGATTTTTTGTTGCCCCTAACACTCTCTCTTAAATGTCTCTCAGGAAAAGTGTCAACCACCTTTCCTGTTAATTCCCTTTCTATGCCATTCCTGCTTGCTAGCTGTCCAGTGGGATCTATCTCCTCATGCATAATTTTCTGGTGAAATATGCTCTGCAGCAGTGAAGTATATCCATTCTGACCTTCAGAGAATTAGTTTGAGTCAAAGGTGAATTCTTACTAACTTCAGATTACTATTTAAGAGATTTTATAACATCTACCCACCTAACAAGGTCTACCATGTTGCTCAGAGTCCCAGCAGACAGCTGTTTCCTCTCTTCTTCATGCTCACTCAGCTCCCAGTGCAGTAATTCCCAAAGTTTCAAAGCCAAAAATCTTTACATATTGTCTCTTCTCCATCTCAATGCCTGGAACAAGCTGCAGTTGCCTTTACTACTCAGTCAAGTGTTACTGAGAACATTGTAGAGAGACAATATGCTATGCAAACCGTCAGGCCTTTGGGGGTTTGAGGCAGGGAGAAATGCAACTTCTCCTGTGGGAGCAGTGCAGAAAAACAAACCAGCTGTCTGGATTGAAATCATGAGCAATTAACAGTAGTTTCAATTACCCAGAACAGAAGTTTATAAATATTTGCAAAGTACACCCTACCTATTTTTGCATGAAGAGTGGCAACCCATGTGGGAGCTCTCCCTAGATCAGAGGGATGTCATCTCAGGGAATTCTGAAGGTCAAGGGTTCAAGAAATATTTTAAAATTATCTTCTTAATTAGAAGCAGCACAGTCTAGTCTGCTGTGTATAGATGGGCACAAGAACTACAGATTAAAATTAGAGAGGGAGATTGCAGGGAAACTCTGCCAGTGAGTTCTCATCATAAGACACAGCACGGCAGGGATTCCAGCGGGAAGAGATCCCACCCCTGCCTGCCTCCAGCATCCAGTGGAGACACCATAACCGTCAGACTGCAGTTAGCATTGGAGAAAAAAGGACCCATTCATTTATATTTGTCCTGGGAGAAGAGATTGGCTTGAAAATGAGTGCTCTTGCCTACGAGATTTCCTTGGGTGGGGGTGGGTATAAGTTTCCTTTTTGAGGCACTGGATGCTGAAAGAAACTTATGGATCATAATATTTACCACATTAAAATGCATCATGTCACGACAGCTGTAGAGAGAGAAACCCACCCCAGATCATCTGATAAAGATAGTGTCATGGGGAATGGAATCCACCACCACCTCAGTGAAGCCACAGGAATCTCTTTCCATTGTAAATACTCTCCATACAATCATGCCAGCTCTCACAGGAACGATAGTAAAACATAAATCACACTAACTCGTAACAGCACCCACCAAACAATGCAAAAGGGCTACAGACTGAGGCTTGGCTCTGAGTGCAGAGAACTGTGTCTAAACCATTTGCTAGGGCAGCCAGAGAGACTCCAGGCTCTGCTCATCATGGGGAGCAAGACACAAGTCCGGGACACAGACTTTACAGAAAACTCACACTCCCGTGTATTTTACTGCTATCCTGAGCCTATGGGGAGATTGTTAGTGCTCAGTGTGTCAGCAGAGGCCCAGATAAAGAGTGCTAGATTGAATTTGGGCAGGAGCTACACACCCATGGCACCTGCGTGAAAGAGGCTACGTGCCTATCAGTGTCAGATGAGAAATAGTTATCTCAAAACTGAGACTCTGACTACATTTGGCTGTCATCAATTATTTAGAAACCATCTTAATCTGATTTAGATCTTGAGGTCAGGTATTCAAATTTGAAAGTCTTGCCCTATTCTCATTTCCCATGACTTCATTTCTGTCACAGTTTCCCACATATATTAACAACAGCAGTAAGAGGAGAGTGACTTCTTTCACCAGTGCACATTCTCCCAGCCCACCAGTTCCAAGGGATGTGCACACGTAACCTCAGAACCAGCCCAGGATTTTTTTGGCATTTGTAAACTGTGAATTAAATGAGAGCTCATCAAGCCGTGCTGTTTTCAGGGGTTTCAAAATTGCATTATTCTTTATCTGGATCTACAAACACAGGTTTGATTAGGCCTGTAAATACATGACAAAGTGCCTTGCAGTACTAATGCTACACATTCATAAAGATAACATGTCAATAATTTTTCTTCTACCTACAGGCTTCATTACTTTGGGTGATATTTCATGGTATGGAGCGTAAAACTGTAATAAATATTTCAGATAGTACCTTCAAATTTGTACAAAGGTGATTTTGCCATTGCCAGCTGTAAGTTGATTTTGGGTTTTTTACATGTTTATGTTACACTTTTGGCATTAAACCAGAGGATTAAACCAGTGCTTTCCAAAGTGGGACCACTTACAGGCTTCTCAGTCTTGTCTGGAACCTGCTAAGAACCCTGTTAATGGAAGGTGTCTCCCAGCAAGCTGCTATTTGCTCAAGACCAGGCAGCTGCAAGAAACTAAGGAATGGTTCTTCACTCTCCCCATGGTGACCTGGGCCACAGCAGGGCAGGGAGGAGAACCATAGGGAGAATTAAGAACCATTCTTGCAATCCAAGTTACTCTGAGTGACTGCAAGGTGTTTCTGCTCTGCAAGTGGCTTTTGTTGCACAGCCACCTCAGTGCTCCCCTTGCTACCCAGGAGCAGAGCTGCATAATGTATTTATATTGAACCCTGCCAAAACCACACAACACCACAGCCTCTACAAGCAGCTAAAAATCCCAGCTTTTTCACCCTCAACACACATGGAGAAAAAGCCTCTGATGAGCTCCAGCTTCTTAGGCAGAAGTCTAGCAACAGGAGCCACAGCAGAGGAGGTGACCCCTCATCAGGAAGTGCTGTAATTAGTAGCATTTGAGGTCACAAAAAAAATCAAGGCCTGACTGTGCTAATTACAAAAAAATACACATATGCAAACATTTTGCATGAGGCAAGACAGTCCCTTAAAGCCCAGCCATGCTTTGCTGAGCGCACAAGAGAGATGCTGAGGCACCCAGGGCAGCTGCCCTGCAGGAGGGAGAAAAGCCAGGTGTGCTACCCCAGAACTCTTCCCTGGAGGGGCTGGCAGTAGAACTGGGACCAAACCCATCAAAATTCACAAGCACTTGGAAACCAAATCCTAGGCAATGCAAGTATTTCAGAAAATTGTAACACTGTGTAGCACCTAAAATACTTGCAAGGATCATTTCCTCCCCTTCTTCACCCTCTTAAAAAAAGGCTTATAATAGAGCAAGTACCCAGTTATCCAAGACATAATGGATGCTAAATGTATCCATAAACCCTTATCTACCAATAGACTTCCATTTCTTACCAGGTTTTTTTTCTTCCTCTCCTTCAGCTGGCAACTTTCCTTGCGCTATCCCTTTAATTTTCATTCTTCCTTCCCTAAGGCTTCTGCAAAAATCCTTTCCGACTTCCATCATGCTCCTTCTATCCAATTGCCATCAAACTTTCTTGAAATCCCCTGTTCTTGGGTTTGTAGCAGCCACTCTGAAATCTGAATGCAACATTATTGACGTTTGTTGGTGCAAGCCATTCCTCAGAACAGGGATGTGCTTCCACCGCTATCAGGCAAAGATGACTTAAAAATATTCCTAGCTTGGTCAGGGTAAAAGGCACTTGAGAAAAAAGTATGGTCCAGATAATTAAAGACCTTGTGATGACCACATGGTCTGAAGCACTAGAAAGCCAAACAGACCTGAAAAAACTTTTCCCCATATGTAATTGTTGCCTATAAATTAGTCTTATTATTAACTAATATGCTTATTGGTTACTCCCAGTCAGAATAATCATCGTTAATAAGATAATCTTCTTGTCTTTTGTGTAATTAGCAGGGTTAAGAAAAGCAGAGAAAAGTATAATTTACCTTCCATTAGGTGCACAAGCTTCCACTAACCACAGATTCTTGGACGCAATCCTGCACACTGGCTGCACGTTGGCATTTTGCAGCTTTTCTTTAAGAGTTTTGGATTTTGAAATTTGCACTAAGACCTCTTGCAAGCAAGCAAACCAACAACATCCCAAAGAAAAAAAATCTCCTTTTAGGTCTCCTTTCCATTTCTTTTATGCCTCTTCCGTCTTTCCATTCTGCAAGCAATTTTGTAAAAAAAATATTGAAATCAACTCTATTTGCATACTGCAGTTTAATATTGAATTAATTTTGCATTTGCAGTGCACACTATTCAAAAGCAGGAGCTTAGATCCCTTGAAATCAACATTTAAATTATTTCTCTATGTCTGCTTTAAATTTCCCTGTGCTTTTTGGGCAAGAACATTTTTCTATTGGAAATAAGGAACACGAAGAAGAGAAAGGTTTTCTTTGAAGCCTGCTTTATCTAATCTGATCTAATCTAATCTAATCTAAAGCAGAACAACACGGCTGCCAGCAAGAGCCTGTGCAGGTTTTGGGAATGGGGAGAGCTTTACCTGAGGCTGTTCAGCAGCTCTGTGATGCAGCAGAGACGAGAACCTGGATCTCAGGTGGCCTGGCTCCATGATCTGCTCCAAAAAGGCTCCCTGGGACCAGCACCAGCACAGTAAACATTTTAAACAGGGTAAGTCTTGACAATACTTAAAAACTGGCTTTTGGAAACAATCTCTAGGCAAAGTGCATTTGAAAAGGAGAGTGTACGTCTGTGCAGGCGAGTACACACAACAGCGTTCCTGAAAAGCAACTTTCAGAGTAAGAGGAGAGGTTTGGTTTCTGACAGGGAAGCACAGGGTAGCTATTATGCAGCCATTGTATAATTTCTAGGTATTTTCCCTGCTCCGGAGTACTTCGTTACCAGGACACTTGGGGTGACCAGGAGCTGGTTTCGCTCCCTGCCCAGCGCCGGGCTCTCCCTCAGGGCCGCGCTCACAGCGCCCCCTGCCGGCCGGCAGCAGGGCCAGCGCCGCTCAGCCGCAACCAACTCAAACCACCGCTTCCAGCAGGAACCCAACACAGCTCCGCACCAGGGACTCCGGAAAAAGGCAAATGCACTCTGCCCCAGCCAGCACCGGCACAAACACACACCGGGAACCTCAAGGGTTTTGTTTTAACTCCTTTTGTTCCCCTCCTTTCAAAAATCTCTGTTAGCAAGGTAGCACCTGTACAAGACAGGTCACACGAAGTTCCTTTGCAAACGCTCAGGTTCTGAACGCTAGAAGACACTTAAAAGCTATTTTTTTTTCATCCCGAATATCCTCTAAAGTTGTTCCTGCATGCTTCCACCGTACATTTTTCTGGTTTCCAAAAACCACAAGTCTGCAACTCTCCCCTCCCCATCTCCTACCAGCCCAGGGAAGGGCCAGCTAAATCCCTTGGGAACATAACTTTTTTGAGGAATATTTTAAGCTCCATTTCTGAAGGAGAGATCTAATAAACAACAATATCCTAACCCTTATTCCATACTGGATTTATAGCAGATGTCCAACTCCTTGAAAAATCACAAGGGGGGGTAGCAGGGGTGTGGGGAGAAAACTCCTATGTTCCAATGGTTTTAGTAATTTTTTAATGTGCAACCAAAGCCCTCACCTTTTCTTACTTATTTTTGTGGTCACAGCACTTAGTAGGTTGAAGGGGAATAATATGAGGGCTTTTATGAGGCTATTGCTGCTCTGAAGGCAACTTCTCCCCTCTCTCACACTAAACTAATCACATACCATTTCTTCCACCACAGTCCTGACACCAGAACTCCTTCAAGCCAGCACACAAATGAAACAGCATCTCCAGAGATTTTCCTTTGCAAATCCAAGGATTTGCCTACATCAGGAAGAGGAATTCTCCTTTCAGCACTTAAAGAGGGGGGAATTAACTTACCATAAAAATAAACTCCTTGGGAAATTTCTTCTTTCACCTATTGAACTTCGAGGCTGGTTGGGGGGAAGGTAATATTTAAGCAGATGTTCTTACCTTGATCAAGTTTCTCTGTGGGAGTTTCATAGCCTAATCATTCAGAAAATCTAGGTGGAATATTTAATTTAGATGGTATGGTTTTTTTAATATAAGGTTAGCAGAAAAATTCAGCATGATCTTGACAGAGTAAAACATGTCTTAAGGCAGTCTAGGCCTATATTTTTCTTCCTGTTTTCAGACTACTTAAAAAAATAATTGTTTATTCTTCTCATTATGTATGTCCCTGGGGAACCCCTCCATTTTACTTGGACTGATCTGTGGAAAATACTTCGCATCTGATTCTCTATTCTCACCATTGAGTTTTTTCTTCAATTTCAAACATTCTCTGCCTCAAGACAGTAGACATGTCTCTATTTTCTTAGTAGCGCTTTTGATTTTGCCATTGTATACAAATCAGTATGCAGAGACATTTATATTAACAGTTATAATCTAAAATCTAGTACCACAGTAATTTACTCTGCCACAAGAGCCCTGCTACATATGTTAACCCAAAATTTTAATCTGAATTTCAAACCAACACACAGAAGTGCCCCCTGTCTAGAAGTCACCAATGTGATACTAAGAACAAGATAATTAACTCCTCTCACTTTAGAATTAATTAGTAATTAATACCAACTGTATGAAGTTTAACAAAGACAAGTGCTGGATTCTGCACCTGGGGCAGAGCAACCCTGGATATATGAACAGACTGGGGAATGAGATGCTGGAAAGCAGTGCCATGGAAAGGGACTTGGCGGTCCTGGTTGAGTCAGCACAGCCCTGGCAGCCAGGACGACCAACCTTGTCCTGGGGTGCATCAGGCACAGCATCACCAGCCAGGCAAGGGAGGGGACTGTCCCCTCTGCTCTGCACTGGGGTGGCCCCACCTCGAGTGCTGGGGCAGTTTTGTGCACCACAAGAAAGGTATTAAACCATTAGAGAGCATCCAAAGTAGTGCCACAAAGATGGTGAAGGGCCTTGAGGAGAAGCCGTAGGAGGACTGGCTGAGGGCACTTGGTCTGTTCAGCCTGGAGGAGACTGAAGGGAGACCTCATTGCAGTTACAACTTCCTTGTGAGGGGAAGAGGAGTGGCAGGCACTGATCTCTTCACTCTCATGACCAGTGACAGGACCCGAGGGGATGGCCTGAAGATGTGTCAGGGGAGGTTTATATTGGGTATCTGGAAAAGGTTCTTCACCAGAGGGTGGTTGGGCACTGGAACAGCTCCCCAGGGAAGCAGTCACAGCACCAAGACTGACAGAATGCCAGAAGCATCTGGACAATGCTCTTGCGTACACTCAGATTCTTGGGGATGGTGCTGTGCAGGGCCAGAAGTTGGACTCAGTGATCCTTCTGGGTCCCTGCCAGCTCAGGATATTCTAGGATATTAATTTGGGCACCCATTCAAGTAGGAAACTAATCTAAATCATATGGAAATTCATACTGCTTCTTCAGAGATCTTAATGGTCTGAGAAAACACAGATAACTTCTCTAAACATTTGAGACAGTATTGACTGAGCATTCAGCAAGTCTGAAATCAACATCCTCAAAAAGCAGCAAATTAAATGCATTGCAGGAAAGACTTCCCAGCTATCAAGCAAATTGTAATTATAGCAGGGAAAAAAACCCAACCCCAACACCTAGAATGTGAAGAAACAATAAACACATTGGTGAGAAACATTTAATGGTCAAAATATATGCATGCAGTTTCAAGAAAAAGACCTGGATAATTTTAATGTTGTTTTGCTTTGATATCATGAAACTAGGAAGTGAAAGGTTCATTGTTTGTGCCTTCCAGATTAAGTCTAAGAAGAGTATTTCTCTTCTTCTCTGAAACGGTTGTTTGGAAATATATGCAGGAGCAATAGAGTACACAAAAGACACACACATGTATCTATAGATACAATTTTCTTTTATTAACAAGGTATGTCATTACTGAACAAGGCAACTGAGAAATACAAGGACTGGACATATACATGAAAATTTTACAACTCAACTAAAATTGGCATGTGTTTTATATACAGATGTGATTAATTACGGTTACAACTCTACTGTATTTGATTAAACACAGTCCTAAGCACTTACATTATGAAAATATGAAGTCCATCATACAGAGCTCAAGTATGGAATCTAAAAATAATAACAATTTAAAAATTTCCAAACTTTCTATGTTCATCTGTTTTTCAGAACAGCACTATAGCTTTTCCTACTGCCATATACATGAAAGATTATCAAAAATATATTGATGGGTCTATCACTAATCATGAATATTTATATTTACAATAAGTTAGCAAATTCTTCACCAAATACTTTATATACAAAACTCAATTTGCGCTTAGTGAAAGAGTCATTAAAAAGTTAAAAACCATAGAAATGCCAGTTAGAAAGAATGCATTCCAAAAATTGGACTTGTTTACAACTGAGAACAACTGAAAATAATTTATGAAAAAGTATGTAATTTTAGAACATGAACTCTCACAACACTTTAGTTCCAATACAGAGTAGCAGGAATTTTGTCCCATGTGTTCTTTAGTGGCAAACTTCTCCTCCAATCAAGCTGCAAGAAAAAAAGAAAAAAAAAATTCTTAAGTAGTTTGATGTGAGTCTTTAAGGAAGACAGAAGTAATTCAAGGGACAAGTATTGTTTCCCCCCTTCTCAATGCAGGAAGCCCTGTCCCAATCTGTACTGGCCCAAATACTCGGAATTCTTATTTCTCACCTTAGAGGCTAAAAGGGGAAGGAAAAAAAATAAGACAAACCCAACAAAAGCCTCTGTACTCTGTACTTCAGTGCTATTTGGAAGTGCACAACCTTTTGCCAGCAGTGTTTCTGAGTATGCTCTTGGTTGATGTTTCCATTGACTGTAATGCTTTTGCAGCATGCTTTGAACACCCCTAACAAAACCAGTCTTCTCTGCCAAACTAGAAACCCCTCCAACCTGTCTCTCAATTGAAAAAGAGGTTAGACAGGAACCAGACGTTCGCTCTGCAGGTACTTCTTCTACACAGACACGAGCACCTAAGGAATTCTGCAATACAAAACATGGATGCTGAATGAATCTACACATACTAAGGATTAGACAGCTACTGAAACACAGACTCTCTTGGAATTATGTTCCACTCAGGCCCATCCAAGTAACAGAAATCAGTTTGAGAACACAGAAGCAGTTTACAGGGCTTCCAGTATGTGAGAAAATAGCAGATGGATTACTCACTAAGGTCTCAGCTCACTTCCTCAATTGACAGTGCTGTGGTTCTGCACTGAATCAAATCAGTACAACACAACTGTTCCTAATGCACCGCAGTAACTTTGACAAAGTGCTGCCACTGCATAACAAGCAAAATTAGATCTTGCTGTCAAAACCAAATTAAGTAGACTGAATTCCCCTTTTTATCTCTAGAGATGATGAATGTATCTCCTACACTTGCTGTATGGAACCCCTATTTTCCAGTTCCAACAATGTCTCTCCATGTGCTATTATCTCGCTTGTTGCGCTATTCTTACTTACTCTTCAAATTTCATAATTACCAATGCTCCATGTGGATTTTTTTAAACATCTCAATCACCTTTAACTTTTGCAGCTGCACTCCCAGTCTTGAAATTCTGTCCCCTCTTACTTCAGACGGTCCTCCATTATTTGGCTTTCCTCCTTAGTAATTACTCTTTAACTTACTTTAATTGAGTCTTAATTCTTTCCAGGTTATCTTCCTTGTTCCTCTCAAATCAAGTTTACTGGGAGAAGAGGTATTACAATTTTGGCCTTCTGTTTCCTCTACCTTGTTCCCAACTTCATCCGAAAACTAAAATCGACTTATCTTCTCTATGTTGATGGTTTTACACATACAAAACTCCTCCAATTTTCTGCTTCTCTGTCCACATTTTCACACCTGTTTGTGTGTATCCTTCTACAACGCCTCCCTCTCCAAATTCAAGTCTTTTTCACCACAGCTTGACAAACTTGGGCAGTCTGAGTAACCTGCTTCAATTACAGACCAATGACAAAGGCTCACATCTTCAAATCTTACTTGTCCCTACATCTTCAGGCTCAATAACCACATCAACATTTTGCAGGTTTTTGGCAGTCTCTGAAACATGTTCTGTTTAGTCCACTTATATGTCTAAACTAATCCAGGCCCTGAGCTTTTCCTTTTAAGTTGTCTTAGTCTCTTGATTCAGGTCACCATACGTTCACACGAACAATACTACTGGAACAACTTAAGGTGAGGTGTGGGAGCAGAGAGTAACTGAAGCTACTTAAGCAGCTCTGCTAACGTATTAAAACCACAGTTTATCCATCTCCCTTTCATTAACACCTGGATCTGTGTCTGATAATCTTCAGTCGGGCTCTATTTTTGCAACTACTTCCTATCTCATACTTCACAAACTCTTAGAGCCAGAATTTCATACTGTCTGTTTGTACAGTCCCCAGAAAAGAAATATTTACAGCAATAGTTTAGGATCATTTGCAATGCAGTGACATGAATGTTATCACAGACACAAAATTTGTACAGAACTTTGATAACTTTAAGGTGCCTCAGATCTTACCAGTTTAATTTGTGCTCTGTCGCTGGACTTTTGGTCCAACGCTCTGAGTTTCTTCTTCTGGATTTGGGCGTTTCCCTGCACTAATGCCAGTACCAAGGGCCGTTCTTCCTGATAATTTAAAATCAGTATTTACATTAAGACTCTATTGCACCCTTATATATTCAAGGAAAGTGTTTGGGGTTTTTTTCTGTTGTTGTTTAAATTACCTGCTTGCAATAAGTGTGATTGCTGATTGTCTCCATGAGCATAGTGTAAGATACTACTTGCTTGACAGTAACCTGTTCAGATACAGTACATATTTATTATACTACATAAAGTTTAGAGCTGCAAGCAAGTGTAAAATTGTGTTCTTTACAACAACAAAAAGGAGCCAATTGATTTATTTTCCATCATCAAGAAAAATCCTACCAGAAACTATCCTGAATGCAGAACAGTTCTTATGCAAAAGAAAAATAAGCCTCATGGTAGTCTACAGCAGTTAAACATATATGCACTGAGAGATGCAGAGTGAACAACATTAAGTACGTACATATTTATGCACTATATTTGCAACAAGCAGAATGTTTATATATCCAAACACTTTAATTATAAGTCGTTATAAATTTTAAAATTACTTCTGCCAAGTCTCCTCATCCTTTTTATTATTTTGTTAGAGCAATGGTAATGAATCCCTAGCATAACTTAGTCGTGGGAAAACAAAAAAAGCAAGTAACTTAAAGATGCAAAGTGTCTTCTGATTCATGTAAACCATCTACTGGCAACCTTGAAACTGAGTGTTCTGCATGAATACTGCAATCAGCAGAAGCAGTTGCAAGGTTTCTTGTTCTGAACAGTTGCGGTGTTCCGGTTATGTTCTGGGTGCTTAAACAAAACACAGATTACAGCCTTTCCTGATCAGTAAACACACCACCTCTGTTAAGACTGCAAAGAAATAAACAGTTGGGTTAAATTTGATGGCAACTTGGATTTATCACAAACCAGAGCTTAAGGTTCTGTATAGTTAAAGTAACAAAAATTTGCTCCACAATAAGAGACTATCCACACAAAACTGTGGAAATTAAACGTATATGGAAAGAGTGGCAGTGAAATCAGGTAAAATATTAACATACAAATTTTGCTATCCAATACACAAGGTGAACTTCTGGTTTTCACTTTCATTTAAAGTAGCCTAGGATGATGTTTATTAATTTTTTTTTAGTCACCCTTGTGATCCCTCCCACTCAAAACATAAAAATATTACTCTAGATGACCATTTTAGTGATAAAAATGACAAGACAAGCAAATTTACTCTAAGAAATAATTTCTATGTTTCAAGAACAGAAACAAGGTCAGTTCATGTTGTAGACAGCAGCTGTCACCCAAAATCTATCCATGCTATTTTGATGTTTTGTCTGGTTTTCCATAGTTGCAAGGATTTGGAGATCCTCTACAGACAGGCACTGCCATAATACCTTGCTGCTGAATTCCACTTGTTCCTGTATGAGAGTCTCCCAGGGCACATGACTGAACAACAGAATGACCATCACCAGTTCCCAGCTGAGCTCCTGAAGAGGCAGGGAGAAGACTTAAACATAACAAAAGGTACAATTCCAGTTTTGGGATTTAAAATATGGAGTGGTTACCCCCCTCTTCAAGAGATAGGCTTTTTATTGTGGCTTTTAAACTATTTTTTTCCAAACCACCTCATTACAGGTCCAAAGCTCTAATGGTTTTTGTCTTTCCAAATTCACTGAACCTCCTACAAAAAGAATACATTTCTGATGTGAAAAGTGTAAGTACATGTATAGATAAATACATTTTAAGGAGCAAAGAGTGCACATAAAGGTAATCTTTAAAAAATAAACCCTTCTTGTCTCATAAATGTCCTAAACTTTTAAGAAATAAAAGCTCAAGCATCCAGCTTTAATGAGTTTACATTTCACATCTTTAAGAGAGCTGTACTGGCTAAGAACAATCAGGTCCATCTTCCTCCACAATCTGCTTCTAACCTTGACTAAAGCCTATGAAGACCATAAATCCAGTATATTTCCAGTTCTGCTGTGTCCTTCTACATTGAAGAGTCTAAGGTGTATATAATATTTAAGTATTTAAGATACACCATGGGTTAATACAATTGTAATACTGTTCTTATTTTTTCTTAGTAGCAATAAATTCCAGTAAGCAATCTAATGCCAGCAATAGAAAACTTTACAAGTTAAGAATTCACACTTAAAAGTTCACAGGTCACTCCTTACTATAAGTATCAGGACGCTTATACACTTCTAGGAGAGAATCATATTCAAATGCTTTTGAAATCAAATTGTTTGATACAAGTTAACAAGTAATTTTTGGAGGGGGAAAAAACATAGATAAAAATACTTGCATATTTGAGATAAAATAAGTAATTTCAAGATGTTTATATACAAATAGTATCTAACAGTGAATAAATTTGAAAATACTTGTGACTTGCACTCAAAACTGTCTTATGGAAGCAGTTCATTGTTATAATACAAAATGGTAAGGGCACTATAAAAGAAGTTCCTATAGTTCAGTCCCAATAATTTTATGTATTGAAAGAATTTGACTGACCTCCGGTACTACCACAACCAGAAATGCTTTCTCCTGGTGAATAGCCCATTAGGCCACCATTTCCATTTCCATTTGGATTAGAAGGCACAGTTGCAAGAAGACCTAAAAAACAAAACAAAATATATAAAGAAAGATAGCAAGAAAAAAAAAAAACATTAAAAAAATCAAGTGCAGCATTCTGTTTTCCTTGTGATAGACAATCCTCCACCCTCACCTTGAGTGATTTAGTCTTTTGACAGGAGAGCATCTCTCTGTCTTGCCTACTTCTGTTTCTTGTCAAACAATTTTAGTTCAGATTTACTAAAATTTTTCTAATATTCTGCATAACTTTTCCAATATTCCTTAGTTACACGTATCCAGTATGTTGGGTTTGAGTGCAACATATCCTGCTTCAATACTCAGTGTCTGAACATACAGACTGCTCACACCTTCCTGAGCAGTACAATGCACCTGGTTTACCTTTCGGAGCAAGGGGGAATATAATGCTGCCCAGGGCTGAGTTGGTGCCTACTTCTGCAACAGCATTTGCATATGCAAATACAGTATCACTGAAGTTATGAACCATATTAAATTTCTAATCACTGGCACTAAAACTTATCTGTACAAGAGTATCAGAATGCACCAATGGCCCAGTTTAACAAAAACACTTCCAAAAACTCATAGAAAAAAAATCCAGACAATATTTGGAAAGGCACTCCCCTCAAACTCTGTCGTTTTTTAATTACATATACTATTTTCATTTACTTGGATACCAACTCTGGTCACCACCCTGAGCTTGCACCTCACTCTCACTGCTATGGGACTAAATTATTAATTGCTAGAAGGTGAGAGAAGTTTTAAATAAATCAAGCAAGTAATCTGTAATCATACCCAGTCCTCTGTATCGTGAAAGCTGCTGGTAGATCTGCTTCATCCTCTCAATATTCAGACGGCTTGCCTCTGCATGGTTTACCATTGGTTTGGGATAATTAACTCCTATAATACATTTTGCAGCCTTCTGGATGCTCTCTGGGGCATTCCAAGGATCATAGATGTATTTTGCAGGGAAACCTCTAAGTACCGGCAAATAACGTCTTTAAAAAAACAACAAAGTTAAAAAGGTCATGTCAAGTATAAAGCTGCTCAATAGTTCAAGCAATACCCATGAATAAAATCACTACACTTTCTGGATTGTGAGTTACCTGATATAATCCCCATTTGGGTCAGTTCTTCTGCCAAAACCCACTGGGCAGTAGCAGTGAAAAAACTGCTGAAAGAAGGAACTACAGGATAGCCACATCCAGCTTCCAGCATTCACACTCCAATCTGCATCAAGTAACAGCTCTTCAAAGACCTTGAGAAATCAGTGCAACAAGTTAGTCTGGACATGGCGCACCTTCAAGACACCTACTTTTCAGGATGAGTTCCTGAGCTTCTGATTTAAGCTCTTTCTTACCTGGTAGCATTCACAGAATGCTCAGTATGCAATTGCAAATGCCTTATTGCCAAACGCAAGAGCTAAAGAAAAAATTCAAACCCAGGCTTTTATCCTGTAAACATCTCAGGAAGCTACACATTCTTACATTAACACACCCTTGAAAAATAAATCCCCAAAGGATGTCTGGAGCCTGATGGCTTCCAAGTGGCATTTGCTGTTTTCAGAAGAATTACTTCATCACATCACAACTGAGTAAGCTTTGCAAACTTCCAGAAAACAGGGAACATACAAAGTACATTTTGAACTCCAATTGCTGGTCTAAATACCTCAACTTGCACAGCATTTTCCACTATGTGAGGAATCCCAAGAGTAGAATTCAAGAGTTTAAGGGTAGCACAAACATGCAGAAGTTGTGTTCTTAAAGGCTAACAGTTAATCTAGCAAGCCGCAGTTTTGAGAACACACTCAAATTCCTGGAGGCATTATGAACCATCAAAAACACTGAAGGATGGTGCGGCAGATAATGAATTCTGGTCTGAAGACCAAAAAAAAAAAATATGTTCCAAACACTTAAATTATAATTTGATACCCCTAGTGTATTAAAAAAAAACCAAACCAAAACCTAGAACATGAGAAAGTTGAAGATTTATGAGGGTTTTACTTTAAAACTGTGGCTCAGTAGTTGTGACACATTCAAGCTTCCAGCACTGATTGTTTTTCATCTTCAACACACACAATACTAACTTGTATAAAAAGAAGTTTATCTGCTCAGTCAGATCACTAGCAATGCAGGCTGACAAAAAACAGAGTCAAGCCTCATTCTGTGAAGGATAATGCTCAAGGACCTCTTATACAAAGAGTGCACCTAAAAGTAGTTTTAAGAACAAATACTTATTTAATACCTATTTTTGCAAGTTCTCATTTACCTTTCAAACTTACATTATTTCCAGATGTTCCAAAGCAACCATCATCTTTCTTCATGCTAGGGCACTAAAAGCTTAACATCTTAGTACTGACACCCAACTTCAACTAATATTATTTCTATACAAGGTCTCAATAAGCTAATATCATTAAACAATGATCTCTCCATATACTCAAAAAGGCATTCATTCCACAGTATACACTGAATAAGTGTTAACAAAAGTATCTTTGTCTAAATATCTGCAACTACTTGGGAAAAAAGTCTGTTTTGAAAAAATAGCATTTATCTTAAAACACTTTCAAAAAATGTTTCAAATAGATGGTGACTCATAATGCAACAAGATCTTTAGACATGAAGTGTGCTAGCACACAATTGTTCCACTAGATGCTGCCATGTAGTAAGACTTTGGAAATAACACCACGTGGAAGGCCAGATGAACTTTTGATAGCTATGGAAACTTGAGGTGAATATCTTTCCACTGCACCAGTCTGGGGCCTTCATATATCTGTATTATTGCAGAAGTAAGAACAAGCTGCCATTTATCTGTAATATACAGAGTTACCTATGTATGTGCATCTTCAATGTTTGTATTTATGAACTGCAAAAGTAACCAATTTTTTTTAAATGAAAGGTGTTTGCTTACAACTGATTTGTTAAGAGAGGAAATTTCCTATGATTATAAACATATAGAAATATGGGGTCACAATCCTGATGGCAAGTAAATTTATTTAGATTTCAAAAGTAAAACTGTCTCAGTTTTTCATAGATTATTATTGCTCAGTAAAAGTTATGCTACACTTCTAAAAACATAGAACTGATTCAAAGGTTTAATTTAGTGAGATTAAATTATTCCATTGTTTTCTTCAAAAGCCTGGCATCTTAAATTTGAACTTCAGCATCTCATACTTGCATAAAATTAACTGCACTGAGCCTTTAGCCAGATCATGTTGCCTTTACTCACAGCTCTAACACTGGGCAAAGCGACAGAAATTGCTGAAAGGACATTCTCAGTTTTTAGTTTTCTCTCTTTAATTCCCATAGTACCTCCCCTTGGCAAGGAAGCAGATGCAATATATGAACAGAAATTGTTCACACAGAATGATTAGGAAAAAAAATCTCAATTGCAATAGTTATCCATGTTTATTTATCAAGACTTAGGAAGAAATCTCAAATTTAAAAGAATTTCAGACCTATTCTGACTGTAAGAAACACTTTAACATTCCAGTAAAAGGGGACATTCAAGAGACAAAATTTCAGCACACCTGGTTTATCAGAACCGATTTAGTTTTGCCCACAATTTAAGGTTTAAAATTCAACTTACACCACACAGTTGCAATTCTAGGATGAGTACCTGAAACTTTAATAGGCACGTTAAAAATTCAAGAATAAGAAACAATACCTTCATTCCTTCTTCCCAGCTAATCCAGAGGTCACCTCGAGTCAAAAAGCATGCTACAGCATGCCGGGCTAAATGGTGAATCCAACCTTCCTGACGAAGTTGTGTCATAATTGCATCAATCCAAGGAAAACCTGTCCTGCCTTCTGCCCATTTGGCCAAAGCCTCAGGATTCTTATCCCATGGAATTTGAACACAGATAGGATTCCCCTCCATTTTATCAAACCGTGGATTGTTAGTCGCCGCTGTGTAGAAAAATTCACGCCATAACAGCTGGCCATAGAGGGAGAGGGGAGGGGAGCTGTTCTTTTTTACCTGAAGGTCATCATTGAAGAAAAACATTTTATTAGAAGAAGTAGGGGAAAACCATGGCATCTAACAATATGTAGCTGACTACACAGAACTCCTACCTTTTTGTACAGATCCGTTAACTTGAAATAAAAGAGCCGACAGGACAAACAGCCAAAGCGGAGGTAGGGACTAAGCCCTGTAGGGCTTGCCAGAAGGGAATTTGCATTCATTCGTGGTCTTTCAAAGTTTGCTACCCAAGCCTTAAAAAAACAAAACAAAACGCACACAGCAAAATCAGACTAGAGAATACATAGCAACTTAGGGAGAAATCACACACGGTCTGTAACTGAATCCAAACAGTGGACAGATGGTCAGGTCACCTACGATACACAGGCGTTCCGTTTGAATCAGCAGAACCTCTAGAAGTACCTCTAGGAGGTACTTCAGCTCAATGCAGAAGGCATGGACTGTCTTCCAGAACCATCTGTGCCTTCTTTTAAATACACTGGAAACCTAGACAACTAGCAATACATAAGCTGTCAGAGGAATTCCACTTCAAAGTTATAAAATGTATGTTTCAAGTAAAATTACTTCAAAAATAAATTTAGATTTTTTTTAATACAGAAGAGTAAAACAGACTGTCTCTAAAATTCATATCAAAGAATCTGATATCATCTTTAAAAAACAAACTATTGATTTATATCACTGAGGCCTGGAGTTCAAACTTGCGGGTTTTTTTTCTTTTTTTAACACAACTTGCCCAAATCCCTTTAGGTTTTGTAGCAGAGAGTAACTATGTGTTCCCAGATATGTCAGACTTGCAGTGATCTAAAACATACCTTTCGTTCTAAATGTCTTTCCAATCGTGTGAGAGCTTCCGTTTCTCCCCCTGGCCATACTGCAGAAGGCAGACCATCTGTGTCAAAACCTGAAAGACAAATTGAAACAAGGAAATTCCTTGTTTGCTTATATTGTAGGGCAACAAAATTATTGCATATTGATACTTGACTACTGCATCCTGAGAAAAACCCCAAGTTAGATACATGAAAAAGTGTGTTTTAAAACAGTATGCAACCAAGTCTTCTCAAAGCACATCCAAAACCTCTAACTAGCAGCAAAACTCAAGTTTTTCCTTTTACATTTACATTAATATACATTACAAATTTTAGTTGGTGAATGGTCTTACTTCAGTCCTATTTCTTCTGAGTTTTTTCTATAATTTTCCAAATCTGCAATATGCAGGCTATCCTAAAACCACAACTTTTTGTTTTTTTAATTACTACTAAGAAGGAACAATTGCTATTGTAATTTACATATTATAATTTAATAATGTCTAAGATTTTTTTCCACCAAGGTAAAAGCATGAATGCCATCTTCAGAACATTCCTAGATATCACTGACCTCAACTTAAATAACCAGGGATTGTTAATTTGATGATAAACATGTACTTGAGCCGCAAAAAAAAGATAAAAAGAAGGTAATCAGGTTTTTTCCACACCCTCAAACCTGCCCCAAGATTGTTCACCAGATGCATGAGAGAACATGTTTGCCTATAGTTTAACCACTGCATAGTGAGATCATCTCTTCTTACAAAGGCTTTAAAAACCAAGGTCTGTTTTGTGAGAGTTCAAATGGACTAGACAGGGCAGTCACAGGTTAACCAAAATCTGTCCAGACCCCTTTGTTAGCAATTTGGAGGTCATAGCACATTTGCTGGTATTTTGGGGTATGTGGGGAAACAGGAAAGAGACCAGGATAATCACAGGACCATAGCTGATACTATTCCTTAAAATAACATTTACAGAAACATTAAGACTTTTTTGCCCCCAGAACATTCTAAAGTAATTGTCTTACTACTCTTTTTTCAGTATATCAAGAAAAGAGGGAGCTTTTTTTAAACTAGTTTGTTAAACGACAGATTAATGACCTGAAGCACAAAGATATGAAGTGTATTGAATACAAAATGAAGCATCAAAGACTATTAATTAGTAGCTTAATGATTATTTGGTACCCTGGGAAAATGCTGTATTACAAGAAGCCAAACAGTACTAAGTATAGTTTGACCTGACCTCTCATTTACCAGAAAACAACCAAAATTTACAGAGTTGACTATCTTTTTTTGTTCCTTTTGCATGCCATAATTGCATCAGGTTAACAATTAACCACTAGCGGGACCTGACTCGTTGTTTTAAGTATTGTGCTTTTAGTGGTAGATTACATCTCAAATGTTTCAAAATGTCAAAGCAACCTCAGAACATACCCAGCTCTTCAAGTGATGGCACACCATATTTCTCATCATGGTCATCCGAAACTGGAGTAGTACATTTTTTCATTACTTCTGGGGTTATAGTCTCCACAGGCATCTCCAGGGGTTCCATTCTACTAATTAGGGTCTGAAATCTCTTGTAAGTAAGAGGAGGCTGTCCTCCATTTAATTCTATTATTCTGTATGAAAGAAAAAGAAAAAAAAAAAAAACAAAGCATGTCAGACAATAATATTTAAAGTTTTTCTTATAAAATATACACAGCTATACATACACAGAAATATCTTTTTACCTTTCTCCAGCTTACATAGAATCCCAAATATACATGGTAATCCAGACAGTTAGAACTTTAAATATACCATCCTTTTTTCCACACTAGGGAGACATATGAATTAAATGTTTATAACCAAGTCAATTTTCTTCATTCCTGGGTTACAGAAATTCCCTCATGAACAAGCATATAATGAACATGGACAGTTCAAGGCAAAGAAAAGAACAGATCACTAAAACAGATAGAGATCCTACGTACATACAGAAATATCCAATTCACCTACAAGGCTATGGTATTTGCATTCAAAAAAAATCCACTTTTCCCTTCTGGTATTGAGAACAGTAGTCAATATTAAAACTGTCTTAATATGGGGAAAAATTAACATGTACCTTATGCACAATGACTGCTACAAAAACACAGTTTCATATTTTGCACTGCCATTTTAAATACATCTAAAGTCTTGGAAAAAGGAAAACTTCAAAGAAAAATTTACAAAGTGATAGATGGAACCAAATGCTTATTTAGCAGGGTGTTTGTGTGGGAGGGGAAAAAATGAATTTTCAATTTGGGATTAAAAAAATGTCAGCTATTGGTTTCAAAAAGTAAATACTTCCAATTTCACTGCCCTCCTTTGTGTCTAAGTGTCTCTTATGCATTGGATTGTAACAGAGTAAAATGGGCAGCTACTTCAACAAATCACTTAACCTTAAGAGCAGACAAGTCATACTTCTAACTAGTTTGTGGATTATGTTTCTGTAATAGGGAATTAACACTAATCCATTAAATAGATCTGTGGAAAAATATAAACAAGACATTAGGTAAGGCAACATAGGGAAAGCAAACAATCTCAAATTACTTATTGAATAGATAATTGGTAGGAAACAGTCCTTAAAAAAACAAAGGACTTTCTCATAACTTGTGTACAAAAAAGTGAGATAATGACAGAACAATTTAACAAAACAACTAAACAAAAACAGATGTTTTTTGGGAGAAGTTACAGGCATGTTTGAGGAACTTAACTATAAATGACAGCTAATTAACATGAACATAATTTTCAAGAGAACTCCAAATTAAAACTGCATTTCAATACAGTTACACATAATTTTCTGGAGCTTCAAAGTTCTACTTAGTATGTAGTAAGAGATGGATGGATGGATGGATAAAAGAGAAACATAAAGCAAATTTGTAGTTTTCCTAACTATGAAGTTCGGTGTGGAAAGTAGTACACAATATATAAATAAATACAACAAAATTCTAAGGGTTTTTTTTTCCTCCTTTTTAAAAATCCAAGGTAAATGGTAACTTACTTGTCTAGGTCATACAGTGTATGGGAAATCCGAACAATGACCTCCACTCCAGCTTCACTAGCCAGCTTCTTGATAGCTGCATCTCTTTCCTTCCCAAATGGTTCAGAATCATATTCAATAGAAAGTTTTGCAATGTTCCATTCCTACAACACAAACCAAAAGTGTGGTCCTTTAGCAACTCAGGGACAAGGAAAGGAGAACTGAAAGGACAGAGGCAGAATAGAACACCAGCTATTACCTGTGGATAATTATCAGAGATACAGAAAGATCCAAAATGCATTAGGCACCCAGAATAACAAAAATTAAGTCCAACTTTTTGGCATCTAAGTAGCTATCAGGCATAAAAAAGCCTCCATCGGTCCTACTACTGTGGGTGCTCACTGTAATGGAACAACTTTCATTCAAATTTTGAAAACTCATCCCTAACTTTAGGATCCACATACCTTAAAAGACTCAATATAAGGGGAAGATGAGAAAGGCAGTCTTCTGAACCCAGATCAGCAGCAGCACTTTGCTCTGCATAAAAGCTTTTTATATATGCCTGTCAGCTTTAGCAGCAGAACTGAAGTTTCAGGAGAGGGGGGTGGAAATACTGCCACTCTCTCACACCAAACACTTTCTTTATCTTTTTCAAATCCCTACTGTTCACTCAGACAATCTTCAAATTCTTAATTAAAAAAAAAAAAGGCCTACATATAAAGAGAATGCCTTACACCTTGAGGTCTAATATCCTTTATGTTACAGATGCTGTTACCAAGGCCAACAGTCACAGGTGAGGAAAATGAAGGGAATAAAGGGATCAACAACGACTAAGGCTTCTGCAATAGTAGGGAACTGGAAAGGTGAAGATGATCCTAGAAAACCATCATGCCAACCAAACTCAAAGAAATACCTTTCTAATCCCTCAGAATCTTAATGACTTGATTTAACACACCATAGTATTTCAGAGAATTGGATTTACACCAGGGACAAGGCACTCCATGCTAATCACTTGGGGTGCTATTTCACTTCTGAACTCCAACTCTCTCCTAGATGAAGCCCAACCCTGATGATAGATGACTCCAAGGAGTGCTTGCTCTTCAAAATAAGGCTGGGCTCTGGCCATCCTTAAGTCTGCCAAGACTAACCCAGCAGGCCTTGAATCCTCAAGCAACCTCCCACACCATCACGTAACATTTACTTCCCTTTTCATAATGCAAAACCACTGTCTGACAAGGTGCATCAGACACTTTTCCAAACCGTTCTTTCCTCTGGCTTTTTGCAAAGAAGACCATAAAAAAAAATTGTGTCTAAGACAATCATGTCCCTAAGGGAATCAAGAAATTCTGAGACAATTGCTTTGTAATGTGAATACACCCAGACCACATCAGCATGAGCCAGGCAATTAGAAGCAATGGACACAGATCATTTTGCATACACTCATACTGCTAAACAGTTTTAGTTACACTGATGCACTAAAAAAAAAAAAATTAGTGATTGTTTCAATTATATTTTCTTTACTGAGCCAAGCCCAAAGAGCTAAAGACAGAAAGCAGACCAGGACAAAATGAAGATGATGAGGCAAGAACAAACCAAAACTAATAGAAATGAGAGAGCCTAAAGATGTTTGAGGTCTTTTGTAAGGCTAAGATAGATCAGTGCTCTGCCTTTTGAAGAAATTGTTCTTCAGACTGTGAAAAGGAAAGCCTTACCAAGAAACAGCTGTGATACATTCATTCCCAGGAAATCCACAGATGCTGGCATCTGTGACAGGGCTCCTGACAGCAGGCTCTACAGAAGTTCCACTATCTCCTAACATGACTTAACTAAAGTTATTTTTCCAAACTTAGCTGAACTTATCTTTTCCACGTGTTCATTCTTCAGGGTCAGGATCATTGCTCACCTTTGAGACATTTAAAAAGGATGATCTGAAAATCTTTGTGCAGTGTTATAAGCCCTTCACTGCACTGCAAGTGTCTGATGTACAGCTACTGCTCTAGCAGAAAAAGTTATGAGATATAATTATAAGAGATAGATGCATGTTCCAGGTAGACTTCAGCCAAAAGTGAAGAAGTCCTCACAAGCTTCAATAACTCGTTTGAGCATAGAGGATATCTTGAAAAACCCTTCAGTGAACCACTATACGATAAAGACACTTTAATTTGAGGAACCAGAAGACATAGACAGATGTGAATGTAGTTTTTTGATTGCTATCTATATTACAATTTATTTTAATTTCTCAATGCCAAAATTAATATTCTAAAAATGTGGCAATCCAGTATTGCCAGGCATAGAAAGATCAGCCTAGCAGCAAGGTCTGAAACAGGAGCTGTCAAAGTAGCCATTAAAATGTTTAAGAAGACTTGTCACAGGTTGCTCAAATCCAGAAGGCAACACACACAACAGCAAGACCTTTGCTTCTATTTAAATGCAATCAAACTAAGTTTGGCAGACAATTACAACAAGCTTAAATATCTGAGGGTTTGCAAGCAGAAGCTAATGCCACAGTACTCCTCCAGGAAATTCTTCACTGAGTAGAAATCAAGGAAAGACCAGTAGAAGTATCATCCAGTTAGCATTTCACAACGAAAGCACAATAATGAGGACAAAAATGGGAGTTTTGGTTTGGTGTTAAAGACCTGGGAATAAAAATCTTGAACATACAACCTCTTTGGAAAAATGGGTATCTCCTTTTGCCCCCTCCAGTCTCACTTGTTTCAGTCACCTCAATTCAATCATTCTGAAAAAACTTTTCAAATCAATTTGCCAAGTGTTCATTTTTACTATACTAGTATAGCATTACTACCTTAAATACACTATTACCCATGGACAACATATTACTATCAGTAACAATCACTCACAGCTTTAATTTTTTCAATAAGACCCTTTCCCACAAAAGTCTTAGATTTCTTTGACTAGAAGTTGCTTTTTAGTTACACCAAAAAGCTTTTAACAATCCTACTACCAGAAAAAACCTTATTAAATCACCTTTAATGGCCAAAAAGCAATGACAGCAGATGTTTGGCCTAAATAAAACATTGCTTTTACAGGTCAGGCTTTGAACATGGATTCATGTGCACAAAATTTTATTTCAGTATTACAAAGGGACCCTGGAAATAGACAGTACCCACATTCAGGAAACCATTTGAAATCAATTCTGTTTCTGGAAAGAAGGAAACAAAAAACAGTAAAGTCTAAAAGCAGCTCAGCTTAGTTTGTGATATGTACATTAGAGAGGAAAAATTCAAAACTAACACAAATAACCTTAATGAGAAACTGCAAGGATAGATCAGTACTTGCATGAATAACTTGCACTGAATGAAACAGTACGAGAAATATTCCTAGTTGAAGTTAGTTTGTTGGTCATATTTGTGGATAGAAACAACAACTGCAAGGTGGCATTTACCTTAAAAAGCCTGGGGAAAACATCTGCTGGCTGTCCACGGATAACAAACAAACGTGAATTCAGTTTCCGTAGATTGGCATCAAGATCCTCAAGACATTGAAGCAGGAATCTGCAAGAATTGTAAAGAAGCATTTATTTTCTGAGGCAAACCCGACAATTTTAAAATAGCAAAAGGTAACTAAGAAGAATAATCAACAACAAGTATCAGACCTTGAGCGCTTGGTGCATATTTTCGTGATGCATGCATGTTCACATCCTAATTACACTTGGCTTAAGTGGTACAACACCATGTAATATCTTTCACCATACATAATTCATAAAACCAAACCACACTGGCATTTCAGTTTCTCCCCTCAATGTTATTCAGCTCTGGAATGGACTAAAACGTACTCTAGTCTTAACTAAAACTATAAGTATCTTGTCATTCTAAAGACAAAAAAACCCCTATACTACAGAAAAAAACGCCCAATGAACAAGAAGATCATCAGCTGTTGGCACACTGCTACTAAACTTAGTCCAAGTCCTCCTTACGACACTGAACTGTTACTAAAAACAGCATAGCAGAGGAGTACATGGTCATGACTGTCCCTTTGGCCTTAATTCATAGAAACAGGCCCCAATATAACATATGCATCTTGGCTGTAAGCTCACCTGAATTATTTGATGAGCAAAGTAGCACATCAGGCAGAAAAAAAGGGTGGAATGGGGTGCTACAAACCTGCAAGTGTTCAAGGGAAACAGCTAGTTGCACAAAGAAAGTTGAGACAGGTTCACACGCACAAAGACTTATTAGTAGATGTAAGAACTAAAATAACTCTAATGGTGAAAGTGATTTGGGGAAGAAATAAAAAAAAAAAAAAGGAAAGAGATAAAAAAGAACTCTACCTCACTGCCAGCTGGCAAGAAAAGTGCTGGAGATCCCCAGATGAGTGCCCTTCCCCTGGACTCTCTCCACTCTAACAAATGGCTCTTCCACAGTACTTTTCTCATGTGGCCAGCTGGTTGAGGGAGGTGATCCTCTCCCTTTACTCTGCCCTGGTGAGGCCACATCTGGAGTGCTGAGTCCAGTTCTGGGCTCCCCAGCCCAAGAAAGACCAGGAACTACTGCAAAAGGTCTCGTGGAGGGCTACAAAGATGATGAGGGGACTGGAGTATCCCTCTTACAAGCAAGGGCTAAGAGAGTTGGGCCTGTGTAGTCTGGAGAAGAGATGACAGAGGGGATCTTATCAGTACATACCAATATCTCAAATGCAGTGTCAAGAGGACAGGGCCAGACTCTTCTCAGTGGTGCAAGGGGCACACAGGCACAAACTGAAACAGGAAACTGCATCCAAATATAAGGAAAAACTTTTTTGAGGGTAACAGAAGACTCAAACAGGCTGCCCAGAGAGTTTACAGTCTCCTTTCCTGGATATATTCAAAACCCATCTGGCAGGATCCTGTGCAATCTGCTCCAGGTGAACCTGCTTTAGCAGGGACAGTTGGACTAAGTGATTTCCAGAGGTCCCTTCCTACCCCAATCATTCTGTAATTCCATACTAACAGTATATATTTCACCAGGAGCTGCTCAAGCCCTCTCAGCCATTCCTTCTTACGCTGCTGTTGGCACTCAGTAAAGCACTTGCTGATCCGGGCAACTGTTGAGTCAGCGCCTGCTGCTCATTACCTTCTGTGCTCGCACACTACTGCATCCCCTGCTATAAACCACAAGCTACACCCAAAGGGGGAAAAAAAGGCAATTCCCACACTGCAGTCCATTAGTCCTGAGAAACCCTACTGCCGTGACACTGTGCAGATGCAAGGCCACAGCGATAACACCTCCAGAGCAACTGCCTGAGACCAAGGCAGGGGAAGCAGTGCCACGACAGCTGGAAACTGTGCCTGCTGAGAAGGTGCACAGCTACCACAGAAGGGCCGGAGCACCTCTGCAAGTGCCCACAGTGTTATGAAGACAAAGGCACTGAGCAACCAAGTTTACTAAAACATCGAGTTCATACACACCTAGATTTTTAAGACAAATCCTAAAAGCTAACCAGATACAATGAAAATACTACACCTAGGAGGGATATGGCACACACGATTGCTGTAAATCTGCTAATAGCCATTTTCTAAGTATTTAGCAATATGTCAGTGATGCCTATCTAACACACATTGTTTCCAACTTTACATGGGGAAATAACTTATCAAAAATAAAATCTTAAAGGCTGGGAGGAACCGCCCCTGGCTGCTATTAAATGCCTAAAATGTGTGGCTCATTTGACCTGAAATAAGAACAGGCCTCTCAGCAGCCAGCATAAAAGAATACAGTGGCTTCTTGGCTGACAAACTATGTTTAGATGTTTAATGACTGGAACAAACAAAAAATGCCTAATTTTCTCACTTTGCTCAGTTTTGTTTTTGAAAATACATGCAGTTGTCATTTTAAGAATCAGATGGGAGTTGCATATGCTTCTATCAGAGAGAACTTGAGCCCCATGTTCCAGGACAAAGTCAATTCCATTTGGACTCTGAAAATTACAGCTTCCTTTTACCATGTTTTTTTTTAAACCTGGAATGACTGACATTATTCATTAGTCTTATCCATGTGAATCTCACTTTCAAGGAGCATGTGCATTCACATATACTTCACAAACCACTAGGAAGATTAACTGCAATACTGCCCTGAATACCTTTGGGAGAGTCCAGAGGGGCTGAGGTTTTTGTTGTGGTTTGTTTCTACGGAGTTTTGTTGTTGTTATGCGTGTTTGTTTGTTGTCTAAATTCATCTCATGGAGTAGAGGGAAAGGCTGTGGAAAGAAACTAGTGATATAAAATATTCATAACTATTCCTGTATTTCAGGAAACTTTTGATTTTTTTCCTATTGGCATTTCAGTTCCTTCTATTTTCTGAGTCTCTTTTCTTCCTACCTGACTGACCACAACATGTAACTTCTAGTCTGGACTTGGCAAAAAATCCTATTAAAGAAGATAACATGCACTGACCCAGTCTCCAATTCACATCCAAGATCCCTAAACTTGCCCTTAATACTGTTTAATCTCTATTTGTTGGTCCCCCAAATCCCCTCTATTATCTCTCTTATCCCTCACCACACTCCAACATTTCAATCTCCATAAAACTCTTTCAGGTACTTAACAAAAATAACAGTGTAGACTCAAACTGTCAAACGCATGTAGGAAGAGAGCAGGAGGGTGGCCTAGGGAACCCACACACTCTGCGTTACCTGAACCAAAACCAGAACAAATTAAAAACAGTCAAACCACAGCTTGTGTTGCAATACTCACGGAAAGCACATTGTTCAAGAATAACAGACCAAATCAAACCCTAGTGACCCAGCAATACCTAGAGTAATAGCAATGCAAAAGAATACTGCTTCTGACTTTCAGAACACATACTCACCTCAGTTACTAAGAACAAACATGCCATTTATTAAGCATATTTGAATCTTTCAGTTGAACCAAATGTGTTCTAACAAAATGTGATGCAAATAATTAATCACCTATTTTGTTTTCATCAACTGTATTTATGCTATACTACATCTAAAGGCATTTTCTCATTAAAGTGTTAATAAAAGTTGTCTAACATAAAGCCTTTACAAGATTTATAGAATCACAAAATAGTTTACGCTGGAAGGGACTTTTAAAGGTCATCTAGTCCAATCTTCCCTGCAAAGTGCCTTGTTCAATTAAATATGAACTTTCTTAAATAATCACTTTTAAAAACACACCTTACCAAGAAACTTAATAATCTAATCAACTACTTGTCATAACCGAAGTTTTCACCTCCTCTTTTTCTCATGAGTACCCCTAAAACTTGAAGAAGCAGCACAGCATCTTTAACTGTACGCAAAATTACTTGACCTTTCTCTCTGAAAAGGTACAGCAAAATGCTTACAAACACGCTCCTTTCACAGTATAACAAAACCGAAAATGAATAGTAAATTAGTCTATGAATTGAAAACGAATATGAAACCTCCATCTCATAAAAAAACATTTTTTATGAGTATATGAGCTCTAGAGGCAAAGTTTTTTCATAGCAGCTATGAAGTTAAGAGCTACTAGTCTTGAACTCTACTATACTTTATACCAGACTGTGGCAATGAGAAGATATTTACCTCTCTCCCTACAATAACAGGTCATGTTTCTGAGTCTGCAATCTAAACTAACTTTTTCCCCTCAAGCTAGCAGTCAATGGGAAAGCACTTTCTTTTTCACTCTGAATGAATTGTATGAGCTGTAGGACTTCATTAAAAGACACAAAAAGGATGCCCAGATAATTTTTATCAGATTAGAGCATCAGCCCAGTTTTCTGTAGCTGGTCTACAACATCCCTTGGGCAAACCAGAAGGAAATGTTCACTAATAATTTCACAACAGCAAACGATGTGAGGTACATGCATGACTGACGTGATAGAGAGGGGCAGAAAAGACTTATTTTAACATGGTGAAGTGCTGATGCAAACCATACCTGTCTGCAAGCAACATCCTTAGAGAGCATCACACACAATTTGCCAGAGACATCTAATGACGATATTCAGAACTTTCATGAAAGCTGCTGAAGAATTCATTCTTTAAAAGACCTGTACATAAAATCTTAGCAGTTGACTCCAAGAAACTCTTCAACCTTCCCTGCTGCCAATCACACAAGGTATACTTGGGGTCTAAAATATAAACTAATTGCCACAAACTGGCAATAATTGCATAATACAGCTCATCATTTTAGCTACCATGCAACTGAATTAAACTGATACGATCAAAGTAGCTATTCAAAACGTCAATAAATAATTGTTAACACAGTTAACCATTAACAAAATGACCTAAAGCAAGTACTACATCATGCAGTGTTCCTGGCTCTGCGCTATTACTGTGATTAAAGACTACCCAGGGAAGAAGTCAGGAGTAGACTGTTAAAAAGGTAACACTTTCATTTAGGGAAGAGACCTACAAGAAGAATACTTATAGACACACTATTTAAGGCTAACCTTAAGTCTTGTTTGGGGTTATTTTTAGGAGTAACAAACACCCAGAAACCACAGCCACATATAAGCATCCTTGCCAGTACAAAATGAGGGTAGTTGCTGGGAACTGAGGGGACTTAAAATGCAATGACTTCTCTTGCAGGTGCTATTCACATCTGAAAATGCTAGTGCTAAACCATTAAGAATAATTCTTCTGAACTAATCCAGATTCTGAATTTAACCACTAGCAGGAGTGTTAGACTGCACAGACATGCAAAACACAGGAATTTAGCTAGGCTTCCTCATTTTGAGAGGAATTTTAAGAATTTGAGTGAAAAGGAACAGTGCTAAAACTTGCTTCGTTCCTAAGTTTGATTAATACTTTTTACCCATAACTGGTCAACTTCCAGCAATCCATCCAAATTTGTGTTTAACCTGTCTTTTAAAATATCTTTTATCTATCCACTAGTTCTCACACCAAGCCATTGATTTCCATAAATAGAAAAGCTCTTTCAAACAAGAGACTCGTGCTATGGGTACTTGATTGCCACCAAGACTTTGTCTATCAGAATTATCTTAGGCAGCCTAATATCTGCTAGCTTTATTACACTGTTCAATTGTTTTTTCCAACAATGCTATCAGATATTCCTCCTTCATATTTCAGAGTTTAGTAGAACTGGATTCAATAGAAAGAAAGAATATTACACAATGTATAATACCAACAACATTTTATTAGAGGGAGTATAATTTACAGCATTATACCCAAATCAGGCACCATTTACTTCTCTTCAGACTGAGAGAGAGAGAGAGAGAGAGAGAGCGAGAGAGAGAGCGCACTTTTCTTTCACACAGACTTTGCCATATGTTTGATTAGGTTATAAGGAGATCTCAGTATCAGGTAAAAATACACCTCAAACTAATTTCAACAGGAATCACAATGAGAATACCAAATCTAATACCAAAACAGGGTATGAGGCACTGAAGCATCTCAAATTTGATGTCCCTTTATACAAATATGTAATATCTTACAAGTACATTTTCCTGTTTGTCACCAACCAGTGTGTCTTAGTGCAAGCAGTATATTCTTATGAAACTGTAAGAAGATTAAGCTCAGACAGGATTTAAGTGTTATGTACACTCCACAGCATCCTCTGGCAGCCAGCCACAGCAGTGTTCTCCTGTTACCAAATCAAGGTCACAGAGGCATCCCTTATCATACCACATTGTTTCAACGAATCCCACATCTAACTTCCACATCCTAAAATGGTATGCAATAATACATTTCGTAAAGGTATTATCCTTTGACCTTATACACAAGAGCAGGAAAAAGTTCATGTTATTCAACTCTAGATACTTAAGTGAAGTAGTGGTGGGAGCTAACTAATCTCCTGCAGGGTTGCTCTACAGTCAGTGAAGAAAAAACAGCTCCTTTAGAGAGCAATTCAGGACTACAGCATCTTTCATAACTTAGTAGAGCTGATCCACTTGCAAAAACAAAACCAAACACTGACCATGAAGTGCGTCACTTGGCTTTTTTTCCCCTAATATTTACTACTGTTATAATCTTTAAGCCAAAGCAGAGCTGTGACGGAGGAAGAATGCAAGATACTTCCAAACCCATGTATAGCTGTAAAAGAGGTTCTCAGGGGAAAAAAAAAAAAAGCAGTTCTTTGAAAACAGATGAAAGAAAGGGCTTTGAACCATAATCAAGAAAAAAAACATGTTTAAAATTTAATCTCTCCAAGCTGAGTCCTTTTGGGTGCATCTTCTTTGACACTAAGGAATAAAGACCATTTCAGATATGGAGTGGGAATAGAACATCAACTACAGCAGACTACTGCTCTATTAGGAACAACAAACTCATTTGAATCAAACCTAGCTCCCATTGGGCACAAAGCTAGTATTTCCTTGCATATCATCCCTCATTAATTTCTTTCCAACTGAACTATGTTTTTAAGGTTAGCATTCCCCAAAGGAAGGAAACACAATTTTTTTGTCCTATTCAAAAGACATTCCTAATCTCCCAGAGATGAAGGAAGCAGGGTAAATGATAGGATTACAACCACGGACTTTTGGAGAGCTACCTTTGCCTGCTTCAAGGACCTACTTGAAGGAATCCCATGGGTTAAGACTCCAGAAGGTAGAGGGGTCCAAGGGAGCTGGTTAATATTCAAGCATTTTTTTCTCCAAAGCTAAGGACCACTGCATCCCTATTAGTAAGAAATCAATTTAAAGGGTCAGAAGACCTGTATGGATGAGCAAAGAGCTTCTGACAAAAGTGAAACAGAAGAAAAACATTTACAGAATAAGGAAAATGGGATGGGCCACTTGGGAGGAATAAAGGCATAATGTCAGAGTATGTAGGGATATGATAAGGAATGCTAAGGTCCATTTGGAATTAAATCTAGCAAGGGATGTCAAGTATGACAAGAAGGGCTTCTTCTACACCTTTCCTACCTTTTGCTACAAGTAGCAAAAGGAAGACTAGGGAAACATGGGCTCACAGCTGAATCAAGTGGGTGCCCTGGTGACAAAAGATACAGGGAAGGCAGAGTTACTGAATGCTTTCTTTGTTCAGTCTTTATTTTACTGCTAAAGCCAGACTCTGGGAATCACTGAGGATAGCAGAAAGAGCAAAAGTCGGGGGAAGGAAGGTTTTCCTTTGGTCAACAAGGATCAGATTACATATCCTTTAGTCAAGCTTGACATCCAGAAATCCATAGGCCCTGATGAGATGCACCCATAGATGCTGAGGCGCTGGGAAATGTTGTTTGCTAAACCACTCTCTATGGTCTTGGAAAGGTCATGGAGAACAGAGAAGTGCATGAAAGTACAGGTTAGATGTTGTCCTGCTGGAAAGTAGCTCTGCAGAGAAGGACCTGTGATTCCTGGTAGACAACAGATTAAACCAGGAGCCAGCAGTATGCCTTTCTAGCCAAGAAGGCCAAAAGGTACCCTGGGATGCATTAGAAAGAGTATTGCCAGCAGGTCAGGAGAGATGATCTTCCCACTCGGCCCTGCACTGGTGAGGCCACATCCAGAGTGACATATCCAAGGTTGTGGCTGGGTATGCTGGGCTACCCAGTTCAAGAAAGACAAACAACTACTGGAGAAGGTCCAGAGGAGGGCTACAAAGTTGATGAGGAGACTGGAACATCTCTCTAATGAGCAAAGGCTGAGAGAGCTGGGTCTGTGTAGTATGGAGAAGACTGAGAGGGAACCTTATCAATACATACAAACATCTTAAGGGCAATGTTAAGAGGACGGGGCCAGACTCTTTTCAGCAGTGCCCAACAACAAGATAAGGGACGATGGGCACAAACTGGAACACAGGAAGCTCCATCTGAATATGAAGAAAAACTTCTTTACTGCAGGAATGACAGATCACTGGAACAGGCCCCAGAGAGGCTGCAGTCTTCTTCCCTGGAGATACTCCGAAACCACCCGGACACATCCTCCTCTGGGTGAATCTGCCTTAGCAGACTTGATGATCTCCAAAATCCCTTCCTACCCCAGCTACTTTGTGATTCCATGAAATAGCATTATGAATTTGGTTCCTATTTTGTGAGCCATACATCACAGCAAATGGTGTATTTAGCTTCTATGAAGTCTAGATCTTCACTTCACATTCAAAGGGCACCCATTACTTACCTAAATTATTCCCATATAACTCAAAACGAACATCTCAAATTACTTCATGTTACAAAGGTCAGCCTGCTGGTGATAGAAGACTAACAGGCTCACAGCTTCCTAAATCTCTCTCTTAGTGTCTTCTGTTCTTTAATGTACATATTCTGTGTCCATTTTTTTCTAATCCTCTAATTCCAATCTGATAAATCCAAGTCTTTATTATTTGACTTTAACCCTTTATGCCTGTTCTCTCCAGAGAGAAACTAGTTGGATCCACAAAGGAAAACCAAGAGCAAACAGTTTGTACTGTAGACAACTGGGGTAATATTACCTAGAAGCAAATTACAAAATTAGAGTTACTTGAGAGTACAGCCATGATCATACATAAATTTAAACCACCTTATTATCATGTATCCCAGTTCTCTTATTTAAATTAGCAGCTCTTAAGGCTTGATGTAATTAAAAGAGAGCTGGCCTGCTTTATAAAATATTTGAGCCGCATTATTTTCAGCAATCTAAGCTGTCCATGAGAAAGTAACAGCTAAGGCTCATTTCAAAGGAGCAAGCACGGTAAGAGCACTCCAACAAGATAGTCTTGCAATCTGATTCTGAAGGACAGATTTTATGCTGCCTTTCCTTTACTTTAATAAAATCCTCTTCCTCTCCTTCAATTAAAGTGACCTTGTTAAGGTTACAATTAGTGCTAGTAAAATTTTGCGATTTTATGCTTCCTAGAAATAAAAGATTGGCTTAAATAAATATATTGCTCAACTACACTGGATAAATTGCAAGTCTTTAAGGTACAGTTCCATCATCCCTAGTTCTCCATATCTTAAAAATCTATTAAACAAATAGAAGAGAATTAAGGATAAAGCTGGAATCCTTTAGCACTGAAATTGGTACAAAGTTTGGAAAACAAAAAAAAAAATCTCCTCAAGCTATTCTTGGAAATCTTAATTAAAATTGACTGCTGCTCACCTTATGGTGGTCAGACTTTCAGCATTGTCTTAATTTCCCATTGCTACTCTTATGAATCAAAATGCCAAAATTTTCTGAACTGGCCTTTCAAAGCTGAAATTAGTCATTTATAGCTGAATACAAGGTAAATTTCATGAGGATGCATTCAGGGTTTTGAGTAATAATCATGTAGGAAAAAAAACCTATTTACACCCCCTCCCCAAACAAGTAACTGAAACACAGATTTGTTTATCAAGCTGCATAAATCCTGAAAAACTCCACTTTGTCCTCAACTATCTCAGTATGTGGGCAAACTAATGGAGGTAACTGTTCACCTCATGCTGCAGAGGCCTTCCAGAGCTGACGCAGGAGATGCAAAGAACTCAGTCACATAACGCCTGGAAAACAGAACTGAAGTATAGCTCAAGACACAACAGATGAAAAAATCCAAATAACCTCCAGATAAACGTGCTATCTTCACCTGCTACAACTTCAGCAGCTCTCTGGAATACTAAAGGTCAGGACCAACAGAAAGTACTTCACTTGAAGTAACTAAATTGATCTTGAAAAGTTACATGGTGCAGTTAAGTGGTGGATTCTGATAACCAAAGAGTGATACTCAGTCATCTCTGCCCAAGTCATAGTTTAGATAAAGAATTATTTTATGAAGAATGAAACCTTTACCGTAACAACTGTACTTTTCCATTTTCCCCATCTACCCATTCCTGCTAGAAGACAAGAGTGGACTTCCAAAATTCACTTCTTAAACACCAGTGACAGCTTTTTTTATTCCTTTGTTGAAAGAATAAAGGCAGACAACTGGAGAACATCCTTCTGTACAGAATCACTGTACTTTTTTCCAGTTTGCATGTGTGAAGATTAGAATTAATAGCAAAAGAGAAGACTCAGGAACACTGCCAATTTAAAAAAAAAAAAAAAGAAAAAAAAGAGCGGGCACCAAGCCCGCCTTGCTGAATGTGGATAAACTTTGTTGGAGACAAGTTGTTAGTATAAGAGCAGTTGAATATCAGGAAGAACTGTTAGCATTCCAGAAGAGTGATACTCATAGAATTACGGAATATCCTGTGTTGGAAAGGACCCACAAATGAGTCCAACTCCTGGCTCTGTGCAGGACAACTCCATGTCACACCATGTGCCTGACAGCACTGTCCAAATACTTCTTGAACACTGTCAGGCTGCTGCTGTTCCAGTGGTCAACAAAGATTTTGTCTTTTCCAAAGATAAGGTGGTTCTTTAGTTTGTTTTAACTTCAAAGTTATTTCTACAGACAAAATTTACAGGGGAAGATTTGTAGGCTCTGAACTCTGGAAACATAATCTCCAACGACAGGCATTATTGCTATGCAGAACCTTCAAGCAAAAAAAGACGTTCCCCACTAGAGGTCAAACTGAATAGAAACAAACCTTACTTGCTTTAATCCTCCTACATCCAACATCAGGGGGCAAGACCACGGGGGCAGGGGGCGGAGGGGAAGGAGCAGGGCAGCAGGAGTCCAGCAAGCCTGCAGCTTTCATTGTTACGTATCTCCTAACCTGATCATTTCCTTATAGCGCTTTCAAGAAGAACATTTCAATATGAATCAACAAAAATAGTTTCGTAAAGTAGGTCGTTGCTGCAGCAACCGGGCGGCTGTTTGGACTACTCCCTGCCACAATGACCTACTTTTCCAGTTATATGTAACCGTTGTAGTAAGAGCCGAATACTCCTTCCCTATGGAGCGGCTCAGAGAGGATTCCTGTACCGCAGCTGAACTTTATTCCTAACAGGGACAGAGAAAGGCACATTTGAGCAGGTACAAGCAGCGGGTCGGTTCTGCTCCTCTGTATCATACTCAGAAGTGTTGGTGGCTAAAGGTTACATGAAACCTAATATGTGCTCGGAGCTCAAAAAGTGCCACGACAGCGCTCAGAGCCGGAGGAGCTGATAAAGAGTGGAAGGGGAAGGTGTGAAAAGGAGCAGGCGCTGGTGAACAGCGAACAGCGTGTCCCCTGCCAGACTCAACAGCTGGCACCGAACTCCGGCACAAACAGGCTGTTCCAGTACCACCATGCAAGCACAAGCTAACGGACACCATCCTTTATTACATGTCTAAATAACACTAAATCTGCATAAAGGAAAAAACCCTGGTGAATGGCAGGTAAAGCTCACATGTTTTTAAACCCTATTTAACCCTGCATGCGCTGGAGAGAGGAGATGCAAAGGTACCGCACAAATCCAGGAAGAAATGTTGACAAATACGTAATTTCCTGTTTCCTGTTGCTGTTAAAACCAGCATTTTTCCTTATGACAAAGGAAAAAATATCACCTCAAACTAATGAAGGAAATAATTATCCCTACAGAAGTAAGAATGCAAGACTTCAAACATCAATCACACTGACTTTTACTTAGGTATTTTTTGATCAATTTATTCAATCCCAAGTTCAGAAGCTTTCATTCAAGGTAAAATTAAAGAGACAAGCACAAAAGACAAACATCTCCAAGCAAAAGAAAATTCATTCCAAGAAAAGGCAAGCTAGGCATTACCATATAGTACACCATAATTAAAACTCCAGTCAACATAAAGCTTCTGATAGATACAGCTCATATGATGAAAGCAGAAAAACTAAGAGCAAAGAAAAAAGCTCTCCAAAGCTTACTTTACCGTAAGTAATTTTAAAATTTCTAAGTTCAGCAGGAAAAATACTGCAACTGGTGACAATACAGTACTGCAACTGGAAAAGTTTTTGGAATTTTCCACATACTTTCATTTGGGAACAAGCCACTTATAATGACATAACTGCTCCTGAAAATCTCATACTCTTCAAATAAAATAGTAAGAAAACCACCCAAAAAGTCTAAAAATTATTTTTACTTTACCACTGCACTTGACAAGCCATAGAGCAACAACTGCAAAGGTAGGATTCTGTAATAAAGACAGACTAATAGAACGAAAAAAAGGGCATAATTATGAAAAAAAATAGGAAAAGCAGCTGCTGAAAGAGCAACACACGATTACTAGTAACACTTTTCAGTTTGAAAGTGTGATCTCCAGTGCCAAAAATGCAAGCTCCATTGTGCTGTGTCATATGGAAGCAGTAAAGAATTGGAATAAAACTTTCAGCAAATGCAGCATTGAAGAATTTTCCTTTGACAAACTAACACCATGTTTCAGTGTTGGCACTGAAAAAGAGAGGTTGGTTGAATTATATTCAAAAGAATGCAGAAAGCCAAATTCTAAAATGTAAAAATAGGAAGATACACATTATCCCCCACAAACTCATAATTTTCTTCATGGTTTAGACGAAAAACACACTACTGCTGAAATAAAGTACCCCTCACCAGTATATTGATTGGCAACTAGCTTATAGAGAGGAAATTTCAATCAAGTAAAAAAACCCTACTCCCTGAAAAGCACCATGACTATATGATGGAAATTAATTTTACACAGGTCTCCTCAGGTTACGAAAGCCTTGAAATAAAAAGGGAAAATACAAAGCAATTAAAGCAGAACTGTCAATATCACAGCAATTTACAACTTCTTCCTTTGTCATAAACTGAAGAAAGTACATACTAGTAGATGTTTCCAGGTCATACAAGTGAAAGAGTATGCTAAAGAAAAAAAAAAAAATTAAGGTCTTTCATAGAGTCATTTACGGAAGCATTCAGAGGATTTGGGAGATACTGTGCAATAGCAGTAAACAGCAAACAGTTACCCTGTCTATAAAGAAACATGGATAAAGTAAACTTTAACACGTTAAACTAGACCTTACCAGGCCTGTCATCTACTGAAAAGTAATGATGGAAAGTCACAGGAATTATCCCTAGGCAACACAAATAAAACAAATAATTCAGATGCCATCCTTGGCTTGATCACTCTCATTAAGACCTGAATAGTCTCGACTTCTTAAGTTCACTAATAGCAAGACTAACAAAGAACAAAAGTGAAATGCAACCTCCTCCCCAAAGACACTTCTAAAAACTGGATGGCAAAAATTACTGTGTGGAATATTTTATTTTAAATGCATGTCTCAGTTTTACAGATGTAGTCATGCTTCTTCCATGAGACAGGAAAAAGGGAAAAAATACTAGGTAATCTGTGCTATATGCCACAGTGTTTTCTTCAACTTTAAGACTTCTAGAAAAAAATAAGCTTGTTTAGCCTCTAGAATATAAAATATGAAGAAGGAATGAAAAAAAAAAATCATTTGATGTCACAGGATTTACAGACACAAAATTTCAACACAGAGGAAATTCTATAGAGAACATAGCAAAGATAACATTTAGTCCATTCTTCAATGAATCCAATATATTAGAAATCAAACCACTAACTATTTTCAATGCCAGTTGCTCTATAAAATGGAGTATCACAAGTCTCTGTACGCTTCTCCAGTACTTCAAAACTGCACAGATTGTGAAATTGAGATAAAGTTTGCCATGGTGTTCTGTATCTTTAGTGCACAGTGAAACTGCAACCATTCAGACCATGATCGTGTTTTATGAACTATACAAGGCATGAAGTAATAAGCAGCCTACATGAACAAGTTACCTATTTATTTGTTTGTCTGTCTGATGGAAATTACCCTCCTATTTCTGTTTTTTCAATCACTTTTTCTTTCCTCTCTCTTTCAATTGCAGCACAGTTTATCTCTCACCAACAAAGTCAGTAGAACAATGCCACTGAGAAACAAAAAAAATATCTGCAAGCACTGAACTCCACAGGTTTCTTACTATAAAAAATAAAGCCTTTCCTAGGTCATGGATTTCATACTTTGGATAGATAACTGATAGAAAAATGCAAGTTTTCCTTACAGGAATTGTTCCTAAGTAACTTGTACTGTAGATATTTAATCTCCACCACTGAAGAACTAATAACATACACTAATAATATACTTCATAACTTCCCCATCTGAGCTTGAACAGAATTTTTTCAATGTTTCTGGTTTTAATTCTGAAGAGATAAGGGTTTGTGCTCTGAAAGGGTACAAACCTTCAGTGCAAGAATTTTACACCCTTTGCTTTTCATGTCTGTGAAAGAGTCACAAACAGATGTGAAAGAAGAAATGCATGAGAATGAATAGGAAGGGAAATGTAGAGAAGAAATGCATTAGAGTGAACAGGAAGGTAAATGTTCTCTTATAAATTAAGAAACCCTTAGATAAAGTAAATTTCTAAAACAGGTCCAGAAAATTTCTCTAGTTTAGTGGTAGGAGGAGCAGCAATGCGTAACACAAAAGCTCAGGGGTACACCACAGACCACTTAATATAGAAATTAGATATGCAGGACACATCCTAGCCAATGTTCAACTGGAACAAATCCCTTCCATCTCTGATAAAACTGAACAGGTTTTATCTTAATGCAAGCAAGTTCTTGCACTAGCACTTTTCAAAAATTTTAAGCAACAGTTTGACACCTGAATTTACTAATTTACTTCCGAAACCCTGAGTATTATGAAATTCTTATTTCCTACCCAGGTTTATCAACATTAAATTTTAGACCTTTCAAATACTAATGCAATTTAAAAATAAATAGTAAAAAAAATCAAAGTACAGAATTTACCAATAAAAAGCGTATTTTAGGAAGCTCTGTTCACTGCAGCTCAGCTACTGTCTAAACTAATGCTAACAAAGCTCACTTGTTGGTTTTTACTATCTCCACTGGTAATTGGAATGCGCACCAATTTGTAACTGTTCCCAAAGTATAGACACCCATGCAGACTTTTGCCACAGACATCTCCACTTACACACTTGAAACAGAACACTGAAATATTGACCTGTCCTTTCCAGCCTCTCCTTGCCATCCACTAAAGCTTTATTCCCTTATAAAAAAAATCATTTAGACTCCTGAAACTCCAAAGCAGTGAAAGCAAATGCTTTAATGGTGACCTGAAAAACAAATGGAGGCTTCAGGGTTAGAAGAACACTGCAATTATAGCTCACCTCTTGACCTAGATTGCAAAGAACGTGAAAGCCAAAAGTACACAGAAGCACACAAACTAGCCTTGCTAAATGTTCAATTAAGAGTTCTGAGAAATCTAAGTGAAATGTATTGCACCAAAAATACTACTAAGTTCTTACCCTGGTAATCAAATCTAGTCCTTTCCTAGGGGTAACCAAAGGTACGGCTATTAAACCTGCTAAAATGTGATAAGCAAATTGCTAAGCCCATGGAACACAAAGCCACGTACTCTCACACTACTTACACAACCCACTCATGCTCAAGCTGCCTTTTGCCTTCTTAGGTCACTATGGGAAGGTCACAAAATTCCCTAAAGCAAAGGGTTTCTTTCAGTATGCAAATTTGTAAGATCACAGACTTTAGTGTGACTTCTACACTGAAAAAATGGCCGACTTTGCTGGCAGCTTGACCTTCCTCCTATCACAGGTTATATAACTAACCTGAAAACCTGCCAGGCACTGAGACACTATGGAAAAGAACTGCTTCTGAAAATAAAGGCTTCCATGCTGTAGATAAACTGTTAGAAACCAAAAAGTTCAGGCAGTGCACAATGATAAACAGGCTTTTCTGCAATATCTGCATAATATATTTAAAGACTAGCTTCCATTGGTTGGGATAAAGACATTTTCCCAAACTGGAGGAAAGTATATTTTATTGTATTAAAATGGCCAAAAGAGAATGATAATATAAAATAACTTGCTCTGAAGAATTGATGCAGAATTCATTGACTGTGACACATTATGATCAGTTAAGAAAAAAAGAATTCTGTATTCTTGATTACCTAAAAAAAGCTGCTTTCACATTCATCACAGATGGTGTTTGTTGGGGGTTATCACCCTCCCTATTTGTGACCAGAGCAGGCAACACCATGAGGTGCAGAGAGATTACCTCACCCTACTCAAATAAAGAATGTGATTGATACTTTTGTAAAATAAAAAAAAAAATAGATTACTGGTCCCAAGAGAAGGAAGACTTAAAAAATACTATGGACTTGTTTCAAAACCACATTTCTCCCTTAATACTCAAAGTCCACATACTACTCTTATATATCAAGAACACTCGACCCAGATCTTCTCTGGACATCCTCAAACCTGAAGATCAGTGATGTAAAACCAGGTCTAAAACCTCAAAATTTCTTAACCTGAGGAATGAAGATTCTTTCAAGATCAACCTTGGAGTCAAAACTCAGATTGTATAGATGCTCACCATAATATTTTTGGCCTATAGCAACTGCTATTTGGAAAAACAAACTTACTGAGCACAATTCAATTTGAAGTACTCCCTGCTCCCTCCAGACCAACCGGTGCAGTCTTCTTGTCCAATTGAATAATAGTTACATTACAGAATCTAGTGATACAAGATCATTCACCAAAATAAGGAAACAAGCACAGTGTAATTTCTCAGCTAGCAGGCTTATTTCTCACATTCTGACAGTTTGACAAAAAATAAATTGCACATCTTCTCTGCACAGTAAAAAGGCCAATACTTATTTTCAGCAATATCATTTCAAACAGTATCAACAAATGGCAAGCCACAGAAGAAACCAATAATCCCCTTCCAAGAATCAGCTGGTGGTTACCGCAGACATGAGCAATGCAGGCCAGAGTGACATGACTCAAATCCATACTGCCATTGAAAGAAATGGTACCTGCCCTTCCCACTCTGCCTCTTCACTACTACTACAGTGACCTTTTTGCTGGCACAATCCACCACTGAGCTAATCCCACCAAAACTGGTAATTAATCTCTTTTGGACAGATTGATGAGCTAAACTGGCTCACCACAGGGCTGTATGCTATCATAAAAGGGTGGAACCAACCCTTTCATCAACAATGCAGGATTAAATTCATGAGGACGTACGTCAGTGTGCTTCAGTGACGTACTTTGTAAATCATAGGGCTAGATCATATAACACAAATTATAGACGGAGCTGTTGAATTGTAGGCACTTTTGGGGTAAAAAACGGTTTTTGTGGAAGAGAACAGGTGAGGAGCCTAGAGGTGTGGCACTGGGGGGTTTCTCCACAGAACTCCCTCTGAACGTGCAACTTCTGGGAACAAGCTACAGACTTTTCACAGATTAATCACCCTCAATTTAATAGGCTGGGTGAACAGAAGTGCTCCAAGCGGCACACGCTGCTCTAGAGGTGAAGCCACTCATTAGAGGGAGGGTATGATGGGCTGCACTGGGTTTGCATGGCCACGTTTTGGTATCAGGGGTCTACAAGGGTGGCTGCTGTGAGAGGCTGCCGGAAGCTTCCCCCATGTCTTTCCCAGCCAATGCCAGCCGGCTGCCACACAGACCTTGCTGGCCAAGGCAGCGCCTCTGGGATAACGTATTTGACAGGAGGAAAATGTCACTGCTCAGGAGCCATTGAAGCCAGAGAGGAATGAGAATATGTGAGAGAAACAACTCTGCAGACTCCCAAGTTAGGGAAGAAGGAGAGGGAGGACGTGCTCCAGGCAACAGAGCAGAGATTCCCCTGCAGCCCATGGTGAAGACCACTGAGAGGAGGGCTGTCTACCTACAGTCCATGAAGGACCAGGGCAGAGAAAATATGAGTGTGAAGAGTCCTTCCCCTGAGGAAAAAGCAGCAGAGACATTTGATGAACTGACCAAAACCTCCATTCCTCATCCCTCTGTGTTCCTGGGAGATAGGAGGTAGAGAAAATGGGAGTGAAGTTGAGCCCAGAAAGGAGGGAGGGGTGGGAAGAAGGTGCTGTAAGAATTTAGTTTATTTTTTGTTACCCTATTCTGATTTGATTGGCAATAAATTAATTAATTTCCCCATTATGGTAATGGCTGA
Source organism: Picathartes gymnocephalus (assembly GCA_013390045.1). Classification (NCBI taxonomy): domain Eukaryota; kingdom Metazoa; phylum Chordata; class Aves; order Passeriformes; family Picathartidae; genus Picathartes; species Picathartes gymnocephalus. Next base: position 368,344 of record WEKY01007878.1, read on the forward strand.
GTGACCTCTCCTTGTCCTTATCTTGACCCCACAAGCTTTTGTTGTATTTTCTACTCCCTGTTTAACTGAGGGGAGTGATGGAGTGCCTTTGGTGGGCTTCATGTTGAATATTTCATAAATCAAATAGATTTTCATTCTAAGTGCTACACAGTAAAAACAAACTTAAAGGGATGTTTTCATCAGGGAAGTCAAATATTGCTGTGCATTCCTTTTTACGTACTAAGCATGTCAATGAAATTAACAAAGTATGATACACAGATTTTGTATCTCACAGATTAATTCTATTGACAAACTTTTTCCACCAATCGCACAGCCAACAAACACATCTCTATTGGATAAATCATACCTACATAAGCTGAAATTGTAAGTATATTTCCAAAACCAGATGCACAGAATAGCAAAATTTAATAGATACTACAGAAAGATGTCCAAGTATTAATTGTTTAAAACAAGTTCCCATTTCCATGAATCATAGTGATTGTCCTGGAAATTAAACTTCTTTTTTTCCTCAGGTTTTAATTTTTTATTTGCTTTGAAATTTGAGTGTGGAAAGAAAAAAAATCACCTCTTTTCTTTCTCCAAAATCAATACCACTATCTGCCATAAGAGCAGCACTAACTCTGAAGGATGCTGAACACATCAATGTTCTCACAAAATCTAAGAGATATAAAAAACAAATTCTATTACTCTTATTTTAAAAGTGAAATCTGTTCTCTTCAGGTAAAAAAAAAATACAAGGATTGGCAAGATTAGACTATCCATCTTTACAAAAACAGCTCTTACACACCAGCGTTTTAGCTAGTACATCAAAGACAGACATACTCACTCAAAAAGACAAACTAAAAAGTAAATTATTACCTAAAGCAAATCCCTATGGAGCAACTAACAGAATGTTTGCATTTCTTTTCAGGTATTGTGATCAATTGCCACTCTGTACTGAAACCAGGGCTAAATGAAGCTCTCCCTTAAGTGGTGACGTTAGATGTGAGATCCCATTCTCCTTAATATGGAAAAGTCTGTGAGCACATACGAACACATTTTTTCAGAAATAGGTAATGGTTACTTGTTGGAGTATGCAAGTTACGTTCTTTGCCTGCTTTGTTGACACAATCAGATGCAAGCTAATTCTGGTGCCTAACGTTTAAGGGCAACTGACAAAATTTTGAGAGCCTTAGTGTGATTTTAGCATTTAGCATCTCCCTCCATCTCTCCATCGCCTTTTACTGCACCAAGTAACTTCTCTCTCTTAAGTGTTGATCTGTGAACAACACTGTGAACTCATCCCATAGAAAAAGCATGTCTGAATGAAAGCACATCTTGATTTATTTGACAGCTTGAAAGAAAGGAACAATAAGAAGAAACAGAACGGAACCAGAAAAAATCTAAGAGATCTGAGGGAGGTCCTGGCATTTGTTACGTAGCATTCACGAATTTAGAACAGGTAGGCTGCGTGCCAGGAGAAAGGAGGTCAGTAAGACCATGTGACTGCTTAGTAATTAGACTTGCTCAATAGTGCAATTACACAAAAATATTAGTTCCCGATTGTTACATGACTGTTTAAAGAGAAAAGTTAATTAGAAAGCACCTATGTATTACAGGTTGCTATTTACCAGATTTAACACACATTTGTTAATATAAACTGTAACTGGCCACCCTGCAGAGTGACAATATTCTAACAAGAAACTAAACCTCCTGGTTTCTTGTATTCTGTCAACATTTTTCCTCATGCAGATTGTGTTAGTCATAGTTTGACAGAGAAGAGTTTTGCCCAGGGCATTAGGACCACAAACACTTGGTGTCAATCAACTCAAATTAAGAAAGGACCACTGTAAATTCACACCAGGAGGTTAAATTCGACTCATGTTCCTAATGCTGAAGGGGTTCTGTTCCTAGTCTCAAATCAAATGTTTTTGACTAATTCAACACCCTACTCAACAGGCATGTAAGCAACAATTTTTCTCATGGTCATCAAGTGAGCATGAACATAAAATGTTTGATAATTAATTAGAAATGCCAAATGAGACTGGCAAATCAAAAAACTGTGTCATAGATCTTGTGCGTACTTATTGCGAATGTATGTCTTTGCACTGGTTAAAAACATCTCATTAAAACCACTGGAACCCGAAATAGATTCATACCAAACTAGTAACTGTTCACTTAAATAAAAATTTATTGTGAAGAACCGTAATAAACACAGCTTTGGCAGCCAGTTATTCTAAAAAGTTATTGTACTTTTAAATTTGAAAAAAACATGACGATCTCTCAAAACCAAGCTATGCAAGCAGCAAGATTTCCTACTCAAATCCATGAGCAGCATGTTCCCTAAGTGTATTTGAGTATATCACAAGATTGCTTGAGGTGCTTTAGACAGGGGAGTTGTAATCTACCCCAAACTTAGTCCCTCTAACCAGCAACTGAAACGAAAAAAGGCATTTTTCTTCAAATGCAAAATGCAGCAGAAGGACTAGCTACCTTCTAAAACACTGTTAAAGTAAACCAACCAGCAATGTATCACACACAAATGTACTCAAGGACTCTATTAGCTAATGATCATATTACACAGTCATTGAAGAACCAGGGCAATAGCACTGAAGACATGAACTTCCTCCTGCTAGAATCAAAGTTCACATTTGTCTACCATTCACTAGTTCAGAGAATAAAACCAAAAACCATTCAGCATATCAACTGCAGGGCATATTAGGGACCTAGGAAGTATTCTTAAGACATGTGATTTCCTTAAGACTTGTGCCAAATGTCCACATTCTTTTAAAACTTAAGTAGCTGTTCATGTTTCATCCCCAAAATTAAGACCTCTGAGCTTCTTCATAAAGTCAAAATGTAAGTAACATTAAAAAAATTTATCCCTGCAAAACAAAAACTATTTAAAAGTCTCTTATGAAAGGAATGTACATCATGAATCTCAGATAAGGGAAGTAATAATATATAATATTATATATATATACATACACACACCTAATACTTATTCCTAAGTTATTTTTGCTGGTGAAAATAGAATAACCATCAAGTTAAAGTTCACAAAATGCATCTCTAGTTTCTGTCTCTTGAAAACATGAAGATTGTAAGGAAACCTCTCAAAATCTGAAAAAAAAATAGAAACCCAAAACCTCCAAAGGTAAGTTACCTGGTTGGTAAAGTATTTAGTAAGCTAGGATACAAATTATTAAATCTGAAAAGAATAATCCTTCAAATGAACTCAACTGAAACCTGAAGTATCTAAACTTTGTCATTTTTTATGACGTAGTGTTAAGCTAAATTTCATTGTACTTGTTCCGTAATTAGGCAACTTCTCAGCACTGTAGTCTGGGCAGGCTAAGTTCACGAGCATTTAAAGTTCCTGACATTGGAGGGACAGACGATACACGAACTCTACTGCATTATCAACCCTTTTAAAAGGGTAACAATTTTCAGATTCCTAGTGATGTTTTAACTAATCTCACATGACAAGCATGCATAGAAGTCCTATTAACCTCTGCCTCAATATGGCACACATTAAGCATGCAAGCGTCAGTCACAGCTCCACACTAAAGTTCATTTTTATATAGGGTAGGAGAATTACAACTGGCTTGAAGGTGCAGGAACAAATCTGCACGCTCCAAAAAAGGACACTACAGACCAAGCCAGCCAGAGTTCAAGAAGCATTTAGACAACGCTCTCCGGCACACAGTGGGGTTCTTGGAGCTGTTCTATGCAGGGCCAGGAGTCGGACTCCATGATCCCTGTGGGTCACTTCCAACTCAGGATATTCTGTGATACCCTCCCGTGCAGGAACGTTACTCTGAGAAAGTATTTCTGAGCTAAGCGAGCAGCTCCCCACAGGGTTTTCCGCCGGCAGCAGCCCCGCTCTGAACTCCAGCGCTCGGGCACTGAACCCTCGGGAGCGAGAACAAGCGGCCCCCTCCTCGGCAAGCCACGGCTTTCCGCCCCGCACTCTGCCATGGGCTTCCCGGTTCCTTCTTTGCCGTCCCTCCCACGTGCGCCGCCGGAGCCGCAGCCCGGGCCGGCGCTGGGCTGGATATGTAACACCGCGGGCCCGCGGGGAGGGCGGGCGGCCGAGGGAAGCCGGCGCTGGCGGCGGCCCAATCGGGCACGGAGGGGAGGGGATGGTGGGGAGGCAGCGTGACCGAATACATAACGCGGGGATTAGGGCCCCCGCAGCGCCCCGCACTCACCGCCACCTGTTGATGCCCACGTTGGAGGAGCCGGCGAACCAGGGGTCCAGGATGTAGACGCAGCGCACCGTGTCGGCGCCCTGGATGCATTCCCGCAGCGCCGGGTTGTCGTGGAGCCGCAGCCCCTTGCGGAACCAGTGTACGGCGTTCACCCCCATGCCGGGCGCGGGCGCTCAGCGGGAACCGCCGCCGCCGGCGGGGCCGCTCATGGCCCGGCGCCGCCGGGCGAGCACGGACGGGCG